>JAGFMF010011486.1:446386-547887 GCA_019455555.1 Galemys pyrenaicus | reverse complement strand
TGGATTGGGAAGCTGTGGTACATATACACATATGATGGAATACTACTCAGCAATCAAAAATGAAAAACTAGATGCATGCATAGGAACATGGATGGAACTGGAAGGGATGATGCTCAGCGAAGTAAGTCAGAGGGCAAAAGAAAAATACCAGAAGGTTCCTCCCCTAGGAGGAATATAAGGGAACCAAATAAGGATCAAGGAAAGGAATGAGAACAACAACAATAATAACAACAACAATAAAGACACAGAAGCCAAAAATGAAAAGACAAGGACAAATTGGGGACACTTGGTGGGGAGGGGAGAGGGGGAGGGTTGAGGGCAGATAGGCGCCCGGGGGACTGAGGTGATGGTGCACTGGTGATATGGTGATGGGGAATACATGGGGATTACAACTGATGTCAAATATATATAAAAAGTGTTATAAACTTAGGATATTAATTTAAAATTAATAAAGCTCAATGAAAGCCCATTATAGTGAGATGTCTAAAATGTAGAGTATTTTTTAAAGGCATGCAGTTTTATTATTTTAGAATGTTAGTAATGCTAACTACAATATATCATGGCAGGGTACTAGTTCTTGAAATTATAAATCAATGACTAGGAAATACTTAATGAGTGCATTAAATGGTTAAGAAAGAATGTTTATAAATATTGCTCCTTTGATTTTCAATACCCTAAATAATACCTTGTCTTTCTTGCAAAGTTCTTAGTTCATTCTCTTATTCAATATGTTTTCGTTATGCAGCAGCCCTTCTTTTTTAGCTTTGGGAAGCAGTTAGGAAAGCAAAAGGTTAATCCTAAAGGAAGCCACTAGCTTTCACTCAGCCCTTGCTCAAATTATCATATAATCTGAACAGGTAGAATCAAAATTCATGAGGTTTTTTAATGTAGACTGGCAGCAGCACCTCACAAATTTCCCCTGGGAAAATAGAAACAGATTTCTGTTTTTTAGAAAAGAAAATTATCTTATTTTAATGTTATATTAACTAGAATTTGATATTTAAATATTCAGGACTTGTGAAGTGTTCTCTCAGTATTACAGACATTGCAATTGCTAAAAGCTTGAAATACAGGAAAATAATTATTGTTTCTATTATGTATGAGTTAACGGTATCAAACTGTCAATATTTTGAGATTTAAAATTACTAAATCCCAAAAGGTGGAAGATGATTTTCATAGTAACAAAGGATATTTTAGTTTTTGTTGAAAATAAGTGGCTTTAGTCTGTTCTTAGTGTTTAAATGCAAAAAAACACTTCCTACAAAATATGAGAGGCAAAATCCTCAATATTTACTAATAGAGTACCTACTGATTACTGTCTGCTGAGTAGATACTGACAAGATTCTAATTTTATAAAATTTACACAGATGCTTGCATTCCTTTGTGCTTCTATAGCATCTTCCATTGACTTCAAAATGCTATGGATTGTAAGATGCACAGTGATTTCATGCTCCATTTAGAAAGGGAAAAAGTTGGTGTCAGTTAAATCATGACACAGTGTTTCTATAATTGATTAGAAGATGCATCCTGATTTCAGGGGGATTAAAATGTTCAGAATCCGTTGTCTGAGATTCTATCAAGTTATGTATTTATGTCCACTGCTTCATTTTTTGATGAGAGATGAAGTAGTTCACATAATGATGTGTGGTTTTGAGTTGCTTTGAAGACAGCATCTCTGAGGACAGTGAAAAACAAAGGAATGGACTAATTCTGTTGGTTCACGTGAAGATTCATTGAAGAATAATAAGGAAAAAAAACTCAGGTTATATTCAGCTTATTTCACATTTTTGAAAATTGGCCTCGTGTATATGCCTTATTATTTTCTATATAAATAATGTTGCAGAGTAACTTAGCAGGCTTATAAGTATATTGCTGTTGACTTAATTTAGGCTTTTCTCCATCTTTGCTCTACTGTCTGCATTCCTGGGGGTGGGCAGAGGGGTGGAGGAGGGAGGGAGGTTGGACAAAAGGAAAAACAAAGAGAAAGCTCAAATATTTATTGCCTACATGGAGGTTTTTTCTTTTTCTCAGATCAGAGAAGGCAGTAGACATGTTTCATGGAATTGATAAGTGTAGTTCTAGGGAAGAAAGATTAGAAAACACAAGTGAAGTGAGATGGACCAAATTTGAAGACCTATAAACAACAGGAAGAAATTAAAATAAATTTTTAAAAGAAAGGGGAAAAGTGCCATTTCACCAAAATGTGATATTCTTTGATTACTTTTTCATTGCTCAGAATGTATTTGTTCTGGTATGCATGACAATTTCGCCCTTACTACAAAGTGCGGAATATAAAATTTTCTACTTCATTCAAGAAATTACTTACAAGTAACAAAATTACATGAGTGAGAAAAGGCTGTAGGAGGACTAAAGAGCTTTTAAATGAGAAGAAATATATATATAGTGATATTCATACATAGTCTGATGTTTGGTTTTTGGGGTAAGTAGATTTGACCATCTTGCTTAGAAACAGATTGTTATGGGAATGCAACCCACTGCACAGGAGTGCAAAGGGGAATGTTGGTCCTGTTTTATTTCTGGAGGCCCACCAGCTTCCTGCAGTTAGTCACATAGTCAGTGTTTAACACACTCCTTTAATGGCTCTCCAGGACTCTCAGCTTGGAAATCAGCTAAGTGGCCTGAGACCTCACCTCACTAAGCTTCTCATGATTCCTCTATTTTTTGTCCACGATATCCTGGCAGCTCCTACAACTTTTGGTACACACTGTAGGCAAATCTGTGTTGAGCAGATGAAGAAGGGGGAAGGTAGATGTAAAAGGATGGGTTCCTTTACGTAATAGGCAGGGCTTTAAAACATTGTGAACTGTGGTCAAACAGGTATTTTTTATTTAGCTTTTCTATGATCTGGATTACATATTCCAAGTAAATTGTTTCTTTATATTGAATTATCTGTGTAATTTAATTGTATCTATCTGTAGTAATACATACAAATTGTTTATATATGTCCTAACAAAAATAAAAGCTTCATTCTCTACTGATAACTCTTTCAAATGAATAATTTCTTAAAACTTTGTTGAAAACACTAAGATTAAAATTGTTCTTAATGTACTTTGTAATATAACATGATAGTTAACCAGATTGTGATATTCTGAAGATTGAGAAGTCTAGACTTCTATGTTTGACACTACAACCCAAGAACCTTTGTGGTAGAATGTTTGACACTACAACCCAAGAACCTTTGTGGTAGAATGTTTATTAAGTAGATCCCTTATTTTCTTGTCTGAGTAATATAATAATTGCATTACCCTTTATTTGAAAGTTTTTATTTTGTCTTGTTTTAGCATCATTTGTGCCAGTAAACCATAATGCAAAGGTGGGGGAAGTGAAGCAATTTATATCATTTTTTTGTTGTGGTAAAAATGCTTCACCATAGCTGACTTAAAGGTACCAGTGGATGTGGCTTAGAAAATTACTTATTCAGTATTCATTACCTTAGAGAAATCATTAAGAGAATGTGCCTATGCGCCTTTTATATTTAAAGATCCTAGGACATAGAAAAGTCACCAGAGTTTTTGGAATCTTCCTAATGAAAGTGAAGAAATTTGAATGCACTCAGTGGAGAGAAATGGGACTGTTATTCTGTAAATTCACTATTTGAATCAAAAGCCGAATCAACCTTCTAATAGGTGATCTTATTAACCCTAAGTTTAATAAGGAAAAATATAAAAGTACATCAGAATAGTTTATTTTTATTGGTTATATTATTACTGTCAATTATTTAGGTACAGATATTCTTTCAAATTTTTATATTTTGAATGATTTTTTTGTTTGACTTCAACTCCAATTTTCTACAAATTAAAAACATGTTATAAAAATAGAAACCATACTTATTTTAGAACATCTCATCTCAATTATTGTCACTTTTCTACTACCCTCTTTACTAACCTGACTCTAGCATAGCCACTGAGGACCTGTCTTGAAGTACAAGGTTGTACTTTCTTTAGGGTGCTTTTTAGAAGTGCTGCAGAAGTGCTTATCAAAATAGTAAACACAGTTTTTATAACAAGTGTTTTAACTGTATACTTAGTAACCTCTTTAAAAGACATGTTGCTATGTAAAGTGGTAATTATAGCAGTATGTTGTTGGATTGTAACATTTATAGATGTGATATGAATAACAATAACATGAAAAGGGAAAGGAATAGAACTTTTTAGGTATAATGTTTTTGTCTTATTGGATTTACATTGGAATAGTTTTTAATGAGTTAAATGTAGGACTAGAGTACTACAAAGGGATTAACCAAAACACACTCACTTGATATAAGATAAAGTAGGGAAGTAGATGTGGAAGAAGAAAGAAGATACACAATAAAAAAAAAAAATGGCAGAAATAAATTCAGCTCAGTAATAGCGTTACATGTGAATGGATTAAACAATTCAGTCAGAAGGCAGGTTTGTCAGTCTGGACAAAAAAGAAAGTCCAACTATGCTGTCTAGATTCAGAGACACAACTGGATCGAAACTAAAAGATGGAAACTCATACATTATGTAAACTGCGAACATAAGAATACTGAAGTAGCTGACCTAGTATCAGACAAAAGAGACTTTAAAATAAAAATGTTGCTGGAGAAATAGGGGCATTTTCTGATGCTAAGAGAGTTAATCCATCAGGAAAATATAACAATTTATAAACATATATCCACCTCACAGCAGAGCCTTAAAATACTTGAAGCATAACTGACAAGTGAAGAGAGAAAAGATTCAACAGAACAGCTGGAGACTTCAGTGCCCTACTGTCAATAATGGCTGGAACACCTAGGCGAAAGGTCAGCAAGCCAGTAGAAGACTTCAGAGCAGTATAAGCCAGCTGGATTGCTAGGCATTGACAGCAGAATACATCTTCTCCTGAACACATGCAGCGTTCTCTAGAATAGGCCATGAAACAACTTATCAGTAAATTTAAGAAGACTGAAATAATTCAAAGTCTGTTCTCTGACCATAATGAAAACAAGTAGAATGATCATCATTGCTATGAAATTGGTGACTGAAATTCTGCATTGGAATCTCTACATGGGCAAACTGACAAAAGTAAAGGAGATTGGAAATGCTGTTTTTGAAACAAAAATATAGCTTGCTATAAAAAAATTTTATAGACTGCATTTCCTGCAAAAGAACAAAATGTTCACAGGCATTTTCTTAAGTAATCAAACAAGGAAAGGAATTATTTGAAGACAGAGAATTATATTAGAACAATTATATCATCTTTTTTTCTGAACAAGGCGGTCAAGAGTTTTTTTTAGCACTGAAATGTAGTAGAGGGTTTCCCTGGTGGCGCAGGAGTTAAGTCTCAGCACTATCAAGCTATCACCAGCCACTGCCATGTGAGTTCTATCCCCTGTCAGGATGACCCACATGGCACAGCAGACTTTTCCCGTCTCGCCTACTGCGCCCCTCAGCAGTGTATTTCAGTAGATCTGCCTGTTCTGCTCCCCACTGTCTCTGGTGAATCCTCTCATCCCTCGCACCTCTGTCTTACACCCCAGTTCTTGTGTAGATAAATATATAAATTTTTTTTTAAAAAAAAGAAATTTAGTGGAAAGATTCACTTGTAACCCAGTGTTGTTATCTTATTTCTTAAAGACAAACTTATAAAAGATTAAATATTATTTTGGGTTTAATGTTAATTTAGTATTCTTTAATAGTCATTTAAATAATTTTTATTTTGCTTTTGTTAACTTGTCAGTTGTTTACATGCCTATAAAACTTTGGGTTGTGTTTTTACTCCTCCATTTGTGCACATGCTTCACAGTAGTTCTTATTTTATACTCTTAATACAAAGGACATATTAGAGTGTTTGCTTTTATAAGTTTACTTAAACATCAAGTAAAATTATTTTTTATTAGAAAAGTGTTAAAACTGGTTTCACTGAAGCTAAAATACATGTGTTAACACTGCTGTTTAGTATTAGAGGAAATAAGTGCTGAAAGTCTGGTTTAGCCATTTTTTTCTGGTATCACAATTGTAACACATGATGATGTTAATAGTAATATCATTATCAACATTAACAATGTTAATAAGCCAGAATTGAAGATCCAAACACCACATTATTTTTTTCTACATACATTTTCTCAGATAATCCTCACGATTTTGTGAAATACCTTTATCTACATTTTATGGAAAATGAAGCAAATAAGAGAACCTCCGTAAGGTTGAATAGCTGGTAATTGGTAACTAGGACTTAAACACAGACTTCATGTATATGTACAGAGTGCATATTTGAGCAAGGATGGTTTGGAGAAGAAATGAGCAGAAATAGTAACTGGGAATGAGACTGGGAGGGAGGGAGAAGAATAAGTCTAGGTCTTGAATAAGTAAGCTATTCATGCTTTCACATTCTTGGAGAAGTTTTATTTATAACCTATTACTTTCTTGATTACTCAAGTGTCCAGTTATGTTAGGAGGGATGTAATAGTCTCTTGTCCTTTTAAATATTTTTGTTTTTATGTCATACCCGTTTCTGAAAAACTATTGATTGGTATTATTGGTGTTATTTAAATTTTTCAGTTTTATTTTTCACATTATTTTTGTTACTATTTTCTCTCATCTATATCCTTAAGTCTTATTTCTCTGAAATCATATATTGATTGCTTAGGAAATTATTTTTCATATATAGAAAAGTTATGTAGCATTCGATGATTAATTGCACAAGTATTTGATTACCTATTTTGTCTGTATTTGATAAATTTTGATCTATATTTTTTTAAATTACTGTTAAGTAAGCAACTATTAGTTGAGCTCTTAACTTGCTTATTTACCTGGCTTGGAGTTGAGGATTTCATTACTTATTTACGTGTATGAGACTAATACCTAGACTCCTTGTGCCATATACAGCCCCCAATTCTGTGTGTTTAAAAAAACAATTTAGAGATGAAAATTTTATTTTAACAAAAACATAAGGGCATAAGATTTGGATGACTTTATTCTACTACATTCTCTTTACCTGTTGAAGCCTATATATTTTTTTCTGTTTCCTGACTGCTGATCACTGATCACTATTTCTTCAGATATTCCTTCCAGTTTTCTTTCTTTTCTTCCTGTGATTTCAGTTGTACATCAGACTGTTTGCTATTGTCATATTACTCTTTGAATTACTGTTTTTCTTTTCCATGCCTTTTTCCTTCTTGTGTTGGGTCCAATTTTTATTGGCCTGTAAGTTCACTAATACATTAGTGTTGTCAAGTCTACTAATGAGCCTACAAAGGCATTCTTTATCTCTGTCATTTTTCCTTGTATTTCTAGTGTTTTAGTTTACTGTCTGCCTAAATTCCCATCTGTGAATGTGTTATCAACTTTTTCCTCTATACTTCTTAGCATATTACTTAGTTATTTTAAAAATTTCTTGTCCGGGAGTTCTAACGTCTGTATCATCTCTGAGTCTGTTTTCTTTTTATTGCTTTATCTCTTAACAGTTGGTTTCTTTTAAGTGTGCACGTGTGTCTTAACATTTTTAGTGAATATTGAATATTGTTCATAACAGTAGATGGTGAAGTCAGTAATTTTTAGTGACTGGAGTGGGCACTGTTATTCTGTCAGGTCATCCACCAGGGAGTTTGAATCTTTTCAGGAGTTGCACTAGGTTTGGATTTTGTTGTTTCTAAGTTTATCTTCAGTCTACACACTGACCTATAATTCTTTTAGTGGTGGCCTGCCATTTTGTTGTGCTGACAGTGGGACTGCAGATCTGGAGGAATTTTTTTTTTCCCCTAGGTTAGTGCTGTATGCTGTTTTCAGCAGCCTTTACCTTTGGTATGGACTGGACTCGCTCCACCTCCTTATCCCTCTCTTTGGAGTACACTGCTGCTATTTTTAACAGTGCTAGACTGGTAGTAAGGATATGTGCAGATAGCTCCATTATCCCCATCCAGCCTCAGTCTTAGGCACATCCTGTTTTTACTGGCTCATTCCTAGTAGCAAACCTCTAGTTTTATTGCTATGAACGTTTGAGTCCAAGACGGTTCCTCTCTCCTTTGGGTTAGAGCATCTTCTCTCCTACACTTCTCCAAGCTTCGGTGGGTTTTGTCTGTGCTCTGTGGATGATGTATCTCCTATTTCTTTCCCAGCAGCTTAAATTAAAGTATAAGACTTTTATTCCACAAGAGAGAAGCTCTAGTCAGGGTCTGTAGTTTTGTGCTTTTTTCACAAAGGCAGCTGACTCCCTTCTAAATATGGAAGGCTGCTTTCTCTACTTGCCTGCTCTGGCCATGTGTGAAGACCTGATAGATGCCCAACAGAAAGAGAATGGAAGTGAGTGTGAATTCCTGTGTGTCTGAGGCCCATCACACTTGGCCTCCAACAGTGTTGGAATTTTAGGTGATATTTTCTCACTCATTTGCATGACTACCACATCCTCCTCCCACATCTTCTACCCTGTGTGGCCCTATGTGAGCCAGTACAAGTTTCTCTCCTTGGAGGCCAGACTATTTGGTAGCCCTTGCTTTCTGATGGGCTCAAGGGAAGTTCTGACTTTTGTGATATTTCTGCATTTTTGTAAATGTTAGGTTGGAAGAAACCCTCTTCAAGTTTTTACATCCTAAAGTAGATTCGAATGTTTTCATTTTTAATAATAAGGAATAGATAGATTTTATTATATATCAGTCTTATTTAAAATAGGCATATGAAATTCTCATTGATTCTTGTGAGGTTAAGGTTGCCTATTATATTCATCCCTTATTTTCTTTTACTTAGAGAATTCTTTCATCCAGTGCTATTAAGGGTTCGATATGTGGGAATGAATAATAAAGACAAGATCTTATAGACCTCATATAATAATCAGAAGGTAGACAAAGATATTTAAGTAAATAAGGCATTTTGCATTGTGACAATATTATAAGGGGAATTAGCAGGGTAGATGGACAACACAAGACCACCTGCTTTAGGTGTAGTGGGGTTATGAACATGAATGTTATGATCTACATTCAGCGTTGGTTGAATATGATCTAGTCTTGTAAAGAGTTGAAATTAGGAGGAGCTTTTCAAGAAATTACAAATATAGACTCTCATGGAGAGGAGGGAGATGGGCCTGATGGAGTATCACAGAATTCACTGCTGTGGACCAAAGCAGAGAAATTAGGCGGGAAATGGTATAGAAGGAGGTTGGAAAGGTGTTTTGGCCAAGTTAAATGTTTAAATTACATTCTACAAGGAATGGGAGTAATGTGCTTTGAATGTGGCTTCTGAATGCTTTTAAGTAAATGAGTTGTTCCCACATCCATGTGGTAGCTTCTAATTTTGACTCTAATATAGATATCACACATTAATTTATTTGTCTTGCATTTCTAATCTCTTCTTTGCTGACTTTTACTTCCTGTTCGTAAAACACTCAACCCTTTCTACCTTTCCATTCTCTTACCCTGATATTGACATCCTGCTTTTCTGTTTTCCTTCATAGAGAAGGAAATTTTCAAAAGTATTTGCTGGCCCATAAGCTTCATCATGCCC
Source organism: Galemys pyrenaicus (assembly GCA_019455555.1). NCBI lineage: Eukaryota > Metazoa > Chordata > Mammalia > Eulipotyphla > Talpidae > Galemys > Galemys pyrenaicus. Next base: position 538,429 of record JAGFMF010011486.1, on the reverse strand, counting down.
TCTCTCACTCCCTGTGCTTTTGTGATATGGGTTTTTACATCAGGACCAACCACAACTGCCCTCTGAGATAAGGATGCCTTCCTCTACCCATGACTACCAATTCCAGTGCTCTCTTGTTTAGACTTACTTATCTGACTATAGTATTTAACACTATTGGCCACATCTTCCTTCTTGACAGTCCCCAAACTCTGACATATACTGGATTTCACATACTATCTTTCATATTACCCCAGTGTTTCTTTTCATTTCTAGCTCATCTTAATTCTTGTGATGACTAAGCTTCTGAGGCCAGACTTCTCTTTCTACTATATATTCTTTCTGGTTTATCATTTATGTACTTTTACGAAAGGAGTTCTCACCATGTACTCCCAGATCTATGCCTGTAACCTAGACTTCTCTCTAGGGAAGGAAAAGAATATATACATATATTTAGTATTGTGATTTTCATACTGCTATATAATCTTCATAATTATTTTAAATGGATGTTTAATGTTAAGTGGCTATGCCATAATTAGCCTAACCATTTCCCCATTGAAAATTTCTACCTCTAAATTTGCAGCTACAATTTATAATTCTGTACACGTATATTGAATTTTTTTACTTCTCAATTTGCAGCTACAGTTTACAATTCTGTACATGTATACTGAATTTGAGAACCAGTAGAATGTAAAATAAATTAATGTCCCTCCCCTTTCCAAACTAGCTCAGTCTTCCCCGGTAAACTTAAATAAGCAGAATCTTTAGCAAACTTTGCTCAGGTTTTTTGTTTGTTTGTTTTGCTGTAAATCAGCTAACAGGCTCACTGTCACTAGTTGAGTTCAGAGTAACATTTTAACTCTTGCATGAAAGTCTTCTCAATGGTTTCCCTGTCTTTGATCCAGAATGTTGCTAGTTTTTAGAAAATAAGTAGTCCTTGTGTGCCCAAGACTCCAGAGAAATTTTAAATATTTTACACTGACATGTTTCTGAATAAATCTGAAAAATAAACCTACTACATTCGATCTAGGCATGATTTTAAACATACAATTAAGTTGTAGTTTACCATACCGCTTTACCAACTTTTAGACTATTCTTCTCACACTTAACTGAATACTCAGATTCTCTCCTAAGCCAGGAAACTTCTTTCCAATCTGTTGTTCTCTTGATGTTATTCTGGAAACCAGTCAGTGGTATTCTAGGCAATTTATGCCCTTCTCTAAAACATATAGGTGCCCTAATGGTTACTAGGTTTGTGGGAGTGAGCATTATAAAAAGGCATCATCCTTGGATTGGCTTTTACTACTTGTCACTTTGTCTCTGCCTCCTCCATTTTCAGTTTTGTTTACTATAACAATTTGTCTTTAAAATTATTGAAAAACAGAAGTAATGATGGAAAACAGCTGTTCTCCTTTATTCTCCACCTCAGCTATATTTTTTCTTTGAGATATTCTGGTTTATATATCCTCCTAACTATGGCCTCATAACTATATAGCAGAGGTTGTAGATGTATTCACAAGGTTTGATGATTATGTTTCTTATTATAGACAAGGGGCTAGAGAATATAACTTCAGGGATTCTCTAGTAGATTTTAAATTATTTATAAGATTAAATTTAGTTTAGTAAAACTACCCTAGGTATCACTGTCTGAAGACCAAAAGGTTTGCAAACTCCTACTTTTCTAACCTCCCCTGACACACACATCCTCTGCACTTCTTAAGGCAGCAGCAACAAAAAGAAGACTGACCCAATAGTCAGGGTCATCCCCTTCCAGCTACTTATATGAGATGGGCTTTAGCTCAGGAACAAGGAGAGTGACCCTGATACAGGAGATTCAACAAAATCTTCCAGGAATAAGGATAACTCAGTAAAATACTATTATGAAAATACTCTGCCCTGAATGCCACACCCTGCTATTCCCTATGATTTCAAGCAGTAGAAAAACAGAACGTGAAAAGACAAAGACAGACTAAAAACAGATTTAAAGACAATGATGCATCAGCAACAGAAGTTTTTTTTCAAGCGTAGAACTTAATAAGGTTCTAAGTTTATTAATAGAAGAACTCAAACATACCATGAGACAATAAAATGAGTGAAATGAGAAACAAGGGAACAAAATGAGAACATAACATCAGTCCAAAACAAACTTGGAACAGTAAGGAACTTAATGGTCTGAAAAATGAATTTTAACATATAGGAAAATATTTAGGTAATTCTAGAGAAAAATTCATATAAAAGCAAAATGATGGAAGTAATTAAAAATTGCATTAATTGATGTCAGTATTTTAATGTCAGTATTTTGAACAGAAGATGTATTGGATGATATAGTAAAATAAAAATTTTCTAAAAATTTCCTTCCAGAGATAATCATTGTATTCTAGAGAAAAAATTATGAGTTGTGCATTGACTAACTCTGAATTACTCAATTAATAGACTTCAAAAATAAAGAATTTTGCAGACACACAGGCAGAAAAAAGAAAGGAGGTATTCAGGAGGGGAACCTCAGGCTGGTACCAGATTTCTTTATATGAACATTATTGCTAGAAGGCAAAGGAGTACACAGTTTTCTGAAAGAAGGGATTGGTGTGTTAACACCAAGAAAGTGTTAAAATTCAAATAGAGAACTAAGGGTAAGCAACTGTGAATAGAATGTTAATTTATAAACTGTACAAAAGAGAGATGACTCAGTCTTCATCTAATATTAAAACATGCAATTCAGAAAACCTGTTTAAAGTGTTTTTTTTAAATCCTTAACTCCAGAAGAATTTTTAGGAAGTAGTGTTTCTATAAAGAAATGTGAAGCTGAAATTTAGTAATTTATTTTTACTCTAACTCATTTTCTTTTAAGTACAAAGTTAAATTTCACATTTTGTTTGAAATATACATATTATATTGTACTAATATGTAATATAAATATATAAAAAATATATTTGTATATATATTTGTATTATATATTTTATAGAGTTTGGTAGTTGTGTCTGTTTTGCCTATGGGTTGAATCTTCACATTTTTCTTTGGAGTGTAAGACATTGTTTAAATTTTTTTACAAATAACTGTAAAAATAAAAGCTTATTCTTTAAGTATATAAAAAAACTGGGGGAGGGGCAACAAAATAAACATTAACTACCTGACTCTAGTTGCATAGGTCACCATGGCAGTTGTAAAAGATATCTTCTGTGTTCCTGGGTTGACAGTCACTGGAGTTGGGAAGCACTGCTCCTCTAAGTGGTTTCTCTGTTCTGTCCTTGTGTTTGTCTTAGCAGCCTAATAGCTGTCACTTAGATTACAGCCGCCTCCAAGCTTTTTGGAAATAAGTGGGAAAACTACTCACCCTCGATGATTATCATTTTTTACTTTGATCACTTGCCTGGTGGGGTTCGTGAGAGACATACAGTACATTATTGACTTTGTTACATTCTTATTGAAGAGGAAAAACTAATGGGAAAACATCACTTTATAAATGAGGATTGAATAATAAAAAAATACTTGTTTAACGTCATTTTATAAACAATCACTGATATTTGTTTTCCTAATTTTCTTTGACGTCAAAACTTTAGCCAGGAGACCCTACCCCTCTTATTTTTCCCTTTCTAATCAGAGTGGGTAAATATACGTTTAACCTATTAGCATGCATTTCCTGCTTTAAATTAATATATTAGCACGTAAACTGACATCACAGAATGACTAGAATGTTTCTATTTTATGTAGATTGTTATCTTCAGTAAATGCAAAGTAATTATTGTGGTGTAGACATTTTGTCTGATGTAAATTTCAGTTATATCCTTTGCAACAGCTATTTGAAAATTTTGAGGAATTAAAATATTTCACTTTCCTGCAAGTAAGTTACATAAACTTGAACAACATTTGTTTGTCTAAATATCCAACAAATGGATACAAACTACATTATGGCAAGCAATTGTTGGTGAAAAATAGTTGACAGAGAATGTGGGTAGTTAATTACATTTGAATGCTTATTTACTTCCAATACAGTCATCAGTGAAGGTAGTTTTATCTTTTTTCTTCTAAATAAACTACCTGTTGATCTATCATTAATGTTAAAGAGATACAGCCTTTTTTAAAATTTCTTTGTTAAAACAGCGATTTTTTTTCAACAAAGGACCATTGATTGCAACATGTTATGATTTCATTGAAGAACCATAAATAATTGAATTGTACTATTTTTTCATTGCTTATATTATTGCTGTATTAGCAATACTGTATCATTCAACCAGCTGATATCTAATGATAATCTGAAATATGTTTGCTCTTCAAAAACTAGGCTTTTTTCTCATGAGGTATTACATAATTACATTTCCTAGAGTGCTACTGTAATTTAGAAACTTGCTGAACTTTTTCACTCTAAAAGATACTAACACAAATACCCAGCATTAAAAAGTTAAAACTTTCTTATGGCCTAGCTTTTTCAAGACTATTGTGTAGACAGAGCCCTCAGATTTGAGAGTGATACAAGAAGGATAATTTAGTTTTCAAAGATCTACTTCCAGGGCAAATATGTTTCCTTGGTGAAATGGGGGCGTTAAAGAGAGGACTACAGCATTCTAGAAATATTCAGGTCTTCACTTGACTATTTCAATAGATTTTGATTGTCAGCATTCCTAATAATTATCAGAATGTTAGAATTGTTTTACCAAATAGGTTCTTCTTAAACTACCTTATTTAATTGTTATAGCACCTTTCATGATTATAGTTTTATTTTACTTATCTATGCATATAGGAACTGGGGGTTAGGTTAGAGGTACAGGGCGTGAGTGAATTCAGAGAATCCAGACAGTAGGAACAAAACAGGCAGATCTACTGAAATACACTGCTGTGGACGAGACAGGAGAGGTCTGCTGAGCTGTGTGGATCAGCTACCCAGTGAGGAATTGAACTCTCAGGGCACACTGGCTGGCATTACCTCGATAGCACTGAGATCCAAACCCCTATGACACCAGAGAGGCCCCATGATGATTATAATTTTAACTGTTAAAATTATAGTTGGTCTGTGTGCCATTTTGCCAACTGATTTTCTTGGTTTTTTTTTTTTTTTTGAACAGAAATCTTAGAGGCTGGTATTAAAGGAACTTCAGAATCACTTAAAGGTGTGAAACGAAAAAAGATTGTAGCTGAAAATCATCTGAAAAAAATACCAAAATCTCCACTGAGAAATCCTCTTCAGGCAAAACACAAACAAAATACAGAAGAGTCATCTTTCACTATTCTTCAGAGTGCTTCAGAACCTCACAAGAAGCAGAATCACAGTCCTGTAAAAAATGGGAAGCAATTTACCAGACAAAATGGAGAGACACCTAGGATAATTGCTGAGGCCTCTAAGATCGAAGACTCAGTCTCTCCAAAGAAGCCATTGATTTTGCCGCACCCATCTGAACTGCGGAGATGGAGGTCCGAAGGCTCTGACTCTGCCAAGTTAAATCACCTCGATGGAAGATGTGACTCTGGTTCTTTATCCAGTAAAACCAGGACTGACCATAGTGAATGTATCTCCTCTAATGGTAGTACTACTTCCTCCTCCTACACAAATACCGCATTTGATGTCTTACTGAAAGCAATGGAGCCAGAATTGAGCACCTTATCACAAAAAAGCTCATCTTGTGCAGTTAATATAGAAAAACTGAGACCAAATAAAACTGTACAACCCCCTTGTGAATTAAAAATCAGCTCAATGGATGTCCCCAGTCAGGCTTCACAAGAATTTGTTGCTGAATCACAGTCTTCTCCTTGTACCTCATACACAGTACATGCTTCTGCTGCTCAGAAGAATGAGCCGCCAGCAGTTCAGTCTATTTCTCATTCATATAATCAACAAGAACACTTTGTTTCTAACTCTAACCAACTTAATCAACAGCTTCCAGTATATTCAGGTTTCACAGGATCACTGAAAAATCTGCAAATTCAAGAAAACACCAAACTTGAACAAATTTATAATGTAGTAGTGACATCATCTATAGGTATGACTTCACCTTCAAATAGAACTCAGGTTACTCCTCAAAACCAGCAAGTGGATTCTACTTCACCTATGTCAATAAGTCCAACTCATTCTACACAGTCACCCCCCATGACAGTTTATAATTCAGCTCCTGTAGCCTCTGTTGTTAATCACAGCGTAGAACAAATGTGCAATCTTCTTCTGAAAGATCAGAAGCCAAAAAAACAAGGAAAATATATTTGTGAGTATTGCAATAGAGCTTGTGCAAAGCCTAGTGTGCTTTTAAAGCATATTCGTTCCCACACTGGAGAGCGACCTTATCCTTGTGTGACCTGTGGATTTTCATTTAAGACTAAAAGTAATCTGTACAAGCACAAAAAGTCTCATGCACATACTATCAAACTGGGTCTTGTCTTGCAACCTGATGCTGGTGGTTTGTTCTTGTCACAGGAGTCCCCAAAAGCACTTAGCATCCATTCGGATGTAGAAGACAGTGGGGAAAGTGATGAGGAGGGCACTGCTGATGAAAGACAGAATGAGCCAGGCCCCATGGAATTGCAACCTGTGCAAATAATGAAAATAATAGCAAATTCTGAAGCTTTGTCAAAATCAAGTCCCACCCCAAGCAATCCAGATCATATTATAGGTACCTTTTCACTACAGGACAAATCTTCAGAATCAGAAGCTATGACAGAGTTACCAAAAGTTGTGGTCCACCCTGTCAGTGTTTCCCCTTTAAGAGTTGAGAGTCCAAAGGTTATGGATTCTAAGCCCGATCTTCCTAGTGCACAGAAACAGAAGGATCTTCAGATAACTAATACATTGTCACATCCAGCGTGGGCAACCTCCCTAGAGACTAATGTGAAGTCCTGTCCAAAAGGGGACATGAGTCAGCCAGAAGGAAAGCAAGAATCTCATATAGGTACTGTACATGCCCAACTGCAAAGGCAACAGGCTACAGATTACTCCCAAGAGCAACAAGGAAAACTTCTGAGTCCTCGAAGTTTAGGAAGTACAGATTCTGGTTATTTTTCACGTTCTGAAAGTGCCGATCAAACAGTGAGTCCACCAACTCCCTTTACCAGAACTTTACCCACCACTGAACAGGACTCAAATAAGAATAATGGACCCTCTGCTCTTCGTATCAATACACCAGCACCTTCTACTTTACCAGCAGGTGAAAAAGCATTGCAACCAGGTCAGATGCGCCCACCTTTGGCAACAAAAACACTTGAAGAACGAATATCAAAACTGATCTCAGACAATGAAGCTTTGGTCGATGATAAGCAACTGGATAGTGTAAAGCCACGGAGAACCTCTCTCTCACGACGAGGAAGTATTGATTCCCCCAAATCATACATATTTAAGGATTCTTTCCAGTTTGATTTAAAACCAATGGGACGGAGAACAAGTTCAAGCTCTGATATACCAAAGTCACCTTTCACCCCTACTGAGAAATCAAAGCAAGTGTTTCTTCTGTCTGTACCATCTCTTGACTGTTTACCTATTACAAGAAGTAATTCTATGCCTACCACAGGTTATTCAGCAGTACCTGCAAACATAATCCCTCCATCTCATCCACTGAGAGGAAGTCAGTCATTTGATGACAAAATTGGAGCTTTCTATGATGATGTTTTTATATCGGGACCTAACACTTCTGTGCCCCAAAGTGGACATCCCCGTCCTCTTGTCAGGCAAGCAGCTGTAGAAGACTCTTCAGCAAATGAAAATCATGTTATTGGTCCCGGGCAGTCTTTGGATGAGAGCTATCAGGGGTGTAGTGCCACTGGTGAAACTTTATCAGCAAGGAGCAAGTCATTGGCACCAGGCTCACAGTTAGAAAAAAAGAAGTCTCATCAAGGACGCGGGACAATGTTTGAGTGTGAAACCTGTAGAAACAGGTATAGAAAACTGGAAAATTTTGAAAACCATAAGAAATTTTACTGTTCAGAATTACATGGACCAAAAACAAAGGTAGCTATGAGAGAACCTGAACACAGTCCTGTGCCTAGCAGTACACAACCTCAGATTCTGCATTATAGAGTTGCTGGTTCCACAGGGGTCTGGGAACAGACATCCCAGATAAGAAAAAGAAGGAAAATGAAAAGTGTTGGAGATGATGATGAGCTTCAGCAGAGTGAAAGTGGAGCTTCTCCAAAAAGCTATGAAGGTCTTCAGTTTCAGAACAGTCTGAGTTCTGCTTCCACTGTCTCTACACATAGTGTTCCCATAACAAGGGACCAACAGCACAGAAATACCCAGTTGCAAAACTCCCAGATTCAGCATGCTGCCAGAGTACCTGACCAGGCCATGGATCCAAAACTCTCCACCATCGTGGAACAACAGATAAACTCAGCCACCCCAGACAAGATAGAGTTGAAGAGACATGGGATTTCAGTCATCCAGCATACCAACTCACTGAGCAGACCTAATTCATTTGATAAGCTTGAGTCACTTGAAAGGGGTTCCCCAGTTTCTTTCCAAGAGCTGAATAGAACAGGTAAACCTGGGTCTCTGAAAGTGATAGGAATTTCCCAGGAGGTGGGGCTTCCTCCTCAAAACACCCCTCATCCTCACCAGCCTGGGCTATCAAATGCTCTTAGAGGAGAAATTCAGGAAGGTTCGAGAAAGATTTCAAGTGAACGACACTTGTTAGGACAGACTTCGAGGCTTGTTCGTCAGCACAACATCCAAGTCCCAGAAATTCTTGTCACAGAAGAACCAGATCGGGAACTTGAAACCCAAGGCCATGATCAGGAAAAGTCAGAGAAATTCAGTTGGCCCCAGCGTAGTGAAACCTTGTCAAAATTGCCAACAGAGAAACTGCCACCCAAAAAGAAAAGGCTCCGTCTTGCTGAGATGGAGCATTCTTCAACTGAATCGAGTTTTGATTCCACTCTTTCCAGGAGTCTAAGTAGGGAAAGTAGTTTGTCACACACTTCGAGTTTCTCAGCTTCATTAGACATAGAAGACATTTCTAAATCTGAGGCTTCCCCCAAAGTTGATTTTCTAAATAAAGCAGAGTTTCTTATGATGCCAGCAGGTTCAAATACATTGAATGTTCCTGGAACTCACCGAGAAATGAGGCGTGCTGCATCAGAACAGATTAACTACATGCAAACATCGATGGATGTCACTGATTTCAGAAGTAAGTCATTCGACTGTGGAAGCATAACTGCACCGCAGACAATGCCACTTGTTGAGTTGCAGCCTCCAGCTTCTGCTTCTGGCATGAGTGTCACCGGGCACGTGCCTCTCTTGGAAAGAAGGAGAGGCCCATTGATTCGGCAGATATCTTTAAACATAGCTCCAGATAATCATCTGTCACCTGTGAACCCCTCATCTTTCCAAACTATTACTCTTCCAGTGGTGAACGGGGTACCATTTCAGGGACTCCAGCCCACTAATATATCTTTAGCTGAGCTTCCTGCAAGTACTTTGCACTCCCAGACTCAAGTTAAGGATCTGCAGACAGAAATTTCAAATTACAGTTCCACTAACATCTTTCCTATCCAAAAGTGTTTTCATTTGTTAAATGAGATCCATACGCCTCTTAGCCACCAAAATGCACAACTGTCTCAACAAGTGTCTACACAGCGTGTCACATCAGATGAAAGTCCCAGTTTATGTGTGTCTTCTAAAAGTGAGGATTGTTTTGCTCCCAAGTACCAACTTCAGTGTCAGGTTTTCACTTCAAGCCAGTCTTGCTCTTCTAAATCTATACATTCTTTGCCAAATAAAGTTCTTTCAGATCCAGTTCAGGCTGAACATCTTGAGACTTCATTGGCATTACCAACCAAATTAGTAGATGCCATGTCAAATTCACATCCTTTGCCACCACTGAAGCTTGGACCACTCAGTGGTCAGGTGCCAACATCATTTATACCGCCCGTGCATCCACAGGGTAATGTTCCAGCTTGTTGTTTTGCCACAGACACATCTCTACCACAAATCCTAGTGACCCAAGATCTGTCCAGCCAGCCACTTTGCCAGGCTACTTGTAGTGTAGTGCCAGTTGGCGAAGAACAAAATTCTGTGCCAAAATCGCAAAAAGATTACCAAAATGCTTTGCCAAACCCAGAGGAATTGCTTGTTTGTGAAAATGTTTTTTCAGACGTAGGCCCAACTTCTCTATCAAAACCTTTTCCCATAACTCAAAAAATGTCTGTTGGTAGACTTTCCCCCCAACAAGAATGCTCAGCTTCAAGTAAAAGGATGCTTTCCCCAGCAAACAGTTTAGACATTGCCATGGAAAAGCATCAGAAACGGGCTAAAGATGAAAATGGAGCTGTTTGTGCAACAGACGTTAGATCCTTGGAACCACTGAATTCAAAAGCTAATGAAGTTAATAAGCAGAAGAAACCTGTTTTAGTAAGACAGGTTTGTACTACAGAGCCCCTTGAAGGTGTAATACTGGAACAAGATATTTTTTCTCAACCTGAAATTGGTGGTGAGGCTGTTAACTTGACAGAGGTTTTACCAGCTGATAACTTGGCACCAGGACACTCTAAGATTGTAGTTATAGAAACTATAAAAGAATTGCAAGAATTTGAAAATGTGAAATCATCTATATCACTTACAGTGGAAAATTCACCTGTTCCTTCAGAAAACACTCACATTTCTCCTTTGGAAGGTATAGACAATAACCAAGAAAAGAAGTCTCCAGGGGCTAAAAATCAAGGTGACAAAGTAAGCATCGCCAAACAAAGTCAACTGGCAGCCACCACTCTGTCAGTGTTTGATGCTGAGGGCACCCAGCAGCTGTCTTTCCCCAGCCTGAAGACTACAACCACTTTTACATGGTGTTACCTGTTAAGACAGAAGGCTTTGCATTTGCCTCAGGGTGACCAGAAAACTTCAGCCTATACTGATTGGATAGTAAGCACCAGTAATCCAAATCCACTTGGCTTGCCTACAAAAGTTGCACTTTCTCTTCTTAATTCAAAACAGAAGACTGGAAAATCACTGTATTGTGAAGCAATAAGTACCCATTCCAAATCAGATTTACTGGTCTATTCAAGCAAGTGGAAAAGCAACTTAAGCAAGGTACTTGAAATATCATTTATCTTCAACACTAGTTTGTGTAAATTAGTTTTAATATCTTGATGCATTAAAATATTTTAATTAGAAGTTGTGTTTTAATTTTGAGTAACAAGTCATGCTTCATGTGTGTACTTACTGAAAGAAAGTATGATATCTTTTTCCATGATAAGGATTACCTAGAATTCTTTCAGTGATTCTAAGTGATACTTTGAAAATCACTTTCCCTAGGACCTGTTTTTTCCTCAGTTGAATGTTGAAGTCTTTACTTAGTAGTCCAGACTGTCTTTCATCTTTCTATGGTAAGGGTTAATTGTTATTGTTAAATGAGAGCAGGTTGTGGTTATGCTTTGTCCCTGCAAAATGCAGGAAAACAGACATGTGAATAACAGAACTTTGATATTTCATTTTAAAATGTAAGCAGTCATTTATATATATATATATATAAAACCACTCTCCCTCACCATGTTTATGCCAACTTTCCTCCATTATAGTTCTGAAAACCATCTTAGTATTAGAGATCAAAAATTAACTCGTACACCTCTTAAGTTGATTTGATCAAGAATTATATAGTAAGGTTGTAAAATGATAATTTTGGGTAGTTTGTGTGATCAGTTTCATTAGAATTGTTGTCACTGAAGTGGTTAAGAATAAATAGGTAAGGGTATCATGGTGAATTATCAATTAGGTCCTATTGACTTGTTCATAAGCATACAATTAGACTCATAAGTACATAGGTATGTACTTATCATGTGATAGAAAATATCACAATATTGGTTTCACAATAGAGGTATCTACAACTTCTAAAAGAGGGAAGTTTATTACTATCAGTATATTGATGAATTACAAATATAAGGAAAACTTCAAAACCGATGAATCTTTAAAAACAAAAAATAGAAATTTTTCAGACAAACAAGAATGAGAAATTTTAATAGTCTGCTGAATGGCATAGAAGTGAGAAAGAAGAATTTGATTTATTTAAAGAACTCTGAGGAGTCCATCATGATTGGAAGGTATTGAACTTGAAAGACTGCTTTACATGGAAGTTGGAAATGTTGATAAAAACCAAAGACTGCATGATGTAGAGAACCACTGAAACACTTTTAGTGAAGGAAGGTACATCCAAACTGTTTGTGGAATGTAACTTTTTAGTGTTCAGGTTCAACTCTAGATGTATTAAATCATAATCTTAGAGGATGATACCAGATTATAAGGATTTATGTGGCGTTTCATGTGTATTTGTGAAGTGGTTCTTCATCAGTACCAGGTGCCTTGGTAGAAATGCTTCTGGAAATGAATGTCCCCTAGATTTTAATCTAGGAGAGAGCTACAGGTAAATGATCTAAAAATTCTTCAGTTTAATTAATGAGATTGTTTAGGGAGTATAGAAAGAAGAGATTTGGGACTATAATAGATCCTGGGGATCCCTACTATTTAAAGGGTTAGACAGATGTAAAAAGTCCACATAAGAAACTGAAAGAGCTTTTCATAAAGGAAAGAGAACTAGGAAGAAGTGGTATCACACAGATCAAGGAAGAAGATATTTTAGTCAGAATTGTCTAGGTAGAAAGGTCAGATAAAAATGAACAATCTGGACTGAGTAGTTTAATATCACTGGCTGTGGCTTATTGGGTACTGGGTTGGCTTTTAACTCAAAATCAAAAGGTTAAAGTATTTGTGATTCAAAATGGAAAAGAACAGATGCTTAAGTAAAAGGATTTTAAGAAAAAGGAGGTCTCAGCAACATACAATGATATGTAGTGATTGCATATATGAAGACTAAGGAAATGATAACGATTTTAGCATTTAGCTCATTACTAACTTTGATAAATAAAGCCAGATTAGATAGGGACAAATTAAGCAAAAGATAAGTGGGAATTTAGTATTGAAGATAATAAATAGGGTTACTGTTAAGAATATGGAAAGAAAGGTATATATGCTTGTGTATTCCAAACTCAGGGGAAACCTGAAGTCATTCTCAGGAAAACAGGATGCAGATGCATTTTTACTCGTCAAGGTTTGTATGTTTTATTTTCAGACTACATTTTTGAGAAACATGGACCAACACCTTTCTTTGTTTCTGTCTTTGTAAGGACAGAGACCTCATGGTACACTCTCTGAGGCCACAAAGGCCCTCTGTCCACAAAGTAAATACCCTCCCATCACTTAATATATCATCTTGGTACCATAGCTGTATACTCAGTGATGTGATTTTTAAAGGAGGTTTGTAACAAAGAGGCCCTTGATCAGAAAAGTACATCTTGTGTTGGATTTGCCCAATGAACTGAAGTTTGAGCCTTTGCTTTTCACACTTGGTATGGACAAATGTCTCACTGGTCTAGACGCCACTTAATATCTGACTGAAAGAGTATGTGAGGGTAGAATAACTGAGGAGTGAAGAAACTTCATGTGAATGGTGTGGTGTATAAAATCTTGCAGAAAATCAAGTGATAGTGTACTATTTCTATAGGAAAAACACATTCTTCGTTTTAATGTTCATTGCCCTTTTTAGAGATTTAATTGTTTTCAAGCCAAAACCTGACTTTTGACCTGACGTGGATCTCACAATTACAAGTATTCAGAAACATGAAAAAATAGCCATATTATGGTTTAAACTAATGGAAGGAAGGAAGAATAAAATATTGGGCAATGAGACTTCTGCTTTTAACTTTATAATGCATTTTAGTCAAAGTAGATTTACTCATGTTTCTTAGCATGTAAGGCATTAGTATACCAGAGGGATAAATAGTTCTTTTACATCTGCAAAGGAATGTGCTTAAATTACAGTATGAATGCTTAGTTAGATGTAATATTTAGTCTTTTGAACAACGTTCCTATTAAATTCATGGAATACCAAGGTGGGAGGTTGTAAAGCATTTATCTTGGGGGTGTCAGTGCACTGCAGTGGAATTTAAAAATAGCTTTAGAGTTATCAGTTTGCTATGGTTTAGATAGCTATATTAAAGATAAGGGAGAAGATAAAGCAAATGACAATAAACCTGTAACATCATTGAAATGCATTTCTTTAACTATATGCCCTGAACGCTGCCATTTTTAATTTCCCAGTGAAACATTAGTTTGTCTGTGTTTTCAGTTTTATTAAATTAGTTTCTCTTTTTTTTTTTTTTTCGTTTCAGAGAGCATTAGGTAATCAAAAGTCCACAGTAGTTGAATTCAGCAATAAAGATGCCTCTGAAATTAACAATGAGCAAGATAAAGAAAATTCCTTAATCAAAAGTGAACCAAGAAGAATTAAAATATTTGATGGAGGGCAAGTACAAATTTTACTTCTTAAATGTACATTTAAATTTTTTAAATGTACATTTGATTTCATGTGAATGAAGACTTAATGCCAATTTTATATAATGTTGAAAGTTCCTCAGTTTATGAACAGAATATTCATGACAAAGTATATGTAGTGCTAAGGAATTCTGTTTAATCAGAAAAATGATGATAATTTAGAATATTGTTGAACCTATGAGGCTGCTCAGAACTGAGTTTCCATAGTGAACCCTTGATTTGTTTTCCTTCACATTGATTTACAACAAAGGAATGACTAGGAAAATCTGCTTTTGAAGAAATGAATTCATTGCCTACTGTCTTTATTTGATTATGAGAGAAAAACAAATTGAAAAGTCAGTCATACTTAGGGTAAAACTCAGAAACATTATAGTACTTAAAGTTGTGATTGAATTTAACAGTAAAGAAAACTTTTAAGCCAATTGCTTAGAAAGAGGAAATATGTTTAAATTGAATGGGTATTGTATAAAGTTTTGATTAGAATTAACTGTTAGGGTACATTGTTGGATGTAAAAGATGGAGTATTGTTACATTTACATGTATTAAATTTGTATTGAGTATTAAAATTGTGCATTGTTTTAATTTTTTAGGTTGAATTTTAATCATTAATATTTTCTGAGACATAGTATCCATTCATTTTTTTTTCTTCAAATTAGATATAAATCAAATGAAGAGTATGTGTATGTCCGAGGCAGGGGAAGAGGAAAGTACATTTGTGAAGAATGTGGAATACGTTGTAAGAAACCTAGTATGTTAAAGAAACACATACGAACCCATACAGATGTCCGCCCCTATCACTGCACTTACTGTAACTTCTCCTTTAAAACAAAAGGTATGAGTGGGTTGCTTCAAGATCCTTTTTATATGCATTGAGTTAGTATAGATAAGACCCTGCTTGCATGATTCTTCTACCAAGGATGCAGTAACTTAAATAACACTGATATAAGTTATATCTTGTCAACATTGTAGTCATTTCATTATATGTTTCTAGACCTCCTAGAAAAAAGATTTTAATTACACATTTTTAGACTATATATGATAAACCGAGCATTTTAAAAAGAAAAACTGCCCTTTTCAATCTAACTACCAAATTACAGTTAACATGATAACTAATACACTTTCAAAAATATTTACTTTGCAGCTAATGAAGAACAAAAATTTTCAGTGTCACAAGTATGTTCATTTTAGTGCTAAAAAATTAAAGAGAAATTTAAAATAATAACTACTTATAAGCTTTATAATGATTACTCATTTTATCATCTAATTTTAGGCACATGTAACTGTTTCTTTTTCTTTTCCCCAGTGCTTTTTTTTTAACCCAAGTTGTCAAATTTATGCTTCAAATTGTCTAACCTTTGTAAAGAAAACTCAGAGCTACTTATTAAAATTATATTTAGTATTCCTTCTGTACTCTTTATAGATTTTTATTTAAATTGTAAGCCTTTATTAAAGTAATTTTACCCTTTACAAATTTCCTGTTGATAATGCTATAGATAAACTACTATAAAATGTTTGCTTTTTTCTTTACACACCTTCATGAATCAGTATATAAAAATTTGTTTCTGATGACTTTAATTTCCCATACCCTTTAAAAAGTATTATTCTCTAAAACAAAGCCATGCAATCATAAAATTGTCTGTAATGATAGTAGCTATAAAAATTTAATTGATTTTTTTTACAGAAACTTTTTATCCCTTCGAAGTTAACTTTTGCTTTTATTTTAATGGTTTTCACCAGTTTTAAAGACTCATTAACTCTTCAGCAAAACTGATTTTTAGCATTTAAGAACCTTTGTTGTAATACTTACAAATAAATAGCTTACAAATAAATAATTTACTTAGCCTAAATGCTATACTACTTGAAAGACAAATGAAGGGGGAAAATTACCTAAACATGCTCTTCAGATAACCTTGAATATTTCTAAAAAGTTTCAAGAAATCCTGAGGAGTTAGAAGAAACATTTATTTTTTCAGCTCTGATTGTAATATAGAACTTCCTTCTGGAAATGAAAGGTGATTCAGGGTGATTTTCTAGTAGGATAAAATGCTTTAATCTTTTCACCCAGTTTATTGCCTTTTCACTGATTTTCATCTGTCATTCAGCATCAGCTAAGTTCCAATATGAGACCAAGAACTATTTTAATAGATCAGTATTACTAAAAAGATTACCAGGTACAAAATGATGTTACCCAAACAAAAGAAAATCGAGTTATAATATGAAATGGGTATTTCTTGGCAGAAAAAGGAAGACAAATCAAGATATTTAAAAAATGATGTTCCTAACACAAGGAAAAGAAAGTAAGGGAAATTAGGTGTGGAAAACAAAGTGAAACTACAGAGATTTCATGACAAAGAAAAATAATGACTCACCAGGTAGTCATCTTGGGTGAAATAACCCAAAACAGCATCATATAAATTTTTGATAGATATTTATTAGTGAACAGAGCATAATGACCCCCTTAAGAGTGAACATTATGATAGTAGTTTTTAGTCCTTCAAATTTCTGATATACTGTGTATCTGAATTTACATTAAATGTTTTCTTTTGTCAGATAATTCATGTAGTTTTATGTGACAAAGTAGTTATTTCGAAGAAGCTCCTTTAAGGATACTAGTAAAGAAGATAATAGAAATTCTGTATTTCTCCACTCACAGCTTGAATGATCCCCTTTTTTTAATAGTCACATCCCTTGTAAAAACAGACCTTTTGTGTAAAGTAGATTCCACAGAACCTTCTAAAGTAGCTAAACAATAGTAGACCTACTTTTAGATTAGACTAGATTTTTCCCTGCTCTGATTTCTTTGTTGTCCTCGCCAGTTCAGCTCTACCTCTTACTGAATGTGTATGGTTTTTCACAGAAAGAAACTGTGATGTAATGGCATGCCATGGACCTGTGGGCATGTAGAGATAGCAGAGTCCAATCAGAGCAACAGTCTGTGGTGCTAGAACTTAATCCTCCTGCTGCTCATGCATATGAATCTAAACTTTATCATTTGTCCTCTTGGTTTATTTGATGAGTACATTTTAAAGTAATTGTAATTGACTTCACTATTCAGTTTTAAAGGCCAGTCAGCAGAAAATATATATATAGTAAGCTTGCATCTCTGAAGGAGTTAGCCCCATTTATGTCAGAGAAAGTTAAACTCTCTATATAGTTATAGGAATCCTGCCACAAACTCTCTCATGCTTTCCATAGAATTTTGATTAATGTTTATTAAATCTGTTGAAAAATTTCTCTGTTAATAGTTTATAGCATTGCTAGGGATATTTGCATTTTATATGCATATTTTGCATCTTTAAAGTGCAGATTGCTTTGTTTATTGTAAATTCTTTAAGATGTGGTTGATAACAACTCAAATTTTGAGAAAATATGCTTATTAAAAATTTATATTCCCAAATTTACTAGTTACAATTATATAGTAACTTCTTAGAAAGCAAATAACCTGTTATCACTATCTAAGTAAAAGCGTTTTGAAAGAGACTGTTGGTAGACCTTGTAATTTGGATTGCAATATTGTTATTATGTTGAAAGTGTTTTGACATATAGTAGAAATTTCAGTCACAAAAAAATGGCCAAGCTTAAGCACAAAAGCTTAAAATGGTCAAGCTTTTCTTAATAACTTTTTATCTGAGAATTTTGAAGCATGCAGCAAAGTATATTGTTTAGTGAACACCAGTATGTCCTTCATTAATAAGTGTTACCTTTTTACATTTATATTTTATTTTTAAAATATATTTAAAGAATAAATCAGACAAAGCCAATCCATTTAAGTTGGGGATTCTTTTCAGAACCACAGAAGTCAGGATTTGATGGCTGTTAGACATAGTTATCTAGCCCAGTCTCCCTCCTATGCTTGAAATTCTTGTACTTGCACTAAACTCTGGGATTTGTACATACTATGTAGTGCAAGAATTTGCTTGAACAAGTGTGACCAGTTCACGGCTTTACTGCACTTTCAGTGGAATTGAGGCTCCATAAATACAGCAGTTTCACAGGTCCTTCATCTCCCACAGGCACATAAGCTGGACCAGTGGATCCAACATTTTGAGCTCTTCTGAAGGTTTATTCTTAAATATTAGTGTGCCCCTGAGCACTAAACTCATTATTTATTTAGAATTTGGTTTTCTGAAAAGAGATCATTTTTTCCTCTTCGCAATTCATGTGTATGTGTGACACTACCACTCAAGCTGCTTAGTATCCTCAAAATAATCTGACATCTCCCCCTGTATTCATGAGTGCTTGGTGCTAGTGTGCCCAGTGTTTCCCAGTTAACCTGATAAAATTCATAAAGGTCAGTACTCCAGCTACCAGGGGAAACATACCTATAGAGATACTGTGATGAGACTTCTAATTAATGTGGTAATTGAAATTAATGCAGGGCATTTTTATGTCCAGACACAAAGAAAATTTGTAGTAGTGACAACCAAATACATATTTTATTAGATTATCAGCCCAAAATTTACAAAAGTCAAATTTTCAAAGGCCAGAAGTTTAAAAAACTTCCAAACTAGAAAGGTAAACAGATACTTAAAAAAAAAAAAAATCCTTAGGGACATCAAAACCCAGATATATGCCTGCAGGCCTGAGATTTTAATGTCAGTTCTGGGAAGGAGTCCAACACCTGAAATAAACCTGGTTCTTCTGTCTTTGGACCACATGGGGAAAAAGTTATCTACTAAAAAGGAAAACCCTATACCTGTGTCTTGCTTGCAAAACAGCAACAAACTTACCCAGAATCACTGGTCTGAAACCAATGAAAATGGTAAAATCCCAGGAAGAAGCATTTAGAGAACAGATCTCTTTGTCCACAGCTCATAATACTGAAGACTCCATGGAAAACAGCCTTGCTGAAGATTAAACCTTACAATAAGAACTAAAAAGCGTCCAGGGAAACACAGTAGTACTATGCAAGCACACACAATTGGTAGAGAATTCCCACTATAAGATCTATACAAATGACACTGCAATCTTAAAGGGGCTTTATGTACAAAATGTTCTATGACATAAATAAGGACTAGAAAATAAAAACTAAGCAATGTAGACAATTAGCAAAGTAAAGGAGGAAGATTGGAACTGAATTATTCATAAATAACAGGGTTGTTAGCAACACAGATACCAGTATTTGTTTTGATCCAAATTTTAGTCACTGGAATTGTATAACCACAGTGTGTACTTCCACTTGAAATAGGAATGGAACTTGCCAGTGTTGACAAATGCAATATCAAAATAATAATACTATGTAAGCTTAGTAAACATTCTTTTCCCTTAAGGAAATCTGACAAAACACATGAAGTCCAAGACACATAGCAAGAAATGTGTGGATTTAGGAGTCTCAGTAGGTTTAATAGATGAACAAGATACAGAAGAATCAGGTAAGGCTTTATTCCATATTTTACATAAATGTTATTTATAATGTACTTCTTCTTTTGCATCCATTCTCTTTCTATTTTTACTTGGTTCTGATTTTCATTATCTCCTTTTATACCAAATGAGAGGCTCCTAATTGATTTTCCTCTCAAATTTGTCTGTCTTCCTTTCCATCTATCTTTTTTCACTTTAAGTCAGTCCTCCTGAGCATGTTATCTGGTCATGCTACTATGTGCCATTTCATTGGTTTTCATTTGCCTACCACATAAAGTTTGAGACATTGACTTTATATCCTCAGAATCCTGTATAAGTCACTGCCTATCTACCTTTTCATCCTATTTTTCATTTCTTTCACAAATTCTAATGCTGTATTTCCTGCTTTTGTGACTTATATCCAGCTTAAAATTGCCCTTAAACCCCACTCAAGAGTGGCTCCCAGTCTGCATTGGTCAAAATCTTACATTCTCTCAGTATAAAGCTCAAATGTGCTGCTTTCATGAAGCCTTCTCTGATTTTCCCTTCCCACATCACTTGCTGGAAGCAATTTTTCCTTTCTCTAAACTCCTAAGTATTATAATTGCTTTATGAAAGCATTGAATCCCTTTCTGCTTTATTTTGTGATTATTTACATTCTCACCACATTGAGAACCTTGAGCAGATCATGGGCAGAATCGATGACTGAATAGTAATTACTTCACCCACAGCACTTAGTGCAGTGCCTTGCATATAGCAGCTGTTCCGGAAATGTTTGTGAAATAAAACATTTGTTTACGTCCATAAAACGTTTGTTATTTTGAAGAAGTTAACTGGTTGTTTTCTTAATATTAGCAAATACGAGTATTTATTTGTAACCAATTTTGAAAGAAAATAAACCTGCTCCTCTATTCTGACTAATCAGAGACTAGAATTACCCTTTTGTGTGAATTTTTAACTCAAAAATCTATCAAAAAGAAGTTTTGAAAGAAAAGTTATCCTGCTGCTTTTCCAAAAAATTCTCTAAACATTTACCTGCTTCCATGTTTCATTTAATGTGCATTAGTTTGACACAGAGAAAATTACCAAAGATAAAATGGTGGGGACATCATTGAAAATATAGGTCTACTGACAACCAGTAATAATAGTAAATTAATCAACCTGAATTCATTTCTAAATATGCAAGAGAAGTGACTCACATCTGAAGTGGTAGAGTTAATGATTCACTGTCATAAGCACCATCCACGAAAGGATGCCTTTTACGTTTCTTGGGGAGTAAATTGATGTGTTCTTAGTAAAAGAAAAAAAAAAAATACTAGCAAATCTAGGCCAAAAAGGCTATTTAAAGTTTAATAAATACTTGGATGCTTTCATACATATTGAGGATGACAATATCAGGTTTTTAATGTACCTATCACATATGTTTA
Source organism: Galemys pyrenaicus (assembly GCA_019455555.1). Taxonomy (NCBI): domain Eukaryota; kingdom Metazoa; phylum Chordata; class Mammalia; order Eulipotyphla; family Talpidae; genus Galemys; species Galemys pyrenaicus. Next base: position 517,399 of record JAGFMF010011486.1, on the reverse strand, counting down.
AATATTTTGTTCTATGAGTATATTAAAACTGATTTTTTAATTGCTAAGAATTCTATGTCAGCATCTTTGTTTAAAGACACATTTTATAAAATTAATTTATCTGTAATTCACTTCCGTTATAATTCAATTTATTTTCAATTCTTAGTAACTATGCAACGCAGTTAAAAATCAACCATTTAAGTGGATTATTTGCTTTGATTTATCACTGTTATGTTGAGCAAATCAAAATTGAAATGCTAGGAAAAATGATTAGCTTCAGCAAATATATTTATTATTCAAAGACTATGAAGTCACAAATTAGAGGTTATAATATAAGATATTGATGTCTGAGAAATGTGGAAATGTAAAAGGTATTTTAATATATACTGTCATGTGTTTTATTTCTTTAAAAAGATGGGTCACTGAAGTCAACTAAAGTGTTTGTAAAGACTAAGGAATGTAAATCCCAAATTTACGTAGTAGAGTTAAGGGTTTCTTATCAGGATGTATTGTTCAGGTTGGTTGATGACCTATGTATCAGTTCAGTTTTGCATTTTTCTTCCTATTCCAAAAGTACTTGAAGCAGGTTTTAGATTTAAACTCAAAACTGGTAGTCTAATCCCTTACTTAGATTAGACCTTTAATAAAGCTGGATATATGTAGTTTTTTTTTTTTTCTTTCAGTTACCTTCTTTTAAATTACTCTATTGGTAGCATATTCACTTTTTATTGAACAGTAAATTGTAGCATCCAGGCAGACTTTTACCAAATGCTATATCATACTAGAGAACTAAGAATTCTTTATTAATTGCCAACAAAATATATTCCTCTATTTTGTGTATTATTATATGCTTGGAATGTAGGGGTAGTGTAGTAAACATTTGGTGTTTTAAACAAATGGTCTTTTCTTTTTATTATCTTTTGTGTTTTTACAAACTTTTAATGTATATATTGTCACAGAGAAGAGAAAATGTACTCCTGAAATCTTTACTTTATAGTGTTACAAAGTAAAGTGTTCTCAATAATATAAAAGGGGAAAAAAACCTTTTAGATACAAAAAGATTACAAAGTTTTATTACATACTCATGTAGTCACATTAGAACTGAGGATTATCAATATTTTCTCACTGTTGCTTCAAGTGTTTTTCATAAATTCAGTGTAAAGACTTTACACATAGATGCTGTGTCTCTTCTTCATCATTGCTAGTCAGGTTCCCTTCCAGAGGCAAACACTAACTGCGCTTAAGGGGTTTCTTTCTTTCATTAACATACACATATATATTTATGAGTAACATGGTTTTATTAATGTTTAGATTTTAAATTTTAAACACTGCTATCTTTTATGTAGACAGATATCTAGAAAATTAATTTTCTTTTGTAATTTGAAATTTTCTAGAATAGATTTTTCTGTTTCTTCACATCTTTAATTATATCTAATATAAGAATTTAGGTTTTTGATCAATTTGATGGATAGTCTGCTGTCTTTATGTGTGTTGATTACTATCCTGAAATTGGATATTAACATTCTTTAAAAAGAAATGTCAGCATTAAGTTGATAATAGAGATGGAATGTTGCTTAGCAATACTTAAGACATCTCTGTGTTCAGGGGAGAAGCCCAGAATATAATATAATGTTGCATGTCTGGAAGGTGTACTTTTTTCTAATCTAAGCATTACCCTAGAATGTACTAGCTTCTCTTTTTCAATTTTCCTTTGCTGAGTCTTAACCCCTTAGCCTCTGTAGATAGTGCCCAGGGAGTATGGTCTTTAATCTTTCTGAATACACTACCTCCCTAGGTAATATTATCCACACTTCAAAAACCATCTGTGTTGATGGTTCCTGTATTCATTCAAACTTGCAAGTCTACTTTATACTCCCAATCTCCACTTGAATGTCTAATAGGTTTCTCAAGTTAGATATGCCCCCAAATACTGATTTACCTCTTCTACCTAAAAAGTGCTCTTTTGCTAGTCTTCTATCCTTTCTTCTAACTGCTAGACCAAAAATCTTGACATCCTCCTTGATGCCTTCATTTTGCCCATAATTCACTGTTGTCTCTTCTTGCAAAATGTATTCAGAAATCAACTACTCTTTTTTCTCTTGTTGAGTTTATTTCTTGATTCTATTTTACCTAAGTGGCATCATATTTTTAATTGAGGTATAGCAATTAACAACACTGTGATTCAGAGGTTCATACTTCTTCAGATGTATGTTACCATACCACACCCACCACCAAAGCACCAATAATCTCACTACCAAAGAGCCCTTAGTCCATTAAGACCCCTCCACACTTTGTTCTCCATCCTCCCCTTCCGTCTTTAGTATTCTACAGTCAGATTTCTAGGGTTCATTATTAATCTCTTTCTGTCTGATCCTTTGTTATGTTTCTCTGTATTCTACTTATAAGTGAAGCCATCCATTAATCATCTTTTTCCTTCTGACTATTCATTTAGCATAATCCCTCCATTTCTACCCCTGTAGTAGCAAATGGCAAGAATTCATCTTTTTTTGTATAGCTGCATAGTATTCAAGTGTGTATATACACCAGAACTTCTTAATCTACTCCTTTGTTTTTGGGCAGTTTGTTTCTATAATAAATAGCATTACAGTGTACATAGAAGTGCATATCTTACATTAGTGGTTTTTCATCCTTTGGATAAGGATGAAAATTCTGAAAGTAGAATTGGTGGATGTGGTATATCTACATACTCTTTTCCATATATAATAGATCAGTTGTTAACACCACCACTAGTAGGGGAGTTCTTTTTTCTCCACATCTTTGCCAACATGTTTCTGATCCTTTTGCTTTGACCATTCTCACAAGTGTGAGATGTTATCTCATTGTGTTTTTGATTTGCATTTCCCTGAAAGTAAGTGATAATGATTTTTTTTTTCACATGCTTGTGGGCCATCTGTATGTATTCTCTGGAGATGTTGCTATTTTTATCACAAAAAGATGTCTATTTATCTTTCCTGCCCACTTTTTGATTAGGTTATTTGCTTTTTTGTTGTGTGAGTTCTTTGTAGGACTTAGATATTAGCCCTTTTTTCAGTTTTTAATTGAGGTATAGCAATTAACAACACTGTGATTCAGAGGTTCATACTTCTTCAGATGTATGTTACCATACCACACCCACCACCAAAGCACCAATAATCTCACTACCAAAATGCCCTTAGTCCATTAAGACCCCTCCACACTTTGTTCTCCATCTTCTCCTTCCGTCTTTAGTATTCTACAGTCAGATTTCTAGGGTTCATTATTAGTCTCTTTATATGTTTAGATATTTTCTCCCAATCAATAGGTGTCTTTTTGTTTTAATGATGGTTAATATCATGATGTAGAATCATTTTGGTTTGATGTAGTTCCATTTGTTTATTTTTGCTTTTTGCAATAAGCATCTAGTTTCCAAACACATCACTCAAGTCCGTATAGTGGAGTGCTTTGTTATTTTTTTTTTCCTTCTATGTGTTTTATGGTTTTAGGTCTTTCAATTGTTAATCCATTTTGGATTAACTTTTGTATATGATGAGATATATGTATATAAGAATAATTTAATTCCATTCTTTCATATGGGGCTGTCCAGTTTTATTGAAAAGACTTTTCTTCCTTTAGTGTATACTTTTAGTTTCTTTGTTGAAGATTAACTGTCTGTGTAAGTTTAAATTTATTTCTGGACTCTCAATTCTATTCCATTGATCTGTATGTCATATTTTTATTCCTGTACCATACTGTTTTGATTACTATAGCTTTGTAGGGTGCTTTGAAGTCTGAGCATGTAAACTAACATTCCTGGTCTCTTTGTAAAAATTGCTTTTGCTCTTTCAGGGTCTTTTGTGATTCCATATAAATTTCATTAATGTTTATTCCAGTTTTTTTTGAAAATGCTGTTGAAACTTTGATAGGATTTACATTGCGTCTATACATTGCTTTGGGTGACATGGCCATTTTAACAGTGTGAGTTCCTCCAATCTATGAATAGGAAATAATCAGTTCATTTCTTTGTGTCTTCTACTTTTAACAACCTTAGGGTTTCCATTGTGTAATCATTCACCTCTTTCGTTAAGTTTACTCCTAGGTACTTTTTTTTTTTAATGCATTTATATATAAGATTGTTTTTCTTGATTTTTTTTTTCTATTTCTAGTTCATTGTCTGCATATAGGAATACAACCGATATTTGTGAACTGATTTTTGTAATCTGCCACTATGCTCAGACTGATTGTTTATATCAATTTTTAGTATAGTCTTTAGGGTTAAAAATGTATATTATTGGGCCCTCCCTTGTGGCACAAAGGGTTAAGTATCAACACTATGAAGCTATTCACAGCCACAGCACCACGAGTTCAATCCCTGGGAGTTGACCCACGTGGCACAGCAGACCTCTTGTGTTTTGCCCTCTGATCCCCTCAGCAGTGTATTTCAGTTGATCTGCCTGTTCTGTTCCCGACTCTGTCTGTGGTGAATCCTCTCACCCCCTGTACCTCCAGCCTGTATCCCAGTTCTTATATGCATAAATAAATCTTTTTTAAAAAAATGTATATTAGCATTTATCTCTAAATAATGATAGTTTCACTTCTTTCACAATCTGGGGTCTCTGCCTAATTGCTGTAACTGGGATTTCCAATACTATGTTGAATAATAGTCATGTAAGTGGAAATTTTTATCTTGTACCTTATTTTAGAGAAAAATCTTTCAGTTTTTAATCACAGAATGCGATGTGAGCTGTGGGTTTTTCATATATGGTCTGATGTGTTGAGATATGTTCCATTTATCTCCATTTTTTTAAGATTTTTGTCATAAATGGATGTAGAATAAAATGCTTTCTCTGCATCTGTTGATAGGATCATATGATTTTTATCTTTCATTGATGTGGTAAATTAAATTGATCCATTTTTGGATATTGAACTAATCTGTGTTCCTGGGATAAATCCCACTTGGTCATGACTTATAATCCTTTTAATGCATTGTTGAAATCGGTTGCTGAAGTTTTGTTGAGTGCTTTTTTGCATCTGTGTTCATCTGTGGTTTTCTGTTTTTGTTATGTCTTTGTCTTCTTTTGGTATCAGTGATTTGGGCCACATAAAATGTGTGTGGAAGCATTACCTCTTCCTCATTTGAAAGAGTTTGAAAGGATAGGTATTAGTTTATCTTTGAAAATCTGTTAAAACTCATTAATAAAACCATTTGGTCCTGTGACTTTGTTATCATGGTACAGTTTTAATCTTTCAAATTCCTTGATTGTAATTGGTCTGTTCTGGTTTTTCATTTCTTCCTGAGGAATCCAGCCACTTTTAACTTCTGCTAACCTACTCTGGGCAAAGCCAATTATCATTTCTACTAAATAGTTTGTAGTATCCTCTAACCGTTCTCTGTGGTTCAGCCTTTTCTTCCTTATGGAATCTTTGCAATATGGTAGCCAATCTTTTTGTGTCATTATTTTGCTTAAATTTCTTTAGTAATTTCCTGTCGTATTCAGAGCACTGATCTAACATATCTTATGGTCTCACCAACTCACCCTTCCTCACTATCATCTCCCCTAAGCCATCTCCCATTCCTTCCTCTATGGCTCACTCAACTGTGGTCACATCTGTCTCCTTGCTCTTTATTGAACGCAATCAGCAGACCTGTCTTTTCAGCCATTGTCCTTCTTTCCTCTCTTTGGAAAAACCTTCCCCAGAACCTGCAAGACTTTAATCCTATCATATTTACTCAAATGTTGCCTTAGTAGTCAATCTTTCTGAGCCTCCCTATAAAAAGAAAGCACTTCACACCCTTCCCTTATTGTCATTATTACTTATACTCCTTGTCCTGCCTTACTTTCCCATATAGCACTTGTTGCTACTTGGTGTGTTTGTATGTGTTTTCCATTTTCTCTAACTAGAAAATCAAATATAAGGACAGAGGGGCCTCCCTGTAGGTACAAGGGGTTAAGACACAGCACTAAGAAGCTGTCCGCAGCCGCTGCAGCACGAGTTCAATACCCGACCAGGGAGCTGACCCCCATGGCCAGCAGACCACTCCTGTCTCCCCCACTGCTCCCTTCAGAAGTATATTGCAGTTGATCTGTCTGTTCATTTCCCCACTCTGTCTCTGGTGAATCTTCTCACCTCCACACTTCAGTACCCCAGTTCTTTTATGCATAAGTAAATAAATCTTAAAAAAAGAAAAAACAAATATAAGGATAGAGATATTGTTATGTTTACTGCTCTGTCTGAAGTTCATTGGGATTATGCCTAAGAAATAGTATAGCTAGTTAATAGTTGTTGATTTGAAAGGATGACGGGAAAAAATGACCTATAATCTTTCAGGACAATAATTACTAAAATTTGTTTGGTATACTAGTATTTTTTTTCATGGAATTCCTTCACTAGAATCAAATGCCAACCATAACAGTACAATATTTAATGCCTTTACCTCTAAGTGTGATATGGTGATGGTCACAGCTGCTCTTAAAGTCATGATATTATTTGTGTTTTAATTTGTTACTTGCTGGCATTCAGTCCAAAACTAGAAGATAATTTATCTCACTAGTTCCCTTTTTTTTCATGCTCAGTCGTGAGTGCTCCAGATTGGTAACTATTTGTTGTATTTTTTAGTAGTTCCAGAGAAGAAAAAGTTTATTTTTTTATATCTTGATTGATTGACTTAGCACTTCACAAACTGTTCAGTACATGCAGTCACTGCTCAAGAGCAGGTGCTCAGGAGCCAGTGACTGGTGCTGGAGTGCCCTCAAACTTGGCAGGGTTCATTTTTCAAACCAGTGCCAGGGAAGGAACATTGACGGCTGAGAAGATTTCCTAGGGAAGACTAGGGCATACCAGAATACAGGGAAGGGATTTACTTACTGTACATTGATTTATTTTTAAAGAATACTTACTGTGCTTGGGTCAAGTAAGAGAGGGCAAGCATTCTCAACCAAAGGATCTGTTTAGGCAAAAGCCTAGAGGTTGGGCAAGGGGGATAGGGCATATAAATCAGACAGGATAATTGGACAGGGTGCACACTTGCACACTTGGGAAGGGATATGAGGGGTCAGGTTATATTGTACAAGGCAGTTTTAACATTGCCTTGAATTTAAATTAAACTCATATCCTTAAATATAGTCAGATTCTGCAGTGGCAGTTCTCACCAATTTTTTTTGGCAGTTTTTACACTTAAAGTAATTATGTTTTAAATATGATTTTCCTAGTATTCTTATCCTTGCAGACATTTCATGATATGTATAATATTCCTTTGTTTTTCTTTAAATCACCTAGTCTTTCCATCTTTTGGCGCATATATACACATGACTATATACATATGACGTTTAATCCAGATTATTTTTTCAAATGTTCTTGAAACAAGGAAACAAAAGGTAATAGGGCTTTTGATCTATTTGGAATTTTCATTCCTGAGGATTTTTGTTGGTTGGTTGGTTTTTGCTGCTGCTACTGTTTTATTTTGTAGTTAGTGGGAATTCAGATGATAATGACTAAAAGAGGTTGATTTTTTTTTATTCATTATTCAGATAATGACAAAATAATAACTACTTCCTTAAGTGGATAGTCCCACTCAACAGCAACAATAATACTGTAGAGGAAAAATCTTTTTCTTTGTATTATAAACAAAGTACTTTTGTGATTCAACATCCTTCATTCTCCACCAGATGGAGTTTTCAAGTTTGGGCACAAAGTCTGGTCTGCCTTTTCCCTTGTGACATCTGGTTTTGTATATATATGTATAAATGCTTAATGACTAATTTGGAAATCTTCTCTTTATCTGTTAAATTAGGAAGCATTAGTTCTTCTGGAACTATGGTATAGAATTTTCTCCATAGTAGAAACGATCATAAAAGATAAAGACTTAATCTGTTTCTGCTTTAATGTTTCTGTATGTGTTTTAAAATTCTGCCCTTATTAATTCTTCAGGTTATAAAGAGTAGAAGTACATGTTATGAAGTGTTTCATTTTGCCATCAATTTTGTTTCCCAAGGGAAAATACAAACAAATATATATTAGTAGTAGATGAAGTGGCTGACTTTTTAAAAATTAGAAAGCAAAATAAATATTTTTCAGTAGACAGGTATAAGTTTGCCTCCACTGTTAGAACAAAGCCGGGGCCTGAGGGTGGTCATCTTGGTGGTCTCACAAGCTCATTCTTTTTGCTCCTTCCTACTGAACTATTGAAGTTCCCCTCCTTCCTGGTAAGACTGGGAAATCTCTTTCTCTTTGAGATCAAGCAGTGATTCCTCTGAGTCTTCAGCCACTACATAGGATCTTTTATCCATCTTGAGATTCCTGTTTGACATTGTACTATCCGTTTTCTTACCTGATCTCCAGTAAACGAGAATAAGTTAAAATGTTTTGTACAGTGTAGGGACCTTGCACACAAAATTTGTCTTTTCCCTTTAATAGTTAACAGTTTCATCAGATGGTTTTGTGACATTCTGGAGTCTTAATGTCATTTCTTATATTTTTAATATAATATACATCTAGTGTGAAGCCTGTTTACATGGTACACTGCTAGAAACCACATTGGGATTCCATTTACTACATTTCTGCAATAAATATTCAGGAAAATTCTGAGGTTTGGTCAGTATATCAGGTGTCACAACAGTTATCTTGACTTCACAGCTGTTGCTTATGATAGACAACTGGTCTAGCTGTTTGAAGAATGAAAGTAAAAGAACTGAGCAAGCTAGTATTGAATATCCTTAAGCACCTAGGTTTTCCCACAGTTGAAATGTCACTTAATTATGCTAATAGATTTCATGTGTCTACATTATAATACACTGATTAAAGAAAAATAAGTATACAAATTCAGGAGCCACATGTCTTTTCGGGAACCAGTTCTATATGTGAAAATTAATGCATTGTCTTCTCTAGATCCTGAGTGAAATTCCTAAGTAGTTTTGATAATGCACTTTCTATTAACAATGTGTTATATATGTCACTATTGGAGTCCTACAATTCCTTTAACTGTTAGATTCTGTATAGTCCATCTAGGTAAACAATTAATGCTATTAAGATATGCAGGAACTTACTATATATATTTAATCTTGATTATCTCAGATATCTGGAAAATAGAATATATCTTTTTAAAGGGAGGGGAGGGAACCTTACAAGGGTGTTAGATTTAGACTTGAATCTAGATCTAACCCCTGTCTGACTTTGAAGAACAGCACTCGGTAGCTTAAGGGTAGTGTTTTTAGGTTTATAGGAAAATTTGGGGGAATGACCACACTGATTTTTCTGTAACACTCATATCTTCATCATCATGAAACATCATCTCTGAGCTTTTATACATCCGACAGTTTGTTGAATGCTCATGAAATGCCATGCACTGTTACTATAAATATTATCTCCTTGTAATGTTTTTAACTATCATTACCAATCTGTAATGACTTGGTCAGCTTGTGGCTTTTGGGGAAAGTTCAAGTCTTTTTATGCCATGTTTGTATTAAGTTATTCCTTTATGTCTGCTTTACTTTGTTTCTTTTAACTAAAGGTTGACTCCATAATTATTCCTACTTCACTATTTATTTCCCTGGCATTTTTTTTTTCATTTTCTTTTTTCTAAGAATCACAAACCTGTGGTCTCGTGCCAACCATGTGACACCCAGAATATCATTGATCAATGTAATGTGTATGTTCCCAGGTTGATAGAGTGCTTTATAAAGGTCAATGTGGAAATGTCAAAGAAACAAAGACTCTTGATTTGTTTGATTCTTTACTATTCTTAGTAACAGTGAACTGTATAGCTTACTCATTTTTCTTTTAGCTGATAAATTCTTATTCACAGTTTCATATGGAGTAAATTCAGAGAGGTTAGGAAATGTTTATTTTGAATTAGGCAAAGAAAATTATAAATTTTTCTAAGCCAACCATTAAAATCTGAACATTTGGCATGTAAAAGAAGTTTCCATTTAGTTTAAGATAACAACTCAAGCTCTAATTATAGTATGTGCTCATGAAAAGTCTAATTGCAGCCTGACAGCACACACACCCTTGTATTATTGCTGGGCAAAATTACATAGTCTCAGGAATTTTATCCCCCTGTTCTTGAGGTAATAGCTAATGCTTTTTGTTTTTATCTTTTGTGTCAAAATTTGTGCTGTTAATTATTTGCTTTTCATGCCTTCAGGCAAAGAATGTTGTTATCATGAGTTCTGGACTTCAATGCTAGGAATGTTAGTATGTTTGCCTCAAATGCCAAACTGGGAGAACCATTTATATGGCATAGTGTCACTAGAAGCATTATTCTTGTTGAGGTGTAAGTACTTAAGATGTGTCTAAAAGATGAAGTCAGATCACAGGACTTAAAACTATGTCCTATTTACTTTTAGAAATAATTTGTGAAGTTTTTTAAAAATACTAGCAAAGCCTTCTTTCTAAGTGGAAACTGTAGTATATGGTTTTATAGTATTTGCTTTTATCACTGGAATTTTTATGCAAAATACTGTTACTCTTTTTTTTTTTTAAGATTTATTTATTTATGCATACAAGAGCTAGCTTACAGACCAGAAGTGCGGGGTTGGGGTTGGGGGAGGAGGCTGAGAGGATTCACTGGAGACAGAGGAGGGAACAGAACTGCAGACTGACTGAAGTACACTGCTGAGGGAAGCAGCAGGCACAACCAGAGAGGTCTGCTGCACCATGTGGGTCCCCTCCCTGGCCGGGGATCGAACTCATGCTTAAGTGGCTGGGACTGCTTCACAGTGCGCCCTCAACACGCTGTGCCACCAGGGAGTCCCTAGTATTGTTACTTCTTTTAAGAATCATTTCCATGCACAATATAAAATCATAATAATCCTTGGACTTCTATTTAAAGTAATATTAGTGCCATTACTGAACAACTAACAACTGGTATATTTTCTAAAGTTTTAAGGTACATTAAACTTCGACTCATTATATTTTATTTAAATTAATATAACTTTGGTTTAGAACACTATAATAAGATTTAGAGACATAGGATCACACCCTTCAGGTGTATGTTACCCACCATACCCACCACCAGCACACCTGTAGTCCTCCACCATAATCTATTGTGCTCTTTGATGATATTTTCAACTTTTAAAAAAAATTTTTAAAAGTTACTGCGGTAGTTATATGTTTTAATTTTTCCCCAGGTTGCTTCTGTTTACATAAATTTCAAACATTTCTGAACATAGAAAATACAAAAACATGTGGATTATAACAGTAAAGAGTGTTGGGTGGAGGGGTGTGTGGCTGAGCTCTCAAGGGCTTTTTGGGGTTCCCCAGCACTCCTTTGTGGAGCCGTCTTCCAGCAGGTGTCACTGTCTAGCAGCAATGAGAAGGCAAGTTGCTGATTGTCTCACTAATCTGAAGAAGATACTTTTGAAACACAGCCTTAAGGAAATTTTTTGATACAAGTTTGTTGAAATATTTTTTTTGGGAAAAAATATTGCATTGATTAATTTTGCACCTCTATATTTGAGTATTGGAAATATTTTTTTATAAATAATGGGGAATGTATCTGGGAGGACATAAATTAACTTTCATGTTAATTGTTCATGAATGTGTTAAGTACATATTGATTCCTAATGTCAATATATTTTAGAGTCCCTGGAGAAGCTGAGGGGCAATAGCTTTATCCTCCTTTTATACATGACAAAGAAGGAACAATTATAATAGTAAAAAGTCAGTATATCTTACTGGAATTGTCACAGGATTCCTAAATGCATAAAAACATGATTCTAAATTCTAACTTTGATGCTTTCTAGCCATATATCAATTTCTCAAATTTTCCTTTGTAAGAAGGATTTCATATCAGCTCTGTCATGGAGTGGTTGTTAGATTTAGGCTTGACAATAGACATTGGCAAACTTTTTGTAAAGAATCTTGTGGTAAATATTTTAGGTTGTTTAAGTCATATGACCTCTGTTATGACTATTAACCTTTATAGTTATAGCACAAAAGCTATGATATATAAGTGAATGAACTTAACTATGTTCCCATGGGACTTAATTTACAAGGGCAGGAAATGAGCCACATGTGGCTGATAGCTGTAGTTTACCAACCCGGGGTTGATAGTTACCCAGTGTATAGGATATTACCATGCAGAAATTATGTTAGGTAACATTTGGTAGTTACTATACTAAATGACAAAGTCCAAATGGTTGTTTCTTGAGTTGTTAACAAATTTGTCTTTTCGTGGTTGCTGGCTTGGGATTATAGACAGACTCACATTTCTTTTCTAGTCTTCTGTCAGCACAACTTGACTCAGTAGTAGCAATCTTCTTTGGAGGTGAAGGGATAGAGGGGTGGGGGGTCAGAAAAGTAATATGAAAGGACTTTTATTAGCATGAATGCACAGAGAAAGCAAAGTTTTCTAGTCTTTGTTTTGGTAGAATGCCACTGTCTTCTGTTCATTAAAGCTATCTTTTTTTTTTTTTTGGTCACCCCAGCTTATCAGGCCTGTATAACAAATATATGATGATCCAACATTCATTTTCAGGCTTTCAAGCTTTACAGTAGTCTTCTGCTTTGGGGGCTTCCAGACACAGTGTTTGCATAGAAGTAAAGATTATTCTGTCTTTACTTTGGGGAAGGAAAACTATACAAAGGAGTCCTAGCCCTTCTTATGTCCGAGCTGTAGGCATTTGGTTCTGATCAGGAATGTCATTGTGTGTCTTCCCACCCATATAACACTGCCAGTCATGATCTGAAATTTGGTATGATCAAATCTGATTGAAATAGAGTTAATGGATAATTGTTCTTTTTAAACCTTTCACATAAATTGCATACACTGAAAATAATTTTAAAATGTAGAAGATTTATAACTTCTAAAACTTCTATAGTTATTATGAAATCTATTTGTGAGATTAAAAGAGTCACTTAACTGGCTTACATTCTTGTTGACGATTTCATTTTAGGTGTTATTTTCATAATCAAATAATTATATGATGCTTTTAATGTCTGTACCTATAAACATTCAACTCATGCATATTCATAAGCTAGCTTAATGACTATAATTCACTGTTGACCTTTCAGATCATTCTGCCATTAGATTTCAAAATTATGACATTTGAATGTGGAATATTTAGCACACACTGGGTAACAGAGAAACCTGGCTTTGATCCTCAGCTCTAATTCCTGTAACCTGTAGGCTCCACACTTTTAAAAAATTAACCACATTTTTCATTTTCTTATTGAACAAAAACCAAGTCCTTAATTAGTCCTTGTTGTAGTTATGATCCAGTAGTATTGGTCTGTGTGTAGTGATAATCTGCTTCTCTTAGTGTCCAGATACTGAAACTGAAGGAGAGCCATTTAGTTCCTGATCTGCACCATTGAATAAGAAATACAAAATAGGTACAAGGTAGATGATAGGAAAGTTTGTTTGGTAAAATGTGAAGCTTATGTATGGGTTAGGGTACATTTTGGAAAATTTTTCTGTATTTTTCAGTGAACCAACAGGAATACTGGAATTGATTTCAAGACTTAAATTGTTTCCTATTAACAGTAAGAAAGGAAAATACTGCTTATCAGAAAGAGAAGTCTTAATGAGTATAAGACCATGGGGAGGTAGATATTGTACAAATTTATTGAAATGAGACAGAATAATAGTTGATATAAAAATGTAAAAAATCAGTGCCTTAATTAACAAATAGTATTTTTAAATACCATTGTATTCAAGATTATTTTAGTCTTACAAAAAAGTTGCAAAACTAGTATAGTTTCTATATATTCTTCACCCACCTTCTTCCCCTTATGTTAGAATCTTATATACCACAGAACATCTGTCAATACTAAAAAATTAATGTCAGTTCCATATTACTAACTGAAGTACATAATTCATTTAGATTTCACCAGATTTTTCCCTGATGTGCTTTTTTTTTGTCCCAGAATCTTCCCAAGATCCACATTGTACTTTCTTGCTCCTTAAGTTCCTCCGATGAAATTCCTTAGTCTTACTTATCTTTTATGACTTTGGCACTATTAGAGGGAACTGATCAGTTACTAAGTAGGTTGTTTCTGAAATGGGGTTTTCTGGTGTATTATGCTTATATATGCTTGAGACCGTGCCTTATTGGTAGAGTGCCATAGAGTGATGTTATTTTTTTTAGCTTAATCATATAACGGGGATCATTGTAATATTGGTCATGTTAACCTTTATTACTTGGCTGATGTGATGACTTCCATGATTCTCTAGTGTAAACTTACTACTGTTACCTTTATAAATATTAAGAATTGGAGATTGTTTGAGACTGCAGATATCTTGTTTATACATTAATGGTTCTTGTCTTTGGTATTACTGTGGTGTTCTAATTTATTAATTGGAAGTTTTACGCAGGAAAAGTTGCCATTCCTTTCGTTTGTTCATTCATTCACATAAATTAGTATAAACTCAAGTATATATGTTTTATTCTTAGGGTTATAATCCAGTACTGTCATTTTTTATTATATTAGATCAGGTTCTTATTCAGAGTTCTTTGACATCTGAGTTCTAATCCTGTGTCCTTTCAGTGTGACCCTATCTTTTTTTCTTTTCGCAGTTCCTTACTTTGGGGCTCCTCAAGCACCCCAAGATATTCTAGACCTAAAGTCACCATTTCTCCAAGGGACCTCTGTTTTCTTTTATTTAAGAATGATGTTTAGAAACCAAGATCTCACCACTAGGTGGTGTGTTCATTGCTACAGAACTGTGGCCACCGCTGGCCTTATAGGATAGAACTAGGAAATATATAATATATATGTATGCTAACTCTTACCCACATGCATCTGTATTTCTGTATCTGTACGTGTGTATGTATACATACATACTTACATATATAAACACATGTATGCTATCTAGATACATGAGAACAAGTTCATACTAATAATTCCAAGTTCATTCTAATGTATTCTAGTCAGTTCCATTTTCTATTTTTTCATTCACCTACTTGAGATACCTGTTTTTCATCCACAATATGTTTACGTATTTCTTCAACTCTAGTTTAACAACCAACTAGTTTAACAAATTGTAGCCCACCTCTGAAAAACAGATACACAGCGGTAGCCTGGTGTTTGCATGCAGTTCTTTGTCTTCAGACTTCAGAGTATCTGGTCAAAACCTACTTTGCTAAGGTTGCCTAAGATGGGACCATTTTTCCTATTCTGTTCATTGTGGTTTTATGGTTCTTGGTACTGCAGTTTGAGGCATCTGTCTTAGCTTGCTTTCCAGTGTTACCCTGGTAACTATACTTCGTGGACATTTAGCTTTTTAAGAAACTGCCAAACTACTTTCAAAATGACCATATGTTTTACTTTCCCATCAGCAGTGTATGAGAGTAGAGTGGTGGTTCTGCTACTTTACCAGCACCTTTTTTACAAATATCTAAGAGGTGATGCTATTTCATTGTGGCTTTAATGTGCATTCCCCTAATGATTGATGATATTGAGTGTCATTCCATGTGCTATTTGCCATCCAGATATCTTTGGTGAGTTAAAAGTGACTTTTGTTTTTATTATTGAATTTTAATAATTTTTTTACATAGCATGGATTTAATTGTTTTGTGAGAAATATGATTTACAAGTGTTTTTTCCCCCTCTTTAGCTTGTCTTACTGTTGCTTTTTGTGGTTGTCAGATAAAAAAACTTGAATATTAAAGTCCAGTTTATTGATTGTGCTTTTGGTGTTGTATATAAGAAATGTTTATCTAATCTAAGATCACACAGATTTATCTGTTTTTCTTCACTAAGTTCTATGCATTACGTTTAAGTCTATAATTTATTTTTAAGTTTTTATTTGTATAAGATATTAGACATGGTTTTTTGGGTTTTTTTTTTTTTTTTTGGTATGTAGATGTCCGTTTGTTTCAGTGCCATTTGTTGAAAAGACTCCTTTCTCTGAAATTACCTTCATCAACATTCAGCTACCTCTTCAGTGTGGTTTTTATCTTTGGACTTTCTCCTGTGATTTATTGATATATATAACTAATTTCTTCCTTGTCCATTTTTAGAAATTTTAAAATCGGATTGTCAGTATCTAGAGCAAAGTGCTCACATTTTGTTTTGTTTTTTAATATTACATCTGTAGATCAAACTAAATAAAATTTATTTACAACTGTAAACAGTATTTTTAGTTTTGAATCCCTGCTATTCAGTGACAAGTTTTTCATAGATTTTTCTAACTGTGCACTCATTTTTTTTATGATAATTCCTCTTATTCACCAAATGTTGGTAATTTATATATTCTCTTTGGTCAATTTACTTTAGATCTATCAATTTTATTTATTTTTTGCCCACACCCCATGGTTCCATTGACTTTTTATATTTTTCTCTTGTCATTTTAATTATTCTGTTCTAATGTTTATTATTTCCTTTCCACGCTTTGCTTTGAGTTTAGTTTTTTACCAGAATTTAAACATGAGAACTCAATTGTTTGAGATTTTTGCTCTTTTCTTTTTTTTTTTAGTTCTGAAAACTTTTTGCTGTTTTTTTTTTTTTTTAAACATCTTTGTTTATTTTTCACAATATAGGATTTCTCCCCTTAGGTGTGGTCACCAGTTTTCCCATCACAAAATATCCAGAGTCCTTTTCCACATTCTCCTCCCCTTTCTCTCCACTCTGCCTCTTCCCTTCCCTCACCCATCCTGAGTATCTGAGAGCTATGATTTGCTTTCAAGGGTCAGTCTTCAAGTTTATCTTGGTCTGATCCTTTGTTTAGTTTCTCTAAGATTCCACATCTAAGTGAAACCATCCTGTATTTTTCTCTTTCTCACTTCATGAAGAATAATCCCTTTATAAGGTACTTAATATAAAACATTTCTCACTGCTACTTAACTGCATCTCACAAATTTTGAATGTTAAATTTTTCTTCCAGTCCAAAATATCACTAGTTTTTGCCTTGAGATTTTCTCTTTGACCTGAGTTATATATAAATATGTTACTTAATTCTAAAATAATTGAGGATTTTTCACATATTATTCAATTTTTGATTTCTAGTTAAATTCTGCTTTCATCCAAAAATATACTTGATGACTTCTATTTATTTAAATTCGTTGAACTCTGTTTTATAAGTCAGAGTATGGTATTTATCGGTGAATGTACACATTTATATACACTTAAAAGGAAAATATATTCTGCTGTTGTTGGATGGACATTCTATAAATGTTAGTTAGCTCTAGTTCATTAATAATGTTTTTCAGGTCTTTTATTTTCTTACTGATTTTCTATATACCTGTTTCCATCAATCAATAAAAGCAGAGTCTTGAAGTCTTGCAATGACACTTGTGGATTTGCTGTTTATCCACATGTTTCTTGTTCTGAAATCTACTTTGATATTAATATAGTTTTTCCAACTGTATTTTAGTCAATGATTTAAGGCAGATATTCCTCTATATTTTATTTTCAATGTGTTTATGTCATTAAAGTTTATTTCTTACACATAATATATATTTGGGACTTGCTTTTTTTATACAGTCTGGGAATCTCTCTTAGTTCATGTGTTAGATCATTCCCCTTAATGTTGTTTTTCATGTCTTTATATTAAAAATTAGCAGCTTACAAACTGTTTTCTATTTGTTCCAATTTTTGCTCTCTTTTATGATATACCTCAGCATTTGTGATTTTTTTCTATTGACCTGTTACTTCAAAAAGATTTAGTTGTCTACCCTCAAAAAAATACTCTTTTATGTGTACTTAAAACTATTAGTTTAGGGCCCTCCCTGGTGGCGCAGTGGGTTAAACAACACACTATGAAGCAAACCACAGCTACTGCAGCACGAGTTTGATCCCTGCCGCTGGCCAGGGAGGTGACCCACTTGGGTAGGCAGACCTCTCCTGCCTTGCCCGCTGCTCCCCTCAGCAGTGTGTTTAGTCAGTCTGCCTGTTCTGTTCCCCACTCTGTCTGGTGGAGTCTCTCACCCCCCACACTTCTGGCCTGTACCCCAGTGCTTGTATGCATAAATAAATACATCTTTAAAATAAATGAAATAAAACTACTAGTCTAGTTATAATTACTTTTTCCTTTGTGTTATTGCTCACTTGCCATTCACATTTAATATATAATATAAACACACAGGTTACTTTTTTTGCTGTAAACATTCAATTACCTTTTAAAATATACAATTTTAGGGCCTCCCTGGTGGCGCAGTGGGTTAAGCAACACGCTATGAAGCAAACCGCAGCCACTGCAGCATGAGTTCGATCCTTGCTGCCAGCCAGGGAGGGGACCCACATGGTGCGGCAGACCTCTCCTGCTGTGCTCGCTGCTCCCCTCAGCAGTGTACTTCTGTTGATCTGCCTGTTCTACTCCCTGCTCTCTGTGGTGAACCCTCTCATCTCCCCACACCTCTGGCCTGTACCCCAGTGCTTGTATGCATAAATAAATAAATCTTTAAAAAAAATAAAATATACAATTTTAGATTGTTAAAATAATTTTATCTTTATTCCTGGTGCTCTTTATTTTTTGGTAATTCTGAGTTCCCATCTGATACCTAATTCTCTCTCTAAGGAGCTTCCTTATTATTTATTATTTATTTATTTATTTATTTTTTGGTAATTCTGAGTTCCCATCTGATACCTAATTCTCTCTCTAAGGAGCTTCCTTATTATTTATTATTTATTTATTTATTATTTATTTATTATTATAAATCAGTTTTTGTTTCCTTCCTAAGTCTATATTTCTCCTTCATCTTTGAAAATTAATTTCGGTGGACACAGAATTTTGGGTTTGAGAATTTTCTTATTGTCACTACTATGTTTTGCACTGAAAGTATCTAATTTCATTACTTTTTATAGTTTCCATCTCTGAGTTAAAATTCTCATTTGACATTGAACTATGTTGTCTACCTTTCTCAGAACTTTTAACAAAATATCAATCATAACTTTAAATTCCCTGTCTGTTATACTGCTGTGTCATATGTAACTAATTCTGGTTGCTTTATCATTCTGTGTTTTAATTCTTGCCTTTTTGTGTGTCTTGTATTTTTGTTGACAGCTGGACATCTTATATAAAATAGCAAAAAATGATGTAAATAGTTTCTATGCCTGTTGATGGGTATGCCTCTCCTTCTCTATGTCTTTTAGTGTGGGAATTAAACATTTTCTAGCTAGAGTGTATGTCACTGTGTGTGAGATTTATTGCTGGCTATGGCTACCCTCAGTACCTCAGAGACTTTAATTGTTACATAGATACTGTGTTTGGGTGGAGGATCAATGACAAGAATAATGCCTATTCACTTCTAGTTTTTAGGCCATCCACTTATACTGTGCTTCTAAGAGGGTCACTCTAACACATCCTTCTTTTTGTCTTTCCCCTCTACTAGAACCAGTTATTGAGAAGTGAGGAGGAGATGGCATTCTAGCTCTGTTGATTCAGCATCAGCCTTCTACTTGTATCATGCTCATAGCTTTCTAGGCTTTGACCCTTTTAGTTTTTCTGCCCCTCTCCTAGCTGTTGTGGTAGAATCAGCTGGTAGTGTTGTCTTTTCTCCTGTTCATTCCCTTTCCTCACTGAAGTGAGTTTTCATCAATTTCCTGAGGTCTACAATGCTGGTTACTCTTCACAGAGTAAAGTTTTTCTTCCCTACTGGAGAAAAGGGGAAGCAAATCCAGGTGGTTTCTTGCCCCTCCTAAACTGCTCCTGCTCCTGCTCCCAGAGCTGAACCAAGACAGTAGACATAATTCTGCGAGCTTGCAGATGAAATTAATGACCTCAAGCCACAAAAGATTTGCGCGGTCTTGTCAGCACTTAATCTCTAATCAGTTGGTCAGCCCTTAAGCTCCGCCCTCCCCACCCCCACTGTTTACCCCTTTAAAAGAAAAAGTATCTCTAAAAATACATATGATTTGGAAGTAGTGCAGCAGATTCACAACAAATTGGGATGGCTTTCAAACATTGACCAGGGTAGGGGAAAGGTGGGCAAGGCAAGGTAGAGGAGAGGCATTTGTGAGGCAGGAGTCATGGCATTTACTCAGAAATCACCTGTTCTGTCTCCAGCATGGGATTTAACCAGTTGGTATGACTATTATTTTTGCAACAAAATAGTAGGTCCCTTAAAGTAAAAAGCTTATGAAACCACATTTTAAAGAACCTAAACGGTTGTGTTTTATCTTTGGATATTTAAGTTATGAAAGTGCTAGAGATAACGTAAAGGTTCCTGTATGTTCCATCTCCTTAGAACTCATCCTGTAAATTCAGTCTTTTCAGATTTTAAGAACTTACCATAATTGTAATAAAGGAAGGAAAATAAAATTAATTAATATAGAGACCATTTGAGAAAGCCAAGAAATATACCTATTTTTTCTCTATTTTCTTTTTTTTTCTCCTCTCTCTCTTAAAGAAAAGGAAATGGTGAATGTATCACAGCGAAGTTGAGCATGGCTTTTATTATGGCCCCGTGACAAAGAATTGTGGCGAAAATTATATCCTTCCCCCATATAACTTTGAAAGTTTATTAGCTTTATAAGGAAAAGTGCCACTAATTTTGCAAGATTTTGAATTAAGATAAGTTTTAAGCTTAGTTCTTCATGATCTTCTGAAAGTATTTGAATCTGTTTTCAAGACTATCTTGGATATTCCTTGTTAAATACACTCTCACATGACATTATGAGATGATATGAATAATTTAGTTTAAATATTCCCCTTCCTATGAATCATCATAGGAAAAAAATGATAGGGTATTTAGTACCTCTCTTTAGTTTAAAAGAAGTAGAAGGAGGTTTAAATCTTAGAAGAATATTACTACTCAGAGGACAATGAAAACATGACTATAATACTATTCAAATATTAAAATTATTTTGCTTATAGTTACAAAATATCATCAGTGTTTTGTTTGTTTTAATTCAACAAAGAGAGATACAAAGAAATGGACAAAAACACTTTTATATTTTTAAAATGTAGAGTCTTCATTTGGGATTTTGCAGGTATGCCTGAGATATTTAATTCTGATTTTCTTCATATGTCACCCTCTGCCTGCCCACCTTTCAAGGCTCATTTCATGTCCTGCATCCTTGAAAGCCTGCGTGGCTGTGCCTCTCTCTTTGCGCCTCAATTCTCTGAATTCCTCTTGAGCTGGCTAGCTTGTTCTTCTCCAAATTAACTAAATTTTAGACTTTTTGTGATTAGAGTCGTTATCTTTTATATCCCTCACAGTATTGCCAAGCTCATAACAAAGAAGATTGCATTTGTCCCATTGCAAAATATTCTGTAACATACCCTCTTGTTTGATTTTACTAGATGAAAAGCAAAGATTCAGTTTTGAGCGGTCTGGATATGATCTTGAAGAATCTGATGGCCCAGATGAGGATGATAATGAAAACGAAGATGATGACGAAGACAGCCAGGCTGAATCAGTCCTGTCAGCAGCTCCCTCTGTCACGGCCAGCCCACAGCACCTTCCCTCTAGAAGCAGCCTTCATGACTCTGTGAGCACTGATGAGGACATCAGGATTCCGGACTGCTTTTCTGGGGTACATGCAGACCCAATGGACATTTTACCTAGAGCATTGCCCACCAAGATGACCGTGCTGAGCACAATGCAGTCGGACTACAATAGGAAGATGGAATCTGCAGTGAAGAGTGGGCAGCGTGCTACAAAAAATGAAGAAAATGCGACAACTACTCCTGTAGACTCTTCTAGGTCACCTGAAGCTGCACCCAGATCCCCATGTCATCAAATGTCAGTAGACTTCTCTGAATCAGAAGAAATTCTGAGAAGTTCTGTTGCAAGAAAAGCTATTGCTTTAACACAGGTAAATGATTTGTTACTATTTTCTTTTGGTTTAAATATTAAATGATGTTCTTATATGATTAATTCATGATTAAATCAGGTTTTTTTACTTGTTTTATATTTATCTGCAAGGGAATTTTATCAGAGTTCATTGTATTGTAAATCTGTGAATGAACCTTGGAAAAATATGTTCATTTATTATTAATCTTCGTTTTTCTTGAAGTAAAATACATGTTTGTGCCAATTGAGTACATAAATGGTGGGACTTACTTATCAGTTGGGTTACTCTGAGTTGTTTTCACACTGGTATTAATAGGATGGATTTGCACTGAAATTACCCAAACATTTTGTAGTTTGCCTTCATGGGCAAAACAGCTACTAGTTTCAATAGCAAAGTTAATATGACCCCCAAAAAAAAAAAAAAAGTATGAATAAATTCACTCTGCTTGAGTGACCAAATTGCTGTGGCACCTCAGGAAACCTTCCAGCCCGTGAACTAGCTCAGGGCAGTCAGGACCCCACAAAAGTCACCCTAAGTATGCTGTAAATGATTCCATGCTTTTACCCCTGGTGGGCTCATGAAGAATGTTTAATTCAGCGAGAAACTCATTCTTCTCGCATTGACAGTTCAGTTTATTTCTAAATGAGTCAGATTTTGGTTTGCTAACACTGAAGAAAAATTAAAAGAGACTATGAAAGCTTGGATTTTCATAGATTATCCTTAATTTAATTAAATTACATTGATATATTTGTTAATATGTACGTTTATCTAGCATATAGTTTAATGTGACTTTAATATAGTTATTATCAAGTAAAAGCTAATATTTAGAAGCTATTGATAAAGAGAGGACTGGTGAGATTTATTTCTTCTAACAGCATTTCTCGTTGCTTTCTTATTGGCCACCTGTGCTATAAGTTTTTCTAGCCCCAAATCTTTCACATACCCACCAATGCTTGAAAATCTGGTTTTCAGGACACATTTCATGAACAAACCAGTGAAAAACTGCAGATCTTTTATTAATAACAGTTCTTTTATTCATAACTAAACCAGCTTGTTTTCCCCGAGTTTATGAAACCAACAATATATTACTGTTACGTGTCACTAGAAAATGAAGAGATTAAAAGTAAAATAGTTGTTTTAATAGGAATTCATTTTTAAAAGTCAAAATAAAATTTTTGGAAAGTTTGTGATTTTTATAAAATATAAATATCCATATTTTTACCTCATAATAGATTTTACTCAGCATTTTAGCTCAATGACAAAGAAAGCTTTGCTGTATAAATTATTTTCTCTTGTCTTCTAGAACTCCTCATCTATAAAACTTCCTCCTCCTATCACTGAACACAGTCCTCAGAAACCAGTGGGTATGCCTTCTGTGGTCTTGCCCCAGCCTGACTCTCAAGAACAGAAGCAGCAAATAACTCTCCAACCAACTACAGGACTGCCTTCTCCCCAGACTCATTTGTTTAGCCACCTTCCTTTGCATTCCCAACAGCCATCAAGGACACCTTACGATATGGTTCCAGTCGGGGGAATCCATGTGGTACCTGCGGGCCTCACATACTCCACATTCGTACCCATTCAAGGTGGGCCAATGCAGCTTACGATACCTGCCGTCAACGTAATTCACAGGACTGTGGGCACTCCTGGGGATACTGTCACAGAAGTTTCTGGCACTACAAATCCCACTGGAGTGGCTGAATTAAGCAGTGTTGTGCCATGTATTCCCATTGGCCAAATCCACGTGCCAGGCCTTCAGAACCTAAGTACACCCAGCTTGCAGTCACTTCCATCACTGAGCATGGAAACCGTCAATATTTTAGGCCTGGCCAATACAAATATTGCCCCACAGGTACACCCGCGAGGGCTGGCTCTAAATGCTGTTGGACTGCAGGTTCTGACTGCAAACCCCTCCTCACAAAGCAATCCCGCCCCTCAGGCACACATTCCAGGCCTCCAGATCTTGAACATAGCATTGCCTACTTTAATCCCTTCGGTTAGCCAAGTAACTGTGGACACACAGGGAGCTACTGAAATACCAGTTTCCCACAACAGAGCACGCGAGACGCCAGCCAAGCAGACTCCCCTCGGCAGTACAAATCAGGGCAGCGGGACTGCGTCTCCTCAGGGGTCACCTCAAGTCCAGCGGGAAAATGCAAAAAAAGTTCTAGACCCACCTGCGCCTTCAAGAGACCATATAAGGCTGGATAGTTCAAATAAGATGGACACAGGGAAGCCTGCCTCAGAAAATCATATGAAGCCCAAGCATGAACTCACTTGCGGGCAGAGCAAACCCATGTCTCCGTCAGAGCCTCTGCGGAAGGCGCAGCCTGAAACTTTCCCAGAGCCGTCAGGCCAGCGGACTCTCTCTCCGGTCAGACAGCTGCCCAGGCCTACAGCACCACGCCGCAGGCAGGCCACTGCGCAGTTCAGCGATGTGAGCAGTGACGATGACGAGGACAGGCTTGTGATAGCGACCTAGTGGTTTTTTATTGTTTCGAGGTTTTTTTAATATAACACTTAGAGGTTTCTTTGAAAACCCTCCTTTCCTTAAAGCACATTTTTCTGACATAGACTCATGACTAATCTCTGTGCAATCATGAACTTTTGACCAATAATTGTTGTTTTGTGTCAGCTCCAGCCATTTTTGTACATGTTGTATAGACAATTGTGCCTTTTAGGAGTTTTATGTTTAGAAACTGTACAGATTGTTGAATATCTATATACATAAAATATATATTATATATGTATATGAAAACCAGGTAGTTATTTGTGTTAGTAAGAAAACCTGTCAAATCAAATGATTAAATTATATGTTGCACTGTTAAATACAAATTTTTATGGCTGTGGGGCAGTTTCTGTGTATAAATTAGTATGTAAACTCCATATTTATTGTATTCATATTAGTCTTTGAAAATGTGTCTGTCCTTCTTGTGTAAGACAGTAACTTTACACTTCAGACAGATTTTCTGTGTTATAAAATGTTTCAGTAAAATATTGTTTACTGACTTTACAAATGCGTTAGTTGTGCGTTCTTTTTATCATGTAGTGATTAGTAGTCTGCTTTCAGAAAACAGAAAAAAATACTTTCCACACACACACCCACTCTTAGCTTTTGAGCAATGTGAAACACTGAAATCTGTACAACTGAGAAATCTACTTTTCTTTGTAAGGGGTAATTTTGTGTCTATTAACTTGAAGACTCACTGTTTATACACATTTTCCATGAATACATGTAGAATATGCCCTGAAATGAACAAAGTTCCTAAATGTGAGCATAAAAATTTCTGACAAAAGTAAAAAAGGTATAAAACAGTCATCCTAAAAGTATGTCTTGTCTTCTGGCCAGTTCTATGTCTAACTTCCTTGTTCTGCTTTGACTTAAAATTATCACAGCTGGAGCCTAGTTTATTTGTAGATCAGTAAGTTTCTCCCTTCCAAATTAAAAAAGGAACAAAAACCCAATCATCATCCTGAAGCACTGGCCTCAATGAGACCCGGAAGCCCCTTTCTCACACCCACCCCTCTGTTCTTTAGCCACAGGCTCTTCTTCCCCTCAGTCCTACTGGTTACATTCAGAGAGCTCTGTCCAGTATCAAACCAGAGAGGTCCAAGATTTACAAGTGATCCAAACTTAGACTTCTAAGTTACTTAATTAACTCTTTAGAAATAATGGCTGTCCTGTCCTGGGAGCCTGAATGATCTTCATGCATTCAGAAAAATGGAAAGGAGAAGCCACAATTTACCACTACAGTGATTCGCATTATTATCTCAGCTTTACACATGCTAGATATGAGATATTTTAATGTTGACATTTGTCTTAATGATGCGCTAAATATTTAAAGTATTCACGTTTTTAAAGGCCTATTTAATGAGGGTTTCAGGAATATGAAGTTAGTGAGACAACAGAGCCTGGTGGAAGTATTCTAAGGGGGCTTGGAGACTAGCCGCAACCAGTCACTGCTTCATGTCTGAATTTGGGAAAAACACCAACCATTTTGCCTTGCATTTCTTAACCCAGATTATGTATAGGACATGCCCAGCCCCAGTGGTTCTGATGGATCACTGATGCTTTCAGAGCGTGCTTCAATTTATATTTACACTTCCCCAAAGAAAACAGGGTTCTCAAAAATAAAACTATTTTCTGTTCTAAAGTTGATTTGAGCAGGATTCTGGAAACGTGTTTTAGGAATTAGATTGATCTCTCAATTTTTCTTTTAATATTTATTTATGCATAAAAGAACTGGGCTGTAGGCCAGAGGTGTGTATGTGTTGGGGAGGATGAGAGAATTCACCAGAGACAGTGGGGAGCAGAACAGGCAGATCTACTGAATTACAGTGCTGAGGGGAGCAAGGGGAGAGACAGGGTCTCTCCTGTGCCATGTGGGTCACCTCCCTGGCTGGGAATGGAACTCAGGCCACAGCAGCCATAGTGTGATGATAATGAGAATTAACCCCTAAGCCACCAGGAAGGCCCAGTGGTATATTAATATATTAAAAATGAAGTTCATTAGCTGCCAAATCTCTCAATCTTTTAGTTTTGCTTATCTTTGTATTAATACATTCATTGCCTAAAGTTTTGTATAAAAACAGTATAAAAAACATTCCACGGTGATATTTTAGACTTATATGACTTCTCTAAAGAAAGTAATGCTTTGAATATAAGCACAGGTATTTTTAGTTTAAATACATAGAATTTTTTTAATGTGAATAATTAATACATTTAACAAATGTGATATGCTTGGATGCTCCCTTGAAAATTTCATAATGCAGTAATGTTGCTTAAGCTTATTTGTACTCTTAAAATCATTACATGATACACATACCCTTAATATTAGCGACTATGATTTTTTTTAAAGTCTTCTTTTCCCAGGGAGCACTGTTATTTTCAAGTATAAATGACGTTTAAACAATATAAGTGAGCTGTGACTTTTATGCCATTGTTCTGGCACGAAAGTCCCAGGTCAGCAGAGATTGGAGCAAATCTCTATTAAGTTATCAGCAAACAGGTGAGAAACACAATGTGAAATAATTTTATTATCTTCTTGTTTTAATCCACTATAATGGATTTAAGCCACCATCAGCAGGGGCTCATCAAGCATTATGGAATATGACCATTATTTTTATGAGAAGACTGTCAAGATAGTTAATATTTCTTTCCTGAGGCAGGCTCAAGTGAAATTTAGTATCAGTGCTCTTCCTGAAGGTTTTAACCTCACATTTTAAGATCAAGTTTATAAAGCAACATCAGAAAAGATGCCTTTTTTTTATTAAAGTAATTGTGTGACATTTAAGCTTAACCTTAAAGGGACTTTGCTAAGCAGAAAGGGGCATTTCTGAGGAAGGACTTTACAGATAGAAGGGATGTAGAAGTAGTCAGTACTTATCCTCACTACCTAGCAGTGAGATTGCTGAATTATATGAAAGATGTGTTTTTAATATTTTGGGAAACAGCTACACCTTTTCCAATGGAGTTAGACCAGTCTACACTACATTCCAAGCAGTGTATAAGGGTTCCTTTTCTTCCAATTCTTTGCCAGCATGTTTCTGGTTTTTTTTGATATGGCCATTCTCCAGAAAGTTTGTAGTTCTGATTTGCATTTTCCTACTGATAAATGATGTTGAGCAGTGTTTCATGTGCCTATGGGTTATCTGAATGTCTTCTTTGGAAAGTGTTCAGAACTTTCTGTAAAGTTTCATTTATATAGAGTTTAGTATGTGTCACCCTAACCACGCCCCCTCCCCCTGGGAAAGCACCATCTTTGGAATGTTAGAAATATATTATTTACACTGAGGTAAGGTAGCCATGCTCTAGTCCCCATGATCAGGATATCTTGAACGTACTCTCCACAGCTGGGATTTCTGGACTCTAAACTTGAACAAAATTGAGACAATATGAGCAGATTTGGAGACCATCAGGCCTCCGAGGCCAAATCAGGAGAATAGCCTCTGTGAGATGGACTGGAAGGCAAGACCACCTCGAATGGTTCATCACGTCAACCAAAAAGCGAGCACTTCAAGAGTCACAGCAGCAGAATAATAAACAATATAATAAATAACAGACAAGAACAAAGAAAATAATAAATTTGTCTTTCCAGAGGGAGAGTTGGGGGTTATGAAAGAAGAATGAGCTATTGTGAGGGTGTTACAGGGCAACCCTGATATAAAATGGATTTGCCCAACTGGGTCCTCACCCAGATCCTTGAAAGGCACATAGGAAGCCCCACACACAGCAAAGGTTAATAAAGGTTTTATTTACAAAAGAAGGGGAAATAAAGAAATGAATAACTCAGGGAGAAGAGAGGGAGACAAATTCGTAAATGTGTCCTACCAGTTCCTCCAAGCTGGAACCCAACAGCACATTGAGAGCTGGCTCTAAAACCAAGAGAGCCCCAAGGCCCACATGTCTAGTTTTATACCCAGCCTAGCTGCTTAACTGCACCCTCAGGTCCCAGTGATCCACTCTTCTGTGATGACGGCCTTATAGGATTTGTAGTTCTTGGATATTGTCGATCTGGAGTGGGGGGTTGGAGTCCACAAACCTATCTGTATAATTCATTCAGGACGTCCTTTCCCCCTCACAAGGGGAGTCCCATGTGGCCAGGATTTTTTGTGTATAGTCAGGATTAACCTCATAGCAAGCAGCTAGTGGGAATTCATGGCTCACACACTGAAACTCATATCTGCATAATAATCAGACATAAATAATGAAGGAACATAATTCTATACAAGGGAGACTGCAAGATGAAAAATTCTAGCTTTAATTACACTAATCCTTTAAGATATCACAAGATCAGCCAAGGGAGAAAGTGCTTATCTCTTCTTCCTTCCAATTTATTTTGAAGCGATTTCTGAAAGAACATCACTTGGGTGCTGAAGACCAGATCGACTCTGGCAAAGCATAGAAGCAGAAGAGCACCGGCCAAGTCCTGGTCAGCCTTCACCCAATGTCCAGGTGAAAGTCTACTACTCCCTGGTATTGTCAGGGTTGCCCTGACTGGGTCCTCACCTGCACACTCAAAAGGGCACTTATAATAAGCACCAACTGCAGGCACATGCGATAAAAGTTAATAAAGGGCTTTATTTTAAAAAAGAAGGGGAAATAAAGTAGTAAGTAACACAAGGAGACGAGAGGGAGACAAATCTGTAAATATCCTACCAGAGCCTCCAAACTGGAACCTAACCTAATGGAGTGCTGAGGGCTGGCTCCGAACCAAGAGAGCCCCCAAGGCCCACCTGTCTGGTTTTATACCAAGCCTGATTGCTTAACTCTACCCTTAGGTCCCAGTGACCCACTCTTTGATAATGACCTTATAGGACTTGTGGTTTTGGAATACTGTTGGTCTAGAGTGGGGGTTAGAATCCATAAACCTATTTGTGTAATCCCTTCAGGACAACCTTTCCCCTAACAGTATCAGGGGGCAGGACAACAACTTTCTTCTGAAGTCAAGAACCAGCTTTTGCTTATTTTATAATTAAAATTAAATAATGGTCCTAGTGACATACAATGAAAGTTGCTTATTACTTTGCTTCTGTACTCTGAGAAGTGTGGACCATCATATTTCATAATGTCTGAGGATTACATTAGGGTTTAATTCAACACACGGAAGATGTAGTTTTTGAGGACTAAGATTCTTGATTTAACTGGTTTAGGTGATGAAAATGAAACTTCAAATTAAATACGACCTTTTTAAAGATAAAAAAAATATGAAACTTTTTGGCTTTAAGGGACAGATATGCTGAACTAAATCTCAAAATTTGGTAAATATTCTTCTTAAATTAATACGATACTCACAGAGCTTTTTAGCTTATTACTGAAAGATCACCCAGTCCCCCGCCCCCGCCCCCGGGGGCTGGCAATGATAACCAATACCCAGGTGAGATACTAAAACAGACCAAACAACGACTCCTAACCGAGAAGGGGGCATATGAGTCTCTGATACTTTTTTATTGCGACCCCCTGACCACAGGGAAACACGTCGTGACTCGCCTGTATTGTTCCACTCAGGCCTGGCAGAGAGGGGGCATATAAAAGACCCCTAGCCTGTATGCTGGGTGCGACTTCTCAGACCCCCACTCTGGGGATCAGGTACCTCGCCCAGGGGCTCAATAAAGGTTCCTGCTAGTCAGAAACATGGCCTGGCTCTTTCATTCTCTCTCCCTCTCGCTTTCTCGCTTGCTCTCTCGTCCAACTGTGCCGAAACCTTTCAAATATTAAACACAAGTTGTGCCTCTTAGGCCCCACTGTATGTTATAATACAGTTTTTCTATTTTAACAATTTCAACAATTGGTATATGATATTACCCTGTTTTATGATTGAGAAAATTTCTCAGGGTTACAAAGTTAAGTCTCAAAGCTGGGGTCTGTTTTTTGCCCCACTGTTCCATTCTGCTTTTCAGTAATGATTTACAGTAACTGGATTGCACTGTATTCATATGTAGGTGAGAGTCTACTTAGTATTCATAAAATGCCCCAGTTAAATTCCCTATTGTAATGAGCATATCCAATTCCATGCATATTTATATAGATAATAGATTTTATAACCTTTTTCTATGCCCTTTATCATAATTGATAAAATGGGAGCCATAAAAATATTTAGTGAAGAAATATTTAATTTAATAGCAAGAGATAAATTGGCAATCTAAAATGACAATTCTAATCAAGCATAAAACGCAAATTTCCAAAGTACATTAGGCTTCAATTATTAATCATTATCCAAAAATGTCTCTGTTACACATCTCAAGATGATAAAAGTTAAATTGAAAGGAGGAAAGCTGAGCATGACTTCACATCATTTTGGATATAGACATGATTTGAGCATAGCATGACATAGTATCATAAAATGTCTCAATCTGATCCTTGCAGAAATATTTTCAAAAGGAAATAGTATTTTTTTATTACTTTTGTTATAGAAGAGATCATTCTCCTACCAATGGGGTAATCAAATTTTATGTCTTTTTAAGTGAAGATTTAAATATAAAGACATTAATATAAGAATTAGAAGGAAATTAAGATATTTATAGATTCATTTTTCAAAAAGAAAGATTAAAAAAAAAAACAAGATCTGTTTGACAAATGATCCTATATCTCAGAATAAGTAAATAGAGGTAACTATATAGAATTGAACTCTTTTAACTTGGTGTCTGCAATATAGAAGTGAAAAATTAAGTATCTTTTATGGCATCCATGTATTTGGAGGGATTAAAAAGATGTAAAGACCTGTAGACATTTATTATGTAGCTGGTTTTGCTTGACACAAGGCCTCTTTCATTCATTTTCAGTTACTTGAAAGACAGTATGTTTAGTTATTTACCAATGAATGTTGCCAAATGGGATCTAAAGAAACCATGTTAGGTGAAAGACAACTGGACTTTACATTCCTGGAGGTCAGTCATGGAAAGAAAAGCCAGCTTTGAGATCAGTCAATTAGCCAGGCATGCCTAGTTTCCTCTGCTAATAGCATGGCTTATTTTTGCCCTGTAGGGTCAAATGTTAAGATCAGTTTAGATTAGCTATTTTGGAGCATCTTTATACAGAAAGCAGTGAGACATTTTCTGTTACTTCTACACTCATTCATCCTATGTAGTTCCCTGATAGTTTATAGTTTCATACAAAGTCTGCTTGTTTATGACCAACCATGGAAATCATAATAATCGCTGATTAAAACATCCAGTCTTCACTCAAAATATTTTAACTCTTCTGATACAATAACATCATTTCATAGTCTACCAGGGGATCCAAGGTATTGAATTTATAATATTAATTAGAAGAAGCTGAATTTATTCTAATTTCTTTCAGAGTACAAAAACTACTCTGAGGAGAAAAGTAAAATCATTTTTAAAACTACTTTAAAAAATGTGAGTCAGATAATGACTGCTTTTTGTTAATGCTGAATAAAACATAATTTTCTTTGTCTTAGCCTCTGTTGAAAACAGCTGTAAAATGGTTAGTACATGGTGCATCAATTCTCTTTGATGCTCAGGCAACCCTGAGTGCCTTCAGGTCAGTGCTCTGAAGGTCCTTTAAGTGGAGATAAAGATCAAAACTGACATGGAGACCCCAAGGGCCTTGCCTCACAAATGTTTTGTTTGTTTTGTTTTGTAACTAAACAAATTCCTGTGAAGTCTTTGTTGTCATTTTTTTCTAAATCCTTCAAAAAAGGAGGGATTTGGAAAACAAAACATTCAGTACTCTCAACATTTGAAGTTTTTCCTATAGGTGGACGCACCTATTCCTTAGAATTTCAGCTGAAATAGATCAAGTATTTCATGACAGACTTTATTATTACCTTTAGGAGCAATAAAAGTGTTTCTAATGATTTATAAATACATGTTTGTAAATCTTGCTTGGTCTTTGACACTCCTTTGGCTGGGAGAGTGACTGGACTTTTTCAATCTCTGTTCAAAGCTTATTTCAGTGGCCACAGACTGTGTCCCTAACTGCTGTCACTTGCCTCACAAATTTATGACTAAGTGAGGTATGAAAAATGAACTTGTATAATTATTGCTGATGTTTTATACTTTATCTTTGTTAACCAAAATTTAAATTTAGTTTTTGGTTCACTTAAATACTGTATGTGGAAACAAAATACAGCATATAGAACAAGCAATTTTAAGAACTGATTGCTTAAATTCCTATCTGAGGTCAAATTATTTTCTCTGCCTCAATTTTTTCATCTATCATTTAGGGCAAAAATACATCCCACCTGAGACTAAAACAGTATGTAAAGCAGTTACTGCTTTAGATAGAGCAGTTATAGTAATATCTAGCAGTTTAGATATAGCAGATATAGTTTACATATAACAATTTAAATACAGCACATATAATAATATCTGGATGTTAACTCTAATGATTAAACTTTTTGATGATTTTGACTGCTTTGCAATAGAATAGATACTGATGTCAATATGCCAGGTTACTGTGATACAGCTGCTGTTGCCCCCCCCCCCCCATCACCCTGGTAATCACCACAGGTTTTTGTCTTGTGAAACCATAAAAAGGAATTCACAGACTTTTCAGATACGTAAGCAAAGACAACCAAACTTTGTCTTGGAAAGTAAAGAAAAGTTTATTTAGGAAAAAAGGTAAAGAGTAAAGACTCTCAGATATGGGGTACTTGGGAGGGACAAAGAGAACCTAGGTGGAGTTGAGCCTCAGCGAATATATGCCTTCTTTTCCTAATTTTTCTGAAGCTCCACCAGTCTCTTTGAAGATTGCTTAGTTCTCAGTGGGCTCATTTAATCTGGTGGTCCCACTTAATCTACTACCATGCCTGTAGAATCTTCCATGTCTGGAATCTTCCTAATATACATCCATTATCTGTCCTTTGTTTTTGAATGTATTTCTAGTCCTAGGGTGTTAGCTAGTTCCCTTCAGAATTTTGTATTTCACATCTATCTCCCTTCCCTTTTGTTGACCTTAACTCTGAAGCTTAACTTCTCCAGGGTCCCTGAAACTAATCATCCACTCTTCAATACTAACATTATAAATAACCCATCACATGAGACACCATGACCAGATATTTATCTGTAACTGTGTTAAAAACCACTTATACCTTGTTTTAAATGGTGTGCCGTCTTTAAAATGTTTTCTAACACTTTGCTTTGCAGGAAAAACAAAGAAGGCAAAAATAAAGTTCATAAAACAAACAAGTCATTTCTAATAGCTTACACTAATGCCTCAGTCTTAAAAGTTAGAAAAAGTGAATGTGCTGGGCCTCGCTAATGGGCCTTAGGGTTAAGTCTCAGCACTACTGTTAGGGGGAAAGGTAGTCCTGAATAGATTACACAGATAGGTTTATGGACTCTAACCCCCACTCCAGACCACCGGTGTTTCAGAACCACAAATATGATAATATAATTATCAAAGAGTGAATCACTGGGGCCTGAGGGTGGAGTTAAGCAGCCAGGCTGGCTATAAAACCGGAGAGGTGAACCTTGGGCTCTGTCTTCCTTTGGAACCATCTTAACTTGGAGCCAGCTCTTAATGTGCCATTGCTTAAAAGATTTGGTAGAATATTTGTGGATTTGTATCCCTCTTTCCCTTAATATTATTACTATTTTAGTCCCCATTTCTTATAAAATAAAAACCCTTTAATAACTTTTGTCATAAAATTGGGACTTATTATAAAAGTCTTCTAAGCACATGGGGTGAGAACCCAGTGAGGAAAACCCACTTTATATTAGGGTTGCCCTAATAGGTGAAAGCCTGAGTTGGATCCTCCCTCAGGGACCTGACGCACGTGGCGCAGCAGACCTCTCCTATTGTAACAGGGTGGTCCTCAAAAGAAGGGGAAGTTCCAGGATCCTGTTTTCGCCCTTAGTAAGGTGGAGCTGAGCAGGGATAAGAAGATGTTGGAGAGAAAAGATAGAAGGACAGAAGGAAGGGAGGAAGAAGGAAGCAGGATGGAGAGCAGCAAGGAGACCTGGAGGAGGCACATGAAGCAGAGTGACATATGAAAAAATTGTGCTTGCTTTTTGGTCTTACTCTAGTTAAAACAGGTGTGGGTGAGAGACCCGTGGGGAGCTTAACAATGGCAGCTTTCATCTTAATTTTAATTTTGCTCTTTTCCTCCCAGATTTATCTGACTCTTTCTGACCCTTTTCTATGGATCTCCAGTGAAAAGTCTTTTAAACTTGTGGCAGGCTTTTGGACCTTGATTTGGGCCAATCCTATTTAACTGAACTTTTACCCTCAAAGAAATGAGTAACTTTAGGGCCTCCCTGGTGGTACAATGGGTTAAGCAACACACTATGAAGCAAACCGCAGCCACTGCAGCACAAGTTCGATCCCTGTCACCAACCAGGGAGGGGACCCACATGGTGCAGCAGACCTCTCCTGCCTCGCCCACTGCTGCTGCCCTCCCTCGGCAGTGTGTTTCAGTCAGTCTGTCTGTTCTGCTCCCCACTCTGTTTGGTGAATCCTCTCACCTCCTGCGACTCTGGCATGTACCCCAGTGCTTGTGTGCATAAATAAATAAATCTTTAAAAAAAAAAAAGAAAGAAATGAGTAACTTTAAATGCTTAACTTAATAACTATATTCTTTATCCTTTCTCTATTGTTCCCCAATTGTATTAAAATTCCTTTCCATTAAAGGCCTTATATGTTTATCTTAATGCGGAAAATAACAAAACCCATTTAAAAAAAGCAGGTTTAAAATGTCTAAAGTGTCCCTTTTCCTGCCCTATAACACTGCCTCA
This sequence comes from Galemys pyrenaicus, assembly GCA_019455555.1. Lineage (NCBI taxonomy): Eukaryota > Metazoa > Chordata > Mammalia > Eulipotyphla > Talpidae > Galemys > Galemys pyrenaicus. The sequence continues at coordinate 482,563 of JAGFMF010011486.1, read as the reverse complement.
CCCTCTGGGCCCCAGAGCAGTGTATTTTGGTAGATTTGCCTGTTCTGCTCCCTCCTCTGCTATTGGTGAATCCTGTCACCATGACCGCTATCCCTTAGCTCTGCTACATCCCCGTTCTTCTACACAAAAATAAATAAAATCTTAAAAAAAAAAAAGTGAATGTATTATTTTTTGTTGTCACCTGACCAAAAAAAAAAAAAAAAAAGTGTGTGATATTTACAGATGAAGCAGAATCTCAAAAGCATTAGACACATTTCCTGGTTTGTCCTGTGGTCACTTTTGTTCTTGGAGGGATCTAGCAAGTAGTGGGCACAAAGAATTTTCTTAACAGAGGATCACAGCTGGACCCTCCTCAGAGCCAGGCCTACCCAAAGGCAAGTACTGAATAATAACTAGAGCAGGGAAGAATCCCAGTCAGCAGAATTAGGCTGGTCCTCAGCATCTCTACGGATTCATGAACTGTGACTGCTTTTCTTTGCCAGGAAACTTCAAGGTCAATCCCAACTGGGACAGGAGAATGTGTGGATTAGATTGTTAAACTGTTACAGGGCAACCCTGAAATAAAATGTGTTGGCCTGACTGGGTCCTCACCTGCACACTCAAAAGGCACTCACTTATAATAAGCACCAACTGCAGGCACATGCGATAAAAGTTAATAAAGGGCTTTATTTTACAAAAGAAGAGGAAATAAAATAGTGAATAACACAAGGAGAAGAGAGGGAGACAAATCTGTAAATATCCTACCAGAGCCTCCAAACTGCAACCTAACCTAACTGATGAGCACTGAGGGCTGGCTCCGAACCAAGAGAGCCCCCAAGGCCCACCTGTCTGGTTTTATACCCAGCCTGGTGGTTTAACTCCACCCTTAGGTCCCAGTGATCCACTCTTTGATAATGACCTTATAAAATTTTTGTTTTTGGAATATTGTTGGTCTGAAGTGGGGGTTGGAGTCCATAAACCTATTTGTGTAATCCCTTCAGGACAACCTTTTCCCCCTAACAAAACCATGGTTGGAACTAGCTGATTAATCAGAGAACAGTATGCTTTGGTTCTAGGTAATTTAGGTGGTTTTTTTTAAAGTATTTTTAAGAATTGTAGAATTTTAGATGTAGGAAGCAACCTCATAAATGGATTTTTAACTTTATCAAATGCTTTTTTGGTATCCATTGATATTGCTAGGGGGAAAGATATCCTAAATGAACTATGCAAATATGTTTATCCAACCACTCCAGACCAATAATAGCCAAGATCTACAAGTTCCATAAGGTCATCATCACTGAAGAGTGGATCACTGGGACCTGAGGGTGCAGTTAAGCAGCTAGGCTGGGTATAAAACTAGACATGTGGGCCTTGGGGCTCTCTTGGTTTTAGAGCCAGCTCTCAATGTGCTGTTGGGTTCCAGCTTGGAGGAACTGGTAGGACACATTTACGAATTTGTCTCCCTCTCTTCTCCCTGAGTTATTCATTTCTTTATTTCCCCTTCTTTTGTAAATAAAACCTTTATTAACCTTTGCTGTGTGTGGGGCTTCCTATGTGCCTTTCAAGGATCTGGGTGAGGACCCAGTTGGGCAAATCCATTTTTATATCAGGGTTGCCCTGTAACAATATGATCATATGAATTTCGTCTTTCTTTCTGCTGATATGGTAAGAGTGTTGATTGATTTTGGATGTTGAACCTTCCTTGCGTCCCTGGAATAAATACCACTTAGTCATGGTGTATAATTGTTCTTATCCATTGCTGTTTTTAGTTTGATAAGATTTAGCATTTGTGTTCATTAGGGAGATTGGCCTGTAGCTTTCTTTTTTAGTGTTTGTTTTGCTTGCTTTTGGTATTAAAGTGATATTGACCTCATAAAATGTATTTGGAAGTGTACCTTCTTTCTCATTTTCTTTGAAGAGTTTGAGCAGGATAGGTATTAATTCATATTTGAAAGTTTGATAGAACTCTTATGAAACCCTCTAGTCCTGGGCTTTTCTTTATTGGAAAGTTTTTATTACTGTTTTAATTTCCTTGCTTGTAAATTGTTTGTTCAAGTTTTCTATTCCTTCCTTACTCAGTCTTGGGTGATTGTATAGTTCTAAAAATTTGTTTACCCATCTAGTTGTTAAACTTGTTTGCATATAAATGTTCATAGTAATCTCCTGGCTTTCTGCTGTGTCTGCGTTAATTCCTTCTCTTTCATTAATGATCCTATTTATTTGAATTTTCTCCCACTCTTTCATTGTGAACCTAACTAGAGGTTTGTCTATTTTGCTTATTTTTTCAAAGAACCAGTTTTTGGTTTCATTGATGTTCTGAACTTTCTTTTTTAAACTTCTCTTTCATTTATTTCTTCTTTAATTTTTATTACTACTTTCTACTGTCTTTGGGCTCTTTGTCCTTTTGCTAACTTCTCAAATTGAGAGATTGGGTTATTTCTTTGGGCTCTTGTTTCTTCATGGGAGCCTTTATTTCTGTATGTTTCTCTTGTAGTACTGCTTTGCTGTGTCCCATAGACTCTGGAGAGCTATGTCCTCATAGCCTTCTTTGTCTCAAAGAATTTTTCTTTAATTTTTGATTTTCTCATTAATCTAGTAGTCTTTCAGTGGCATGATTTTCAGTTTCCACATAGTGGAATATTTCCTTGTTTTCAATTTGTAGTTAATTTCTAGGTTGACACCTATGTGGTCAGAGAACATACTTGGTATGATTTCAATCTTCATGTACTTGTTAATATTTATCTTTGGGACTATGGTGATGGTGCATGGTTGAATTGGTGGTGGAAATTCTATGAGGACTACACCTAGAAAAGAAAGCAAACATTGTAAGAAAAATAAATAAAATTCAAATACAAAAAATAAATAAATAAATAAATAAATATCCATGAGTCCATTTGGATAAAATCCCATTTTGGTCCAAAGAAAAAAAATATCTTTGACCCAGTATGTGGCCAGTCTTGGAAAATGACCCATGTGCACTTGAGACTTTAGAAGAGTAAGTATTTGCTGTGCAATGTTCCTGTTATTTATTTATTTATATATTTATTTTTTGTGAGCGGTGTCTGTTAGGCGCATGTGGTTAGGATCTTTGTTTAGGGCAATTCTGTCTTGTTGATGTGTCCATCGTTGAGAACTGGGTATTGATGTCTCCTACCACTTATGTATTTTCTTCAGTGTCTGTTTACAGATTCAAAAGCAACTTTCTGATGTATTTTGGTGCTCCTTCATTTGATGAGTATGTATTAATGAGTGTTATATCTTCATTCTGTATTGTCCTCTTGCTCATTATATAATGTCTATCCCTTTCTGTTGTCACATTTTTTTAGCTGGAAATCTATTTTATGTGATACAAGTATGGCTGTCCCTACCTTACTTTGAATGCCATTTGCTTGTAAAATTGTTTCCCACCCATTTACCTTCAACCTGTGTTTATCTTTGGAATTTTGGTGTGTTCTTGGAGGTGGGGCCTCCAGCTGGTTCCCCAAGGCACATGACCAGGTCCAGGCCGAGCACTTCTTTTAAATTAAGGAAACTGGGGCTTAGTGTAGATAAATATTTGTCAAAGTTCCCAAGAAATTCGAATCCATTTCAGCTGTTTATTTCTCCTGTTCTTTGCCATATTCTGTTCCAACTACAAAGCAGACCATCATTGAATAAGCTGAATGTATGTGTTTAAATTAAAAGGAATTCAGTTGTTTTCTTGGCTGAGGCATTTGCAATTATTCACAAACTTGAATCTTCATCTACTGAGAAGCAAAAGTCCTTTATTCTTATAAACTATAATTATAAGTCTCAATATTTTTAGACAGGAAAATGTATCTGTTTATACTAGGTATTTAATAATAACCTACAGATTTGCTCTAATTATCAGCTTCTTCAAAATTACTATTGTTTCCTAAATTTCTTGACAAGTAATTATAAATAGATGTTTTGGTATGGAAAAAATGAGAAAGATATTCAGTGTTTCCTGTATCTCATAAACACCATGTAATTTCCATCACTACAATTTCCAGTTTTTGATATGAAGTAATGTTAGACCATAATGTGGTCTTACTTCCATACTAGAGGCACCCACATATTCCTTTGTTGTCTTCTAGATTACTTCAGATCTCATTCTGCAATGTTAGATACATACACAAGAGATGAATATTCAAATCCATGAACCTATCTTTGTTTTCATTAACAGCAAAGGATTATTTTTAATTATAAATGCTATTTAATGCAGAATGGTTCAGACAAATTCACAAGCCAACAAAGCTGGAAGAGCAAGTACTCTAAATGTACAGTATGCTTTATAATTCTGATTGTATGTATGTTTAGTTTGACTTGTGAACTTTATCCACTCATCCAATCTGTTATCACACAGAAGAGCTGAGGTAATCCAAAAGAAAAGTATTTGGGGACTTCCAGTAGATTCTTAAGTCAACAGAAATATAGTTAAATGCCAAAGCACTGACTCATTCAGAAATCAATACAGGAAATGTGACTTTATCCTGGAGGCCATTATGCTGAGGCAAATGGGCAAAGGTGGGAGCTTCTATCTGTCAAGTGCAGATTTGGTTTTTCTCATGTCATAAAAGCAAGAAAGCTAACATCTTGATGATTCACTTTACAATTCTTTTGTCTCTTTTGACAAAATGGTGTTTGTGATACAGATAAGAGAAGCTGTTTTTTCTATTTTTTTTATCTGCCAAAGTAGACTGAAATTATGATCAGAGCCAAGATATAAAACTGTGAAATAGCTCATATCTCTTCTCTAAAACCTTGATTCTTAGATACTCCAATACAATCATTCTGTTGCTTATTCACAGCTTCTAAAATTTGGGGATTAAGTCAACTCATACATGTTGGGGCGGGAGAGACAAAGCTCAAGCACATCCTGTATTAACAATAGAGAACAAATTTATCTTGCAAAAGGGTAAAGCAATTTCAGATGCTGATTAAAACAGATATTTAGAAATCTGTTTTAGCAACTTGTATTTTTTTTTAAAGATTTATTTATTTATGCATACAAGCACTGGGGTACAGGCCAGAGGTGTGGGGGGGTGGTGAGAGGATTCACCACAGAGAGCAGGAAGCAGAACAGGCAGATCGACGGAAGTACACTGCTGAGGGGAGCAGCGGGCACAGCAGGAGAGGTCTGCCACACCATGTGGGTCCCGCGCCTGGCGGGCAGCAGGTATCGAACTCATGCTGCAGTGGCTGTGGTTTGCTTCATAGTGCGTTGCTTAGCCCACTGCGCCACCAGGGAGGCCCAGCAACTTGTATTATAGAGAAGTCAAAGAGAAAACAATTCACACATAATATCAGTACTATTTTTTTCTGCTTTTTTCTTTTATTTAAAAGAGAAGTAAAAATAAGCAAAAAAAAAAAAAAAAAAAAGAAGAAGAAGAAGAAAAATACTTTGAAGAATCATGCTCAGATATCACTTGCTTCCTCATGCCATACCTCAGGATATGTGAAGTAAAAAAAAGGCCTAGTGTAATCTGGCTTCATGAATTGGGCGCTAGTCCAGGGCCAGAGTCCATGATTCTATCTCCCACACCTGACCCCCCCCAAACTACATTGTTTAACTTTGATCTTCCATTTCATTCTTCTCAGAGAATAATACATGCATGCCTGCTTCAAAGGAGCCTTGTGTGGGAGATCCAATGAGCAGATGTAGCAGAATCAGCTAATAAAGTAAATAGTACTATAAAAATAGAAAGTACCATTATTAATACTATCAATAGAATTTCTTTGTCATTACTAATGTGTGTGACACTGTTTGTGCCTTACTGTAGGGACATGGTGTTAGCTCAGGCAGGGGCCCTCTCGAGTGACTCAGGAAATAATGCATATTTTAGCACAGATGGAGATCTAAATTTTTTTAATTGATGATGTGAAATGATGCCAGAGACCAAACTACAATATAATATTATATATGGGGGAGTCTGTGTCAGGACTTCCAAAAAGAGGAAAATTCTGTATTAAAAAGAAAAAATAGACTAGCCAGACATTTTTAATTCCTGGAAACTTAAAGCAAAGGCACAGCAAATGATAGGAGACAAGCCAGCTCTAGTTTTAATCATTAAGAAGTGTGGGAGAAATTGACAACTAATGAATTCATGAACACAGTAAGGTAAAACTGTTATTTTTACTGGTCTTAATATCCTCTGTACTGTGCATCTGATACATGAAAAATTAAGTGAGGGAGGTTTAAGTGAAGGGGTGGGGGAAAGAGAAAGAAGGGGAGGATAAGGGAGGAGGAACAAAGGCAAGTGTGAACAAAATGACTTTTCTGTGGAATAAACTCTGGCTTCAGCACACACATGTGTTTAGTGAATGTTCTGTCTGTGCTGCAAATCGCATTATGGTTTTCCTAGAATGTGTTTTCCAATGATCACCCAGATGAAAGTCCTTATGTTTAGATGAGCAGGTTAACTGAGATAAAGTTGTAATCGCTTAATTTGATCTTATCTTGTTTGAACTAGAATTCAGATTTCATGAATTTTAATCTTTTTTGTTGACTGCATTATTTTTCACAGTTACAAGATTGGGTTATTTAATTAATGGATGGTGATTTCAAATTACCTTTAGATCTTGTCTAGCCATAACCATTCAAAACTAGATAACAGGGCCTCCCTGGTGGTGCAGCTGGTTGAGCACCCCACTATGAAGCCAGGGAGGGGACCCACATGGTGTGGCAGACCTCTCCTGCCTCGCCTGCTGCTCCCCTCAGCAGTGTATTTCAGTCCATCTGCCTGTTCTGCTCCCCACTCTGTCTCTGGTGAAGCCTCTCACCTCCCACAACTCTGGCCTGTACCCCAGCTCTTGTAAACATAAATAAATAAATCTTAAAAAAACAATAACTAGATAACAATACTGCCTACATATGAATATGAATCAAAATTGATTATAACTTTAAAAAAATATTTATTTATTTATGCATACAACAGCTGGGTTACAGGCCAGAGGCACGGGAGGTGAGAGGATTCACCAGACAGAGTGGGGAGCAGAACAGGCAGATGGAATGAAATACACTGGTGAGGGGAGCAGCAGGCGAGGCAGGAGAGGTCTGCTGCACCATGTGGGTCCCCTCCCTGGTTGGTGACAGGGATCGAACTTGTGCTGCAGTGGCTGGGGTCTGCTTCATAGTGTGTTGCTTAACCCATTGCGCCACCAGGGAGGGCCCCCCACATTGATTATATCTTAATCATTGGTATAACCCTTAGAAGTAGAGGTACAAGCACAAGGTATAGAGTCTATGCTTACATTTTTCCATGCGAACTAAAAAAAATAAATTAAGGATATAAATCACTATCAAAAGTAAATTATACAGAAATTCAGATTATAAAAATTAATACATAAGACTAAATCACATTAATAATGTGAATATACTCAACTATAGGTAGGTTTTTTTTTTTAATTTTCAGAATTTAAAGGGAAATTACTATAATACCTTGTCAGGTATTTCACTTGGAGAATGCTTACAGACGGTATGGATTATCTTCCTTTTTGGCTTCAAGAGATTGTACGCAGTGTTTTCCACAAAGATCTTAATTTTGGATCTCTCTTAATTTTGCATTGAGGCCCTCCCTGGTGGCACAGAGAACTGAGCACCGCACTGTGAAGCATCCACGTCACAGCACAGCGAGTTGGATCACTGGCCAGGCAGGGGACGGACCCACATGGTGCCGCAGACCTTTCCAGCCTCACCTGCTGCTCCCCATTCTGTCTCTCGTGAATCCTCTCACCTCCCACGACTCTTGCATTGAGAATGTCGTTGATATATCTGTCTGTACTTTTGGAATGATCTGGAATTCTGTAGAATGTAAATTGTAAGAGGTTTAGCTGTTAATCATTGTACAACATAAAGACAAATATGAAAATAAATTTTCTTTTATCACATAGAATTCATAATATGGTCATCACACTACATCAAACTACAAGCATCGCAATACAAGTCAAACAAGAGACTCTTCTTTCTATAATTCTAGACCTGTACACAAATTATAATTGACATGTATTTTTGCCGTCTACTAATGTTACATTCACAAATAATTCCATTTTGCAGATCATATTTACATCTTAATTTCATTATGATCAGAATAATGAGACTACTGAATTTTTTTTTTTCATTTCCCCTTGTAATAACCTGTCAAATTTGAACTGTGGTCATTGGTATTTTAATCTGTTATCACAGATGGAATTGTTTTAGAATGCATTTTCTATTTCTATGAAGAAGATAGAATAGAAAAAAATCAATTATACTGATAAGTTTAAATTACACCAATAAAGCCAACATTTTATAAGTACTTATTTAATTGCTCTTCACAGTAATGCATTTTGCTGGAAAATGATATGCTTTATTATTGATTGCTTTGAAATTCTTCCTAGAAGAAGCCATTATTTATTTAAAAATGAAAGGTAATGTGATCTTCAAAATATTTGACAAAATTTTAGACTACAGTTATACACATACACATAAATATACACATATTTCATGAATGTTAATTTTCTGGGATAAATACTTTGATAATAAAGGAGAGACTTCTGATTATGTTCATGACCAAGTAACATGCATTGGATTTAACTGCTTAAGGTAATCAACTATCAAACTGGACAAACTACACGAAGTTATCATTTTCAGACTGTGGGCATATATGACACAGGACTGACTTAAAAGAAAGAAAGCACAGGTATGAAAGTACATCCTACAATCACCACAGTTTTCTGCCTGGGAAACTTTACAAATTTTGCTACAAGGAAGTTAATCTAGTTTGAGAGCACTGGTTGTGTGGGTGGAGGAAACAGATATCAGAGTTTAGGACTGCTGAGGCAGCTATAATTTATGAGTTAGGGTTTCCAGAAAAGAAAAAGCTGCACAGAGAAATAAGTTTAAACATCTATACATAGTTTCCTTTCAGTTTTTCCCCAAACATTAATCTACACATGGGTATAGGTGTGGCCTTTCTCTGCATGGGGTCTCTGCACCTGAGTGTGTATGGCCTCTCTATGCACCTGTGTCAGTGTGTGTGTGTGTGTGTTTGTGTGTGTGTGTGTGTGAGAGAGAGAGTATGTGTGCGTAGGATTTGGATAAGGCCTGCATGACTGCTTTAAAACAATGGCCCACATCACGAGGCAGCCAGGGACACTTGAGTAGCCGTGGACTGATTGTGTGGCCACGGCCAGAGGTGGTCTGGGAGTAGCTCAGAAATTATATCAAGCCCCTGCACAGGAAGTTCTCCCTGTATATGTGGCTGACATATCCCCTCCAGTTTCCCAAGAAGTTGATTACTCTTTGTCTCCCCTGGACCCAGTTCTTTCTACCATTGTCACATAATCAGTTATGCTTGTTTATTACTGCTAATAAGCAGCAAGAGAGCTGCTCACTAGCAGCAGAGTCCTGCCTACAGCAGGGTAAGGTGTGAGTGAGGGGTGAGAGGGCAGTGGCCACTCTGGTTCCTTTGGATTGCCTCGAAGGTTGTTCTTCCAATAGAGTCTCAGTGCACTCATTTCATTGAAAACCTGAGGTATTCTGTTGAAATCACAAACAAAGCATCACCTTTAAAGAGAGGCTAACACCATTTAAATTAAAAGTAAGAATAAGATTGAATATGCATCATCTAAAAAAATTATGAAAAGCTAATAAGTACAAGAAAATTTGTTCAACCTCATTAATCATTAGGGAACGTAGGTTAAAACCATAGGATATATCATTATATGCCTACTGAAATGGCTATAATAGAAAGTAAGACAATACCAAGTGCTGGTACAAATGTGGAGTAATGGACAACTTCACATATTCTAGTAGGAATGAAAATGGCAGCAGGTACTCCAGATAATGATTTTGACAGATTCTTAAAGTGTTAAACATAAACTTACCATTTACCTAGCAAATCTACTTCTAGAAAGCAACCCAAGAGAAATAATAGCACATATTTACATAAAGATATGTGCATAAAATTTCATAGCAGCATTATTAATAAAAGCCATACAAGAGAAAAAGAAATAATCTAAATGTCTATCAATGACTGGATACAAAAAAAATGAACATATCTATATAATGAAATTTAAAATTGCTTATTTAGTAATTCAAATAAATAACATGCTACAAAACCATGTTACAAACCATGCTATAAAAACATGCTAAATTAGAGACATAAGAGACAAAGCTAATTTATATGCAGTATCTAGGAAAGATAAATTTATAGAGTACAAAAACATATCAGTATATGCCTAGAATATGCCTGGAACTGAAGGTATAAGATGGAGTCAATTGTAAATGAACAAAGGAATATTTGGAATCATGAAAATGTTCTTTTTTTTTTAAAGATTTATTTATTTATGCATATAAGCACTGGGGTACAGGCCAGAGGTGTGGGGAGGTAAGAGGATTCACCACAGAGAGCAGGGAGCAGAACAGGCAGATCAAGGGAAGTACACTGCTGAGGGGAGCAGCGGGCACAGCAGGAGAGGTCTGCTGCGCCATGTGGGTCCCCTCCCTGGCCGGCAGCAGGGATCGAACTCGTGTTGCAGTGTCTGCGGTTTGCTTCATAGTGTGTTGCTTAACCCACTGCGCCACCAGGGAGGCCCCATGAAAATGTTCTTAAACTGGATTGTGATGATGGTGACAGTCTATAAATTTACCAAAATTACTGATTTTTTTTTCCAAAATAGGGCTGTGGTAATCATAGTGTAAATGCTACACTAAAGTCATCCTAATAAAACCTAAAGTCAAGTTGACCTACTAGTAAATTAATTGTCTTCCTGAATAATTCTCTATTTAAAGGGAGGTAACATAATTCAGACTCTAAGCACTATAGTAGCTACACTAACACACAATTAACAGTTATAAGCAGGAGAGAAAAATGTCAATAGAAACAGACATGAAATATCCCAGATATTAGAATTATGAAACAAACTTTTAAAGAGTATTATAAATCTATTTGGGAATTAAAAGGAAAATAAACATAGAGTAAAGAGATGGTGAATTTCAGTACAGAAATAAAATAAATAAGTATGAAATAGAAATGGGAAATCTAGAGCTAAAACAAGTCAGAAATGAAAAATTCACTGGTTGGTTTGAACAGCAGATTGGAAAATATGGAAGAGAATAAATCTAATGCAGGATAACATAAAACCTAAATTTAAACATAGATAACAATTTCTTTACAATGAAGTGAACTGTGGGACAGATCAATCAGTATAAAGTGTGTGTAACTAGATCCACAGAAGGAGCATAAAGAGTTTGGGGCAGAAAAAAAGCTTGGAAAAATCTAAAAATAGGGAAACTTAAAAACTTTAAAGTCATATACTGACCTGTTTTTGCATTTTATAAATTTATCTTTCCTAGATACTGCACATAAAGTTTTTAAGATACTACATAAAAAGTTTTTAAATTTGATGTTGTACCATTTATTTGTTTTTTTTGTTTGTTTTCTTTGCTATTGGAGTTTAGTCCCCAAACTCATTTCTAAGACTGAAGTCAAGGATTGAATTACCTAAGTTTTCATTCCTTTGAATAGCTGTCCAGGTTTCCAAACACCATTTATTAAAGATATTTTTATTGCTCCATTCATGGTTCCTTTGGCATAAATTATTTGTCAATATATATGTATTTTTTCCTGGACTCTTAGTTCTATTTCATTGATCTGTATGTCTGCTTTTTATTCCAAACCAAGCAGTTTTAATTATTATTGCTTTATAGGATAATTTGAAGCCTGAATGTTATACCTCCATTCCCTTTTTTGTTAGGATTGCTTTGGCTATTCAAGGTCTTTTGTAGATCCATATAAATTTCAGTAATATTGGCTGCCTTTCTCTGAATAATGCTGTTGAAACTTTTATAGGGCTTGCATTTAATCTGTAGGCTGTGTTGGTTAAGATGACAATTTTAACAATGTAAATTCTTAAAGTCCATGAGCAAGGAATTTCCTTCCATTTCTTTGTGTCTTATTCTTTACATTATCTAATAGTTTTTGTTGTTGTTGTTGTACAGGTCTTTCATCTCTGTTATTAAATTTATTCCCAGGTATTTAATTCTTCCAGATATGATTGATTTCATTCTCTTCTGTTTTGTTGTTTGCATATGGGAGCACAACAGGTTATTGTATATTGATTTTGCACACTGCAGTTTCACTGCAATGATGAAATTTTCTCACTATTTTCTAGTGGAGTTTCTAGGATTTTGTATGTATACTATCATGTTATCTGAAAATAGTGATGGCTTTACTTCTTTCCTAATTTGAATGCCATATATATATATGCCTAATTTGCCTAATTTCTATTGATAGGAATTCCAACACCTTGTTGAATAGTGGTGGTGAGGGTGGACATCTTTGTCTTGTACATACTCTTAGAGAAAAAATTTCTATATTGTCATCATTTAGTTTAATATTTGCTTTGGGATTGGCATACAAGGCCTCAGTTTTGTTGACTTAAGCTCCTTTTAATGTGAATTATATTCTCCCTTTAATATGAGAGTTTATATCATAGATGGATGCTAAATCGTGTCAAGTGTTTTTTCCCCATTTATAGAGATGATCATATGATGTTTGTCTTTCTTCTGGTTGATTTTGATGTATCACATTTATGGACTTGCTGTGTGTTGGATCATCCTTACATCCCTGGAATAAATATCACTTGATCATCACATGTAATTCTTTAATGTATTGCTGGATTCCATTTGCCAAGATTTTTATTGAGAATTTTGCCTCTATGTTTAGCAGATATATTGGTCTGTGGTTTTTTCATTTTTTGTGATATCCTTGTCTGGTTTCAGAATCAAGATAGTGCTTTCTTCATAGAATGTGTTGAGTTTTCTTTCCTTTTCATTTTAATGGGAGAATTTGAGGATAGATATTAATTTTTGTTTGAAATTTTGGTAGAATTCACTAGGAAAGAAAGCAATAAGTTAAAATTAGAAATTCCATAATGATCCAGTGTCTCAGCACTGGAAGGAACTTATTCAGAGAGAGCCAATCTTTATGCATTCTAAAGGAGAGTCTTTTATTCAAGTAGTCGGTTTTTGTGTGTGTGTGTTCGTGTGTGATTCTATACACACTTTTCACAGGTGATAGTTTTTATTTTTTTACCTGTCTGTTGGCTGATTTAAAGACTTTCTATACCCCTCCTTGGGAGTTTAAACTCCTTGAGTTATCATTTCTATTTTACTCTATGACTAACACCTATGATTGTGTCTGTCATATTTCAACCTGATGTTGGACATGATAATATGTTAAGTTATGCTTGAAAAAACAAAGTTTTATAACAATTTAGAATAAATCTCTTACTGGTAGCCATGTAAGTATAAAATTGTGGCCTCCTATACTTAGTATTTAAAACTCTCAGGATGTTCAATATTTTCTACTGTTTCATATACTGAACTTTCATATATGTCTGATTGTTTATTTCTCTTGAAAATCTCAGTGCTGGTTGATAACCACAGTTGTTATAGGGGAGTTATTGCTGAATCTATATCAATTTGTTGAAACAAATTCCTTTGTGAATTTATCCAAAAAGGAAATAATAAAATATGTACATAAATTGGCACACTATTTGATTACTTTTGCCAAAGTACAACACAGTGTAGTTACAGAATTTAATTTTAACAACAGTAGCAATGTAAAATGATATAGTGCTCTTCATATTTTACATTGCTTTCATAAATATAATCTCACATAATTCTTATTATAAAACCACAATAGAAATCACTTCAGGTCATGCTTTATAAAATCATAGGATTTCAAGTGTGGAAAATTTGTAGTGTAATTTAGTTCTGTTCTCCATTTTATCGATGAGAAAACTGGGTCCAAGAAACACTATGCAGGTGCGCTGAGGTCTCACTGCTAGTTAGGATTAGGACTCAGGTCATTTCCTGGGTAACTAGCAATTGACAGAATATACTTTTACAATATTTCCACATAATACTAATAACCTAAAATCACTTATATCATACTACCCAAATAGAACCACTGTTTTCATTTTTCTACAATTTTTCTTTGATTTGTGTATTTGCAAGGTTCATAGACTTATAATAAACATTTAATTCTATATTTCCACTGAACATGCCACTCTTATTCTTGTGTTTTTGTTGCTGAAAGATTTTCATAATCATACCTTTAATATAGATTGATTATGCTGTTTAATGAGTACAGCATAGTTTACTTTTCTCATTTTCCACTTTGGACCTTGAGGATGTTTTCACTTTTCATTTCTATAAGTAATTCTAAAGTAAATATTCTATGTGAATACCATAGTTAATCTGATAATACCTTATATATCTGATAATTTTTATAGAAAATATCCTCTGCAACATGGCTACAGGATCAAATGGAATGAATATTTTTCATGTCATTGACTTACACTGTCAAGGATTTTTTTCTTCAAAGGATGTGACACAAACCAACAGCTCAGAAGGCTTTATCCTCATTTGGTGTTGTCATTTAAAAATAAATTACTAGCTTAATAGGCAAATAGTCTCAAATTATTATTTTATTTTGCATTGATTTAGTTATTAGTGAGATCAAACATTTTCCAACTTGTTTACTTCATATCTTTTAAGACTAGATTAATCTACCATTTTTTAAATGACAAGCTCAAAAGTAAGATGAAAAGCAATGGAAGGTGGAGATGAGGAAGGAGGAGGCAGAAATTATTACTGACCCCCTACTAGGTGCTGAATATTTCAAATGATATTGTCAGGCACATTAATATGCAAGTTGTGAAAAAGTGAGGAAGCATAAGTCACAAGACTTGAGCACATAATATAGTAAAAACTACTTCAAACTGACTCAGTTCTAGATCTTAAGGTACTTTTATCCTTTGTCAAAGTTTTTACAAACTAAATACATTAGTGCAAAGGAATTAATTCAGTATTACAAAGAAGTAATAATCAGCATGTACAGCAAAGACGTGGTTGTTGAACACTTGAAATGGGGTTGGTTTGAATTGAAACATATTCTAAGTATAGAAAGACATGTATTTTGATGACTTAGCACTGAGAAGAGGAATATAAAATAACCATTAATAATTTTTACTGAAATAATTTTAAATTAATTTTTATATATATCAGGTTAAATAAAACATGAAAATTAGGGGCCTCCCTGGTGGTGCAAGGGGTTAAGGCACAGCAGCACTGTGAGGTTGTTCACAGCCACTGCAGCAAGAATTTGATTCCTGGTCAGGGAGATGATCCCCATGGCCAGCAGACATCTCCAGTCTCACCAGTGCTCCCCTTAGTGTATTTCAGTCAACCCACCTGCTCTGCTCCCCCACTCTGTCTCTGGTGAATCCTTTCACTCCCCTCATGCCTCTAGTCTGTACCCCAGTTCTTGGATGCATAAGTAATGAAATTGTTAAGAGAAAGAAAATTAATTTAAACTGTATTATTTTATTTTTTAATGTGATTTCTAGAAAATCTGTAATTGTTTGTATGGCTAATATTAACCAGCATTGGTCTAACAAATTATTATGATGAGAGAGAGAGAGAGAATCTAACAGACACCATGTTATTAACCATGTAGAGTGACACTGCAGCAACCAGCACGGCCTGCTAGAAGACTTTGGTGGACTCAGATATTTATTCCAAAATTCATATTCTGAGGACATCTACAAAAGGTAAACAGAAAGGAATATAATCAGTTATTGACAGTACTCATATAGAATGAGCTAGAAGAAGCCAAGGAGACTTTGAAACCTATGTATAAGAGACAAAGAAGAATAGTTACTGCCTAGGAAACCTGGGAAAATGATCACGTATGGAAGACAGGAGACAATTATGCAACTTCTATTTTGCAATGACTTTGGGTTAGTTGCTCTCATATTGACACAAAGACAGAATATGGAGAATGGGACCAGAGAAAAAGGTTTATATTTGTTCTTTGTTATTTTATTAAAATGGAGAGTCTTGAGGATCTTTTCTAAATGCTGTATTGAAGGGTCAAAGGAGAAATTTTAACAATATAAAAGGTGGGTAGAGAGGATGCAGGAGGGATTCATTCATTTATTTATCCAAAAAATATTTCTAGAGGGCACCTAGGAATCTGTGAATAAAATATCCATGCCATCAGACAAGACAATATTGACTTCTAATGGTGACAAAAGAGAGTCAACAAGAAATAAGTAAATGACTGAGCAGGAGTTGATAATGTTAGAGAAAAAATAAGACTGCGTAAATAAAATAAATCTTTTTTTAAAAAACTGCATGAGCAGGACAGGAAGTGATGGTGTGGTTTAACAGTGGTATACAGTATTGTATACTGCAATTAAAAATTATATTCATTAAAATATATAAAATAAAATAATGTCATCACCATTAAAATATATATAAAAATAAAATAAGATTGTCATTAAGGAAGAATTCCTGGAGAAGATGACTAAAACTCAGTATGATAAAGGAATAGCCATATAGATTTCTGAAGAAAGAATATTCAAGACAGTGAACTATAAGTACAAATGATCAGGAAGTAGAATAAGAAAACAGGGCAGAACAGAGAGGCAGCAATCACTGTCTCTCCTGAAAACAACTATAAATATAAACAGATATGAGCTGTTAGCAAACCTCAGCTTCCCAAGCTACTCCCAGGGAAACCCAGGACATTCCAAAATTCTGTGGAGGAATTTTCCTGAAGCTCAGCAGACTCCAACTAGCAAAACTGGGAACCTCGCAATTGGGGAGGAGTGGCCCCTGAAAACACTCTCCCATTCCCCCCCCACCAGAAGAAATCAAAGGAAAACCAGGCTGAGCCAGGTTGGCTGCCATTAAAAATCCCAAGATCAGAAGGAAAGAGCTTAGACTGGACTCCAAATCCCCTGGGGAGGCAAATACTTCCCAACCCAGAAGCAGCAGCTGACGCAAGCATGGAGCCAAGCAGCCACTGTAGGCAGTCATAGTGTTCAGTAGCACACGTATGCCGGCTACACACCCAGTGTCTGCGCTGAGCCAAGTGCAAACTCTTTCCAGAGTATGAGTCTGGTGGTCCTGACATTCCCCTTCCCACCAGGTGGCCCATGTTCACACACCATGACCCTCAGAAGAAAGAAACAACAGGGAGGTGAGGAGGGAAATGAAGACATCCTAAGCACAAACTACAGGGCATTGTAGAACAAAAGGAGAGATAGAGTGGCTAACATTACTCCTTAAATCAGGAGCAAGTATTAAAAGTCCTAGACCCTCCTCCCGTCTCTACCATACACCAGGGTAAATTAAAGAGGATGAACAAAGATAAATCTCCAGTGCCCCAGCCACACGTGCACACGAAAATAGTTGCAGGTAAGTCAATAATCATGCTCAGGAAGCAAGAAACATCTCAACACAAGATGGAAAAACAAAAGGAGAATGGCAGAAGTCCAAGGCCAAATGTAAAGGAGACAGAAATAGAGAAGCCATCTGATAATTTCAAAACAATATCAAAATTATTAAATGAGATACTGGAAGGACAGTGAAACGCTGATAGACAGACATAGACACAGACATAGACACAGAAATCCTTATAGGAGGAATCTGGGAGAAACAAATAAGGGATCAGAGGTAAAAAAGACAAAACTGGCAGGTAACAATATATTGGAGACATTCAGAAGGGAAGTGGGAGGGAGAGGGTTTAAAACAGGGATAGGAAGAGCACAAGGGACTATGGTGATAGTTCACAGGTGACTCGTTGGTATAGGAATTTTACAGGGACTATACCTGAGAGGAGAACGCGAACTACAAAAATGAACAATGATGTAATATATACATATAGATATACATATATATAAAAAATTAAAAAAGAAAATAATTACAAATGGAAAATAAAGGAGACCCAGGAATAAAAGAGTTCTTCACTAAAGAGATTTAATATACAAAAGACCATGAAAAGAGATTCTGAATTAAATGCAGACAAACTTAAATAGAATCAAATGATCAGGAAGCAGTAGGGTGGGTGTGGCTCCCATAGAATGAGCAGGGGGAAAGGTAGCAGATGAGACCAGAGAGGCACAATGCAGACATAGGATGCATTGGAGGCTCTCTCTGAATGAGATGGGATTTCATTAGAGGGTGTGAGCTGAGAATAGACAAGATTTGACTTAATGTTGAAGTCAGTGGCTGTTTTAGTCAGTGAGTGGCTGACTGTTCAAGGCTCTTCAGAGAAACAGAACCAATAGGATGTATATATCTATCTATTTGCCTGTGTATGTATGTATGTATATATGTATGTGTGTATCTATCTGTCTGTCTGTCTGTCTGTCTGTCTATCTATCTATCTATCTGTCTGTCTGTCTGTCTATCTATCTATCTATCTATCTATCTATCTATCTATCTATCTATCTATCTATCTATCTATCCTTCCACCCACCATCCAATGTAGTTATTGAGATTTTAATGAACTGACTCATACATTTGTGGAAGGTGGCAAATCCAATAATCTATACAGTTGTAAAACAGACTAGAATTCTGTTTGAGGATAGTCACATATGAAGGCAGTTAGCTGAAAAAATTACCTCTTGGGAAGAGGAGGAATCTCTTCTTCAAGGTCTTCAACTGATTGGGTGAGCCACCCCCATCATTATGGTAACTTGCAGAAAGCTTAGTTATTGAGGTAAAAAATAACTCATCAATATATATCCAATATAGGGGCCTCTCTGGTGGCACAGAGGGTTGAACGCCACACTGTGAAGCATCCTTGGCACAGCAGCGCAAGTTCGATCCCCAGCCAGGGAGGGGACGATGGGACAGAGACTGGTGGAGAGAAGTATAGAGGCAGCACATGAATTGTTTTGAGAATCAAACACCTTTCTCCTCCTCTACCTGGGCAATAAGAGTTAAGGAATGGAAAAGAAAAAGGGATCAGGCCTAGTGGAGTTAGGAAAATATAAGACAACACCTATGCTAGGCTTGAGAAGACAGGTCTGTGGAGGCATCTGAGATTCTCACCAGCTGCTCCCCTCAGCAGTGTGTTTCAGTTAGTCTGCCTGTTCTGCTCCCCACTCTGTCTCTGGTGAATCCTCTCACCTCCCACACTTCTGGCCTATACCCCAGCTCTTGTATGATAAATAAAAAAAAAAATCTTTAAAAATTTAAAAATATATATATCCAATATAAGTTTTTTTTTCTAATAACTCCTTTTGATAAATATTTTTAGTTAGATAAAGTTTTGGTCGGTTTTTATAGGTTGGTTTTATGGCTATGTTTGGGGAGGTCTCGTGAGTATGATACTAAAACAAACTTTTGCTGACTTGGAGGATAAAAGGAAATGGGAAGAAATTCAAATGTGTTCTACTAAAAATGGTTCCCTCTACACTTAAGAAATTATTTTTCTATAACTCAGTGAATTGGAAAAACAGTTGGATCTAAATTCACATTTTCAAGTATTGCCTAGGAGTGAAAAACTTTTTTAAAACAAAAATAAATACCATAAGGGACAATTTTAATTTTCTACTATCTCATATTAGATGTGTTTTTTATTCTGTTTTTTTTTATTACTTTGAGAGAGTTATTCTACTTCATAATTTGGAGTGCAGTTCTCATTTTCTTGCTATATTTTCAGTAATGTTTTAGTTAATAATTGTCAATCCTTAATTATTCCCCATGATTTATTTAGAATATTTCTGGATCCTTTTGCCCTTCCTATCTTCTCTCTTTCTGTCCAAATCTTTCATGTGAGTAAAATATGTTGCAGATAAGTGTTATCTGAACAAACAGAGGAGGTGGTGAATATCCAGAATATGCAAATTCATTGTAAAGTTAAAAAATTCTCTCAAGGAAAGTTGTTAGAGTCAGAGTTTGTCTAAACTTAGCTGACTGAAACTTGAAAAACGACCTACAGGCCTTATCTAGTAGGTCAGCTGGTCCTATACCTTAGGCTCTCCTGGGCAGTTAAGGGCAGGGAGTACGAAACAAGAATGTTATCTTAGAATGTGCACCCAGGTACAGAAGCCTGAGCCCGCCCAAAATGGATCTCCTGTAAGTTTAAATTTTTGAAACATGTTTTTCTTTAAAGCTATTTGCTGTGCTCATTGCGCAGGCTTTGATCTCTCAGCCTATTGGCTGCAACCTATGTAATGGCAGGAAATTGGCTATAAAAGCTCAACTCTACTTCCTCTTAGGGTCGATTTGCCTCAGCCAGACCTGTGTGTCACGGTTGAATGGTCGGCCCCAGCATGCTGGCGTAACTAAAGCTCTACATGACCATTGCAGCCCTGTGTCCGCTCTTTGTTCTTTTGGGGTGCCCACGGAAACTCGGTACTTTACAAAGTGAAATACATTGCTCTCCAACACCTGCATGGAATACAATAGAGACTGGATCGTAGGTCTTCCCTGGATCCATCATTTACAGAGGGAGCCTTGAATTACTGTAAAGAAAAGTTGATTACCAGATAATTATGGGGATATCAGAACTCCCTTCCTTCAATTTTATGAAAACAAAGTAATCATTGAGGCATTCTTTCAAATTAATATAATGAAAGTAAATAGAATGTGCTTTTTTTTTTAACGTAAAAGAACTGGGGTACAGATCAGAAGTGTGAGGGGTGAGAGGATTCACCAGAAGCAGAGTGGGGAACAAAACAGGCATATTTACTGAAATACACTGTTAGGGAGGGCAGTCAGTAAGACACCAGAAGTCATCTATGCCATAAGTGGGTCAGCTCCCTGGCCAGTGATCAAATTCAGTCCACAGGGGTGATAGCTCTGAGACTTAACCCTAAGCTACCAGGGATGCCTCTAGAATGTGCATTTGTGACCTGTGACCTCAGAGTTGACTTTCTAGATTCCAAAAAAGGGCACCATATTTTCAGATGTTAACTACATTATTTATGGTAGACATTGATGTCAGACATTATTTATGGCAGCAATTTCTGCAATTTGTGATTCAAATTCCCAAATGCTCTCATCCAAAAAGAAGACTCTCCCTCTTGCCCTTGAGCTGGGGTAAGAATAGTCTGACACAAAAAGCTTTGTCACTAAAAGCAGCACTTTGGCAGCTGGAAATAACTTTATATGGTAGCATTATTTCATGCTCCCTGGGATAGAAAGGTTAGTATAGAACTAGGTGATGTTTACTGCTGAGAAGGGCATGCCCCAGGGCAATGCTGGCTTGGGTTGAGGAAGGAACACTAGAGGCCTGTTACCCACCAAACCCTGACTCTTGTTTTAGACCAGTGAAGAGTAGCAGCAGGCAGAGTTTTCATTATTCACAGATGACATGGCTGAGACTAGGCTTATTTTTCTTTGAAACATCTAGAACTGCTAGCCAAAATGTACTTCCCATTTGTGAGTTTGTTAGTCTTTCAATGTGGTAGTTTATTATTGTCAGGGTGACAGACACATGGAATCACTAGCTAATTATTTTGCTGTTTTTTTTTTTTTTTTGCAAGTCAATGAGAAGATGATTAACACAAGGCTGAATGAGCTGCCCTGTGTGTGTCTCTGAGGACAGAAAATACATCTAAAGATGACACATTCAAGAAGTTTCAACGTTGGTCTTGGTCCTTTGGCTTAGAGAAGTGAGGTTCAGAGAAACTCTTTCATAATGAACAATGAAGAACTGGTATAAACAAAACTCTCTGATATGCACACCTCCATGCACACAAACTCAGAAGGACGGCTTTCCCACACTGCATGAAAGTAATGGGCACACCCCAGGTTACCATGCAGAAGTCTTCTTATGGACCCATCTTAGATTTTCATCTTTGGGTTGCCTTATCACTGTATCACACTGCCCACGTAGCAGGTGTTCAAATTCTTTCCTTCCCTTTCTTCCTCCTTTCTTGTGTTTGCCCTTGCTCCCCACTCTTCTTTCTCTCTCCCACTCTACATACTTTTCTCCACCCTCACTGACAGCATTTCTTATAACCCAGGCACTGTCCCCAAGTGCAGCATGGAAAAGTCTGATGCATGAGGAATTTCAGTAACAGCCATCTTCCTAAACATTAAAAAACACTTTAATCAAAATCATTTGATTTTCAATCCAACTCTGTGCCATTTTAAGTAAATTTCAGTTTCTGCACTTTCAAAATCACACAACAATCATTTATTAACTTTGAGAGAACTGAGCAGTAGTCACCTGACTCATTTATCCATCCACAAATACTCATTGAACATTTCTCATGACTAAGCCCTGAGATTATGCTGGTAAATAAACAAGCAAAGATTCTACTCTCACCAAGATCCCTGGGGGAGGAAAGCGGGAGCAGACAGGCAATATGCAAATAAACCATAAACATATATCACATCAGATGGTAAACAGTGAATTAAAGTAAAACGAAACTGTACGAGGTGCATAGAGAGTGGCTGGGTGGAGAGATGGGTGACTTTTGAGCAAAGACTGGAGGAGGTCAGAGAACAAGGAAAAGAGCTGGTGGTGGGGAAGCTGAGGAAAAGCATTATATCCAAAGGGCACAGCAAGGCACGAACCCTGAGTCACAGAATGTGCGAATGTTCAATAATAGCAGTTTAGCTGGAAATGAATGAGTGGGACGATAGGAGATGATGTTACAAAGTGATTCCATTGCCAGCTAGGGAGCTGATCCACATGGTGCAGCAGACCTCACCTATCTCGCCTGCTGCTCCCCTCAGCAGTGTATTTCAGTCTATCCACCTGTTTTGCTCCCCAAAACTGTCTCTGGTGCATCTTCTCACCCACTGCTCTGCTGGACTTCACCCCAGTTCTCCTACGCACAGATAAATACATCTTTAAGAAACAACAACAAAGTGGCAGGGGTGGGACTTCCCACAGCCTCAAAAGATCATCACTTTCTTCCTGGTTTCAAGGAATACCAGTAAAAAACTTAGACCACATGTAAATAGGGCATGATTTATTGCATGGTACAGTGGTTGAATCCTGAATTCTTGGGCTGGCACTATTTTGAATAATGCCTGCTTCTTGCTACTTGTACTTTAGTGCTTCCATGTGAATTTCAGTAATGTTTATTCCATTTCTTTGAAGAAAAGAAGTGAACTTTTTTATTGATATTGCCTTGACTTTGTGTACTGTTTTGGGTAAGATGATTGAAAGGTCATCCAGGCCCCTCACCCAGGCTCTTCTGGGCAGAGGTTCCAAGAAAGGGGCATGTGAAAGACAGTGACTGGCAATGATAAGTTGGTGACTGATAGATGCTTCCCAGGTGGAATAGTAACCTAGAGCAAACAACAACCCCCTAACCAAGGGGACTAAGACTCACTGGTACTTTTCCATTACGACCCTCTGATGGCAGGGCAATATGTGACTTGCCAGTATTTACCCACTTAGACCTGGCAGAGAGAGGGCATATAAAAGACCCCTAGCCTGTACACTGGGCACATCTTTCCCAGACCCCCTGCTTGGGAATCTGTGAATTTTGCCTGGGGGCACAAATAAAGCCTTTCTTTCCTTTCATTTCTGTCTCTTTGCCTTATTCTATCTGCCGCCTAACTTACAATAGTTATTTTGATAATCTTGATTCTCATTCATGAGCAGGGAATACCTTTTCAGTTTTTTGGTGTCTTTTCCTATTTCTTTGAAAAATAGCTTTTAGTCTTCTTTTTCTAGCCCCTTCACCACCTCTGTGGATATTGAATCTTATCAAATGCTTTCTTGGCATCTATAGATATGATTCTATGTGGTTTGTTTCTTTTTGTTGATGTGGTGAATCATGTTGATTGATTTTCAGATATTTAACATATTTTGGTGCTTCTATATTTGGTGAGTGTACATTGAGTATATGTCTTCCTGATGTATTATTGCCTTAATCATCATATAGTGTCCCTCACTGTCTCTTGTTACCTTTTTAACTGGAAATCTATTTTGTCTGTTATAAGTATGACTGCTCCCCTCTTCCTTTGGGTCCTATCAGCTTTTAGCATCATTTTCTAACCCTTTACTTTGGGTCTATGTTTATCTTTGGAGTTAAAATGTGTCTCCTAGAAACTGCAAAAAGTTGGATTCTGTTTAGTTCCTTCCTCAGATTCTGAAAATTTTTCTGTATTATTTCTTTGTATATGTTTGTTTCCCTTACCCCCACCTGACCTTCTGAGATATTTATTAGCTTTATGTTGGCTTCCTAAAGGATTTGTTAGTACTGAAATTACTTTTTTGCATGTTTTTTACTTGATTTTTCTTTTTCTTTTACCTTGTTCCTTTGCGCATCATTATCTTTAAGATCAATTTCTATGTTCATTAATTTTATTTCTATATAAATAAAGTTGTATTTATTATGTCACTCTTTTTTTTTTCTGAGTCTTGCTGCATCTCTGATTAGTTTTTCAGAGTTTTCTTGTAATATTTTAACTTCTATTTCTCCATTTTCTGCTATCTCTTTGCAAGTCTTTATATAACAATTTTGAACTCTGTCATACAGAGAGATAAAATCTCCAATATCTCTGTGGTCAGATATGGAGAGTTGTTTTCTCCTGTGACGTCAGATTCCCTTGAGGTCTCAGTGTGTTGTGATTTTTTTGCTTGCCCATTTTGCTACCCATTTTTCCTATTGAAAAAATGTTTTTAGTAGTAATATAGAGTTGAAGTACACTCTCTTTTTTTAGAAAGTGTTGCCTTGTTTTACTTCTCCTTTAAAATTTTTTTTGACTTATTTTATTTTTGTGGGTTCCAGTGCAGGATATTCAAGGATCCATGTGTAAATATGCTGGTGGGTGGCATGTATTTGCTTCAGTTTCAATAAATATCCCTCCTCTCTGGGGTTCCTGATATGAGGGCTTTAGTGTGTGTACTGCCAGTTACTACAGTACCAAAGCACTGGGCAAAGGGAATACAGTTCATAGCACAGTCTCTGATTTCCTTAGTGGGGATCCATCCTGTGTCCAGCACCCCAGTTCTTCTGTTTATTTATACTTGGTCATTTAGCTATATTGAGTGACTCTACTCCACTTAGCTATACTCTGCCCAGGACTCCCAGCTGAGCTGGCAGCCCCACTGTTTGTAGTCTCTGCCCCAGAATAAAACCTCCAGGTATCTCTTTTCATTGCATACTATTTAATGAAGTCTGACTCTCTTCTGTGTCTCCTCTTTTCTGTTGTTATCCATATTGGCCTCCAATGTCCAAGTGGTATTATAGCTTTACTCCATGACATGGGACTCTGGGTATAGTGTCACTCTGGTTGACTGTTTGATGGTCGTCTCAGTTGCAAAGAAGGCCTCTCCTCTTTTGATATTTTTGTCAGGACTCCAAAATAAATGCATTTTTAATGGTTCCTTAAAAAATGCCCTGAAAGGTAATCATGCTATACCTTTCAGCAATTAATGCAAGTGGTTGTCCTAAAATCACAACTCAAAAAAGTATTAGGTCAGTATATCTATGTCAGGACTCAAGTTCATATTTTATCAACATAGTGCCTCTTGCGCTCAGCAACCCCAGATGCTAGAACCATCATTAGTTTATCATAATACTGAATGTTATTGTTCAACTGAATACCTCCCAAATTCCTGTATTGCAACCCTAATCTCCAATACCTTAAAATGTGCCTTATTTGAAGAGCACGTTCTTACATAGGTAATCAAATTGTAATGAAATCATTAGGATGAATCCAATATGAATGATTGATGTGCTTATTAAAAGAAGACAGGGGTACACACATGGGGTGAAAACCATGTATCAATTGAATTATGCTGCTACAAGTTAAGGAAATACCAGAAGTTAGGAGAGACATTTTGAACAGATTCTTGCCTGGTACCTTCAAAGGGAGCACAATTTGTGTATTGATCTGGACACTTCTAGCCTCCAGAACGGTGAGACAATTATTATGTGGTTTAAGCCTCTTAGCTTGTGGAGTTTTGTTATGGTAGCCTTAGAAAATTAATGTCCTGTGTTTAAGTTATCTTTAATATTTTTGACACTCAAGTTCATCCCTAATTTCTAGCCTAGCTAAGAAGGCCAAGTTCTCTACAACTTCATTGTTTTACAAATCTTTTTCCAAGAGGTGAATGAGGTGCTCTAGCAAATCATTTATAATTAAAGATGATTGCAAGTAGGAGTTATCACCTAGGTCTCTGATGTGTGCTAATTTCTTCCTGTAATTAACCTGTCAACACCACCTGTTAATAAACCCTAAGACATTGCCAACATTGATCAAGTAAAAGGAGAGGGAATTGAAGTCCATGGAAGAACATCATATGGAAGCATCAGGAGTTTTTAAAAAATCTATTCTGATTCTGCTGACTTTTAAGTAAGACAAATCATCTCTGATGAGTAGAGATTGCTGGCACCTGGATCGTTGGGGAAGTCACCTCGTTTTGATTGCCTGTTGTGTGGTTTCATTTCAGACTGAGATCTTAATTCCCACAAATAATCTCTGCAACATGCACATTGAAAGATAACGTACCTATTTAAGATGGATTTAACCATATCAGAAACCTCTTAAAAAGTCCTTGCTAAGGAATGTGTCTAATTTTTTTAAATGTGCAGTGCTGTAGCATATAAAATACTCAATAAATATAATTTTCATTATTGAACTTAAATATTTTTCCTTAACTTTGATCTCTTCTATTCCAATAGGTTATTTAATTTTCCTAAATAAATAAAACAAGAACACATGATTTCTACTGAATTCCTATGGTTTGAATGTTCTAGAAAAGCTTGGTAACTGCTGTGGGAAAGCCTCTGCAGCCTATTGGAGCTACTACCTGAAGAGCTGATCAGTTGTTCAACCATTTTATAATTAGTTCATAGTGAAGAATCTAGAGTTAAGGACCAAGGGTGGGTTGACTGTAGCCCTTGGTTTGTATTCAGCTTCATCACCTGCTAGTGGGGTCAAGTTATTGAATCTTTCTGACTTGCAGTTTCTTCAGCTTTGAAGGGAAATAAGAATATCTTTGTCCAGATTATTCTCAGAAATAAATGAAATAGTATAGTGCCTGATACTAAATGAGCACTCTTTAAATAATAGTTATTGTAATCACTATTCAGTAACAGTATTACTAGGTAATTAACATTAACATTTTAAAAATATCTTCTGAGGCCATGCCCCTCCCCATAATAAAAAAAATGCCCCTTAAAAAGCAATTTTTGATTGAGACTAGGAAAATCCATAATGATTATTTAAGTCAGTGCATCATTAGTATTGATTTCAGTGGAAGAAAAAGAGAATAATTAATGTTTGCTAATTCTAGATTTATATATTCCATTAACAAGCACTTCCTGTGTCCTCCTATCCCCTGCTTTTCAGCAACTACACAAACATATGATGATACCAATGCATATTTATATAATTCTCATCAAGAATTAGTCAGTAATCTAAGTACCTATAATATTTACTCTTTCAATCCTCTTTATTCACTGTAGGGTAAATGGAAAACTTAACGGGCTTTTCCACCCTCTTGCCATTGGTGTGATGATGGACACCTGAGGTCCTGCTCGCATGCCTAAGTGGGCATGTGCAAGTGAGTGCACCTGGGCTGAGACATGGGGCATGTAAGGGCGGAGTCATGAGGATGCCAGCAGAAGAGAGGCAGAGAGGAGAGAAAGGCAGAAGAAGCAGCAGTAATAGCAGATGCAGGAGAGGCTAGAGAGCCCAGAGAGTGACAATGCACCAAGCGCTAGGAGGTCTGCCAGCCTCCTGGTCCCCCAGCCCCCAGCAACCCCGCCTGCTGTGTACCTGGTCACCTCATATAATGAAGCAATAAAAGCCTGAAAAAGCCACTGAGGGCTCCAGGCCTCCTCCTTGACCCGTCTGCTCGGAATCATTGAGAACTTGCTCCGTGCCTTGCTGGCACCACAGTCACCCTGAGAAGAAGACACATTTTCAGTTAAAGTAACTGAGACAGAGACTTTATATAACTTGTTCAAGTTTACACACAACTGGTAAGTGGTGGCAGAACTCAGGAGAACTAGTGCAGGCCATGAAAACACATGTGCCTCTAATCACAGGGATAGAGGGGAAGGAAATTTGGGCAAACATTCCAAAGAACAAACTTAACATTTTTAAAAAGTTTACTTGTGTAGCGGCAGGAAGGCAGCACTGGAGGCAGGTTTGGGATGATTCTGGGCAGACGGGTCAGGCAAGGAGAGTCTTGGAGCCCTCGGTGGCTTTTCATGCTTTATTTAGTAGAGGTGGCCAGGTACATGGCAGGCAGGGGTGCCGGGGGGCTGGGAGGCTAGCAGCCCCCAGCGCATCTCACCCTCTCGGCTGCTGCTGCTACTGCTGCTGCTGCTCATCCTGTCGGTTCTGTTGGCCGGTCCGGTCTTCGCAGTTCTGGCATCCTCATGACACCACCCATTTATGCCAGTGTCCAACACAGGTGCGCCCACTTGCGCATGCTCACCCTGGAATGCTCGCAGCACCTCAGGTGTCCATCATTAGTGGTGGGAGGGTGGAAATACCTGATCAACCTTTACCCTACAACTTGCTCTGAGACATTGAATGTACACTGGAGACAAAGGTGAGACTTTTTCTAATTAATAATAACATAGGGTATAGGAGAAAGACAGGCTGTGTACTTAAAGCCAGGATGATGGTAAGGACTGAATTTTTAGGTAGATTGTCAGATTAGCCTAAGGTTTTTGATTGGGCCAAAAGTGGAATCCTAAACTGAAAAGAAGGTCTTTAAAGGATGTGATAGTTTAGATTAAGCTAGTTCTTGTGCATTAGCTCTGGGGGCCCCACTAACAGGGTGAAACGAAACTTTAGCTGGGTGCTCTTGATTAATGAGAACTCCCCAGGCTCTGCAAAGCACAGGAGACTATAGAAGGCATGGAATTCAAGACAACTGACTTTTGTTATCCATCAAGATTATAATTGTTTATTGAGCACTTTGTTCATGGACTGAATTTATGTCTGTAAAATTAGAACATCTTTTAAAATTTTTTGAATACCAACTTTAAAAATAGAGAAATAGGGCCTTTCTGGTGGCGCAAGGGGTTAAGTCTATCTGCAGCCACCGCAGCCTGAGTTCAATCCCCAGCCAGGGAGCTGACCTACATGACGCAGCAGACCCTCCTGTCTCGTCTGCTGATCCCCTCAGCAGTGTATTTCAGTCCCTGGTGAATCCTCTCCCTGTCCCCTGAGCACCTCTGGCCTGCACCCCAGTTCTTGTATGCATAAATAAATATTTTTTTAGAAAATAGAGAAATAAATTAGTGCTGTAGCACAGAAAGGTTTAGGCAGGGGCCAGGAGTTTCCCTAATTTATTTGGTGTCAGGATTGTAAATGGATGTTGTGCAACTGTCCCAGGCTGGGCAGGTTCATGGTTGATTTGGGCCAATAGACAAGGAATTTTGGAGCCCTTAGTAGACTTGACAGGTCTTTAAAGCTGGAGCAGTGAACCAGACACACAGGCAGACTGACAGGCAGGGAGGCAGGCATGAGGGAGGCAGAGAGGCAGGTCCAACTGAGCCTCCTCCCCTCCCCCCCAAACTTCTGTCTCCATGCTTCCTCTCTGGCTCTCCCTGGGCCCTCTTAAAATCTCCTGATCTTGGCCTAGGTGTCTATATTTATATATGTGCACACCCTGTGCGCTCTGGCTTTTTGGCCTGGGGGTCCATAATCACAGGTGCACATGCCCTGAGCTCATGCTTCCAAGTGCTTTTTGCATTAATATAGTATCACATATGGGTAACGCAACCTGGGAGGAAAACATAGAGCGCAAGTGGCAGCCACCTGGTGCGGGCAGGTGGGAAAAAAATTTACTTAATTAATTTTCTTTACAGTAGACCAACCAGGTTCGAGCTTCCAGCTGTCAGTTAAGGGCCTGAGCTTATTATGCAGATTGAAAATGGGAGCAAGTTGATTGGTGCTTAAAACCCTTTACCAATCAAATAGCTAGTACTGAAAAACAGCCCAAAAAAGATTGTAAGGTGGGAGCCCCTGAAGAAGATATAAGCAGGGCGGGAGCCAGCTTGAATTTATTGGGCAGTCAGCCTCCGAGGAGAGAGGAGGAGAGAGGGAAGATTTTGCAAATGGCCTCCATGGGACTCTGTAGCCCTTTGCAGAGACTAGGTTGCTGCGACCACTACTGGCCTTGCTTCTGCCATAACATTCGAGGAGCACTGTTGGCCTTGGCAGGGGTTCTCAAACAGCTGTTGGCTATTGGTACATGCCAATGGCTCTCAAAGAGCTGTAACACTAGTGTCTCTGACATTGCTTCCTACTGCCCAGTGCTGACTGCCACTACTGATTGGGGCTTAAGTCTGAGCAGCAGGAGCAGGTGGCTGGACCTGGAGTCAGGGGCCAGGGGTGCTTACTGGATCAGTGTCTCTTGCTGAAGATCCCTGAGCAGAGCTAGACACTGTGTAGTCCATGCTACAGCCTGCTTCTTTCTCCGGCCACTGGTGGCTGAGCATGATTGGGATGTTTTCCCTGGTGTGAGAGGACGTGAGGGTCGGACTAGGCCCTGGGGTTTGTCAAAGATGCCTGGTGTAGAGCAAGGTCCTGTGTGGGGCCTGCTTCTTCTCCCAGTACTCTTGTGATAACATTGTATTTTGGAGATACTTCCCAGGTGCAGCTGTGGGCTCAGAGTGAAAGGCTGGGCTCATAAAGCCTGGCCTGGGGCCTGAATCTGCTGATCAGTTGCCAGAGGGTTGACTTGCATGGAGTCATGGGTCTTTTTGTGGGTGGGGTTGGGGGCTACTGAATATTGCAGATGTAGCCCAGGCTGTGGTGAGCTCCTGCTAACAGACATTCTTGGCTGTGCGGTGTTTTGGATGCACTTTACAGGTGCAGCTGTTTGTCCAGATGAAAGTCTGGAAACTACAACCTAGATTGAGGCTTGAGTCTGCTCAGCAGGAGCAGGTGCTTGGGCCTGGCGTCAGGGGGTACTAAAGTATCTGGGGTTTCTGAAGATCCCTGAATAGAGATAGACTGTTGAGACCAGACTGGTGCTGGGTGTGACTGAGAGGTACTTTCCTGGTTTGACTGGGGGTCTGAAGTAAAGGCTTAGATCCTGGGATTTGATGCAGATGCCTGATGTAGGGCAAGGTCCTGTGTGTCACTGGACAGGACTTGCTTCTTCACTCCAGACACTGGTGGCTGTGATGTTTTTGGATGCACTTTGTAGGGTAAAGGTTGATCAGGTATTTCCACCCTCCCACTACTGATGATGGACACCTGTGGTGCTGCGAGCATTCTAGGGTGGGCATGCGCAAGTGGGCGCACCTGTGTTGGACACCGGCATAAATGGGCGGCGTCATGAGGACGCCAGAATTGCGAGGATCGACCAACAGAACTGCGAGGACCAATAGACAGAACTGCGAGGACTGACCGACAGTACAGACCGACGAGCAGCAGCAGTAGAAAGTAGCCGAGAGGGTGAGATGCACCGGGGGCTGGGAGGCCTGCCGGCCTCCCGGCCCCCCGGCCCCCCGGCCCCCCTGCCTACCATGTACCTGGCCACCTCTACTAAATAAAGCATGAAAAGCCACCAAGGGCTCCAAGACTCTCCTTCCTTGACCCATCTGCCCAGAACCATCCTGAACCCTGCTCCAGCACCCCCATCCTGCTGCTACAACTTCCCATGTGAGGTTGTGGGCCCAGGGTTAAGTGTTGGGAAATGGA
The DNA here is from genome assembly GCA_019455555.1 of Galemys pyrenaicus. NCBI lineage: Eukaryota > Metazoa > Chordata > Mammalia > Eulipotyphla > Talpidae > Galemys > Galemys pyrenaicus. The sequence continues at coordinate 451,140 of JAGFMF010011486.1, read as the reverse complement.
AGGCCTGGCTTGGAGCCCGAGTCTGCTCACTAGAAGCAGGTGACTAGACTGATGCCATCAGTGCTTACCTGGGTAGGGGTGGGGTTCACTGACCATCACTGATGTAGGGCTGGACTCAGTGCAGATGGGGCTGTACTGGACTTCTGCTCCCAGGCACTGGTACTGAGCACTGGCTAGAATGCACTGTCAGGTGCAACTGTAGGCTCAGGGTGAAGGGCTGAGGACTGCAAAACCTGGCCTGTGGCTTGATTCTTATCACCCAGAAACAGACAGCCTGGCCTAGGGTTGGGTGCTTCCTGGGCTAGTGGTGGTTACTGAAGATGCCCTATGTAGAAACAGACCCTATGCAGCCAGGATGGGGTGAGCTTCTGCTCCCCAGGCACTGGTGAATGGGTACTGTGTGGGATACACTTTCCAGTTGCAACTGTGGGCCCTGGGTGTGGGTTAGGGACAACCAAGTATTGACTGGGGTTTGATTCTGCTCACCAGGAGCAGTTTGCTGGACCTAGATTCAGGGGTACTTAAGAACCCCAAGTACTCAGTGCAGCCAGTTTGAGGTTCGATACATTCCCCCAAGCCCTATTGGCTGAGTGTGACTGGGATACATTTCTCTGGTATGACTGGACCTCTGAGATGAGCAGTAGGCTGCAGATGCTGAGGATACTGATGCAGAGCAAGGTCCAGTGTGTCCCAGGGTGGGCGCTGCTTCTACACCCCTAATCTGGCAGCTGAGTGCTTCAGATGCGAGTTCCAGGTGCAGCTGCAAGCCCAAGGTGAGAGGCTGGGCACTGCAAAGGCGGGACTTGGGCTTGATTCTGCTCACCACCAGCAGGTGGCTGGAAGTGGTGTTAGGGGTGACTACTGGGGGATGTGGTGGCTTTGCTGAAGACTCCTGATGGGAGTAGCCACAAATGGGGTGAGCTTCTGCTCCTGGCCACTTGTGTAGGATGTGCTTTCCAGTTGCAGCTGTTGGCCCCAGAGAAAAGACTGGGAACTGCTAGGCCTGGATTGCATATTTCTAGCCTCTAGGACTATGGGAAAATAAACTTCTGTTCTTCAGGCCACCCAGTCTATGGTATTTTGTTTTGGCAGCCCCACCACACTAATATTGTAGGTGCTGTATCAATCTCACCTTCTCTGGCCAACTTACACAAAATTACAAGCCAACCACCTCCTGTGCTCCCTCAGCCTTCTTTATTCTCTTTGTTACTTCGCTTTTCTCCATAATGCTTAATATCTTGAAATATCCCACTTAGTGTATATATTTAGTCAGTTGATTTCACTGTAAGAATATAAGCACCATGAAGGAAGAGATTTTTGTCTGTTCACTAATGTGTTCCAATTTTGGAACAGTTTTGGCATGTGGCACTCAAACCTTCACTGAGGGAATGCATAGATAATATCAACAGTCAACATGAATCGAGCAATGTGTGCTAAGTACTGAATGCTTTATATGTATTGATTCATTAATTATGCATAGATGCCTACTTAATGTAATTTATCTGATATAATTGCTTCATGCACATGATCAAAATATTGCTGTGTGTAAAAAATTGATATTTTCTCTATTGTATATTGTAGGAGAAATATGTACTAAGTAACATAAAGTTGAAAGTTAATCATAAAGCCTAGAGGCAAAACCTTCACTTAGAATAAAGAAAGACTTTTCTTCTTGAATAGGAGATCATAAGAAATGGGGACTGGTGTTAACTAGTTGCATAACCATCCCCTGAGCCGGGCAGGTCCATTGTGGATTTGGGCAGACAGAAAGAGAATTTTGGAGTCTTTAATGCTATATTAGGGGACACACAGGCAGACCTGCAGGTAGTGAGGCAGCAACTGAGCCCCCTAGTCCTTGTCTCTTCTTTATTCTGCCAGTCTTTGCCCAGGTATCTGTAATCATAGGTGCATGTGCTTTGTGCCACACTCCTAAGCACTTTTTGCAATAAGATGTTATCACGTGTGAGTAATGAAGCCTGAGACAAAAGCAAGGACACAGGTGGCAGCCATAGAGGCTAGTGGCAACAGGGAGAGAAAAAGCCTGATTTAACCCATTTTCCTTACACTAGTTTGCCTGCCTGCCACGTATGATAAGCACTCGCTCTTTGGGAAGCACAGTGCCTGCCTGAGGGACCAGGGAGATGGGTGATAACATGGCCTGCAAAATAGAAAATGCACAGACAAAATGCAAGATTGAATTTACAAAGTATAAAATTATTCCGCAGTCTAAGTAATTTTTACCGTTCTCACCATAGCTACCAAAATAAGAAACATCCTCTGAAGACCAGATACAATTTTGAAGCAAAGATGTCTTTGAAACACTAAATTTTAATCTGTTTATTTTATGCTTTTTGATTCTTATTACCTATTTAGCAATTAGCTTATAATTGCTAAGATTGATTATAATATAGAAAACATCAATGCCATTGTTTTCTGCATTTTTACTAAAAGAAATTTGATGAACTATCATCTAAAAACATAAATATGAAAAGTGGTGTTTTTACTCCTGTATACATTTATTATATTCTGGTTTACTGAATGTGGATAAAACCTCTGTGGACTGAATTTAAATAATTTGAAGGGGAAGTAATATGACTTTGTAAATTAAGCACAACTGGCAGGAGGACTGATTAAATACAACTTAACTATACCCTCATATATTCAGATTGTTTCTTGTTAGTCTTTCTTTAGAAAATAAGTATAAATATGTCCCTAATTTGCATTTGGTTTCCACTGGAATAAGCCTATTTTTTAAAAAGTTGTCCTTTTGTGTTATTAGATGTATATTTATATTATATATGTGTATATCTATGAAAATATGTGTGTGCATATACACACACACACTTGCTGCTGTTTAGAAACCCACAAAAATCTTAAAAGCCTGATGAATCAATACCTGATTTACAAGTTATATTTGCCTTTATGAATATGTGAGAGGATCACTAAAAATATGCCTGAGAATTATAATAAAAATCCTTCTCATTAACTCAGGAAGGTAAGCAGACTATCCCCCAGGGGTCTTCACACTTGCTTCTTCCATGAATAGTTTGTATCATTTCTCTTTTACCACTTTCCATCCTGCATGAAGGAAAGTGGTGAATATATATGAATATGTTTATATATATAAATACATTTATATATGAACATATGAGTATATAAGCATATGTATATAGGTTTACATAAACTTACATGTGTATATATGTTTAAATCTGTCTAATGCTTTTTATAAAAATCATACCTTTTAATTATAAGGAAAAATCACATGATTCAGTAAAGTACAAAGAAAAAAGTCACAATTCACCTAAAATCACATCCCCAAGTGGGGAAAAATGTCAGTATTGGATCTTGGTAAGCATCATTTCATACTTCTTGTTAATGCTTTCTTGCAGACTGAAATGCCTTCAGGAGTCAAGAGGAACCTCAATGATTGAGATGGAGTGGGTGTAAGAAAACTCACTCTATCCTCTTGACTACCTTGAGATTTTTGACATGGATATCATTAAATATTTTTCTACATTAAGAAAAATTACAGTGCAAGTGAAATGACAAATAGTATATATGTTCTCGTCATTGCTGGGACAATGGAGAGTGGTGGCGATTGTGGCAAGTTGTGGAGGAGCGTCCTGTCCCACCAGTCCAGATATTGCTCAGGAGAGTAGATTGTAGCCAAATGGGGAGGTGGCCCCAGTGTTATCTGGTTTTGTACTCTATTAGAAGATATGACACATTTGAGTTTGTACTTGAAACGTCCTCATTTATAATTGTTTTTTAAGATTTATTCATTTATGCATACAAGAACTGGAGTATAAGCCAGAGGCCCACGGGGTGAGAGGATTCGTTAGAGACAGAGTGGGGAGCAGAACAGGCAGATCTACTGAAATACACTACTGAGAGGAGCAGTGGGAGAGACAGGAGAGGTCTGCTGTGCCATGTGGGTCATTTCCCTGACAGGGGATCAAATTCATGCTGCAGTGGTTGGTATAGCTTGATAGCACTGACGTTTTAACCCCTGTGTCACCAGGAAGGCCCAAGAATATTTTCTTAAAATTGTTTGAAAACACTCCATAAACCATGAAATATGGCATGTAACCTACCAACTTCTGTTTGTTATGAGTATCTATGTAGATGACAGATCTGTAGAAAAGTGACCAGCATATCAGTTGTTTCAAAATAAAATTATTCTATAGATGCTACTCACTTTTAAAAATTACAATGAATTTTGTTCAAACTTAACAGATGAAAAATAGGTTAATGTTAAATACTGAACTTCATTAAGCATTTCTTCAACAACAAAAAATCCTCAAACTCAAGGAAAAAAGACTATGAATGCATTAAGAGATTGTCTACTCTTATAATTTAATTAGGCTTTAAGCTATATATTTCAAGTTTTAGAATAAATGGATTGACTTCTTACTTTTGTAAATTGTCAGTTCTTTAGATTCTTTTTTTTTCTTGTCTCAATTCGCTTATCTCCTTAATCTACTTTTCTCAAAATTGTTGAGTATTAGGAAAATCTCAATCTTGGTTGACTTTTCTTTTGCCCTTCTTCTAGGGATGGAAACCTACTTGAACCATGCCAAGACACGTATTTATGGGATAGTGTTCTTTCATTGTTTGGTTGCTTGCTGCCGAAGGATTTTTGCCCTTTAAAAAACCTTTTTTTTTCTTTTTTTTATTAAAATATTTTAAAATTTACATATACTTGCCATTAATTGTAATCCCCATGTATTCCCCATCACCATCTCACCAGTGCA
>JAGFMF010011486.1:392603-436519 GCA_019455555.1 Galemys pyrenaicus | reverse complement strand
CTTCCCTTCCCTTCCCTTCCCTTCCCTTCCTTTCCCTTCCCTTCCCTTCCCTGACAACTCCTTCACTCATCCTTCTCAATGCTAACTCTCTTCTTTACTTTCAAATGATGAATGTTTTTTCCCTTTCACAATACAAAACAATCAGGACTTTTTTTGTTCCCTCCCACCTTTTAATCTAGCCTACCTACCACTATATCCCCTCCCACCTGCCAGAACAGGTAACCTGGCCTAGGCTTTATCTAAAGCCAACCTGTCTTCAAGGAGACTGCAGCCCCTGTCTGACCTGTCTAAAAGGCTTTTGTGCTCTACTTTCCTCCCACACCATTAGTTCCTCCTTCTCTGTTAGACCTTTGTCATTAGCATACAAATGTGGTGCTTATTTTCCATCATAAAGTGAAAAAGAAGTTCCTGGTATTTTTCTCCCATCTCTTTTATCTGCTTTCCTATAGAGTAAACTCTAAAAGAATTATCTTGAATGGTCAAATTATCTGATTGTTTTCATATCTTCACTGCTGTTTTGAGCCACTCCGTGAAAAAACCCCAGCCAAATCATCAATAATCTCCATGCTGTCAGATCCAAAAGTCACAGCTCTTCACGCTGCAGCTGAACCAGCAGAGGCAGGAGTCTGGCTGCTGATGCATCTAGATGTGGGCTTCGGAGTTGTTTCTTGTTGCTTAGGATCTGCAGTTCCACCTGACTTGCTTCACTTTGCTTCCAACACACAGTCCTTGCTGCTCAGACCCTCACTGTGATGTCTTCTCAGCCTCTTTTTCTGGGACTTCTTTTCCTTTTGGACCTCACTTCTCTATCTAGAGTCAGCCCCCCAGGGGAGCTCATCTATCCCATGACTCTGCATACTGTAGATAGATGGGGAACACACAAATGCACACCCGAAAGTCCTTTGAAGGGCCACTTATGTGTGCCACTGTTTACTCGACATCTCCATTGGGGTGTCCAGTGGGCACCTCTAACTTTACACACATACACAGCAGAACTCTGATTACATTCTCTTGCTTGTCCTAAGTTTGCTTCCCTAGTCTCATCCATGCCCACAAACAGGACTATCCACTGTAAAATTCCCAGGCCACAGTCTTAGTAGTTATCTTTGATTCTTCATTTTCCTTTACATCTCACAACAAATCTGTTAACGTGTCTTGTCATCCTGTTACAGGGCAGGGAGAGGGGCACTCTAGGATTTTTAAACTTGCTCCTCTAAATAGATTCTGTTATTTGCCACATTAAGACAAATATATAAGACTTTTAATGGAAAGGAATTTTAATATAATTAGAGAATAATACAGAAAAGATAAAGAATATAGTTATTAAGTCAAGCATCCAAAGTTACTTATTTTTTTGAGGGTAAAAGTTTAGCTAAGTAGGATTGGCTTAAAGCAAGGTTTAAAAGCCTGCCACAAGTCTAAAGGGTTAGAAAGAGTTAGACAAATTTGGGAAGAAAAGAACAAAATTAAAACTAAGATAAAAGCTGCCACGGGTTCCCCACGGTTCTCTCACACACATCTGTTCTAACCAGTCCAAATCAAGAAGCAAGCGCAGTTTCTTCACATGTCCCTTTGCTCCACGCCTCTTCCAGCCCTCCATCTTGCTTCCTTCTTCCCTTTCTTCTGTCCTCTCCTATCTTCTGTCTCCAGCATCTTCTTATCCTTGCTCAGCTCCACCCACTTAGGGCAGGACCGAGATCCTGGAACTTACCTTTTTTTGCTGGGGACCACCCAGTCACAATCCCAGATTAGAAAATATCTCCTGAATCTGACCCATTTTCAGATTCCCATCCTGTCCTAGTTCAAGTCACTGTCTCCTCAAACTACTACAGTAGCTGCCTGTACCTCGCCCCCCTCCACTCTTGACCCCCCCTTAGTATGTTTATAGCATCAGACTTGCATTTGCTGTATTCTTTCCCCAATATTTTAAAATTATTTATTGAGTTATACATTAGTTGTGGTAATCAAGTCTTAAGCATTCAACTCCTTTTCCTACAGATGCGTATTTCTCCCTGAAAGGACAACGATACAGCGACAGATCACTTCCAGCACCCGAGAAGCCTTCACCCTGACTTCTCAGAACCAGCAACCCCCAATACAACAGTTCTGTGACATCTATCATTGAGGGTTGTTTTCCTTTCTTGAGCTTCATGTGAATGAGGAGTACTTGGTGTGCTCTGCGTGTCCGACTGCTCTCACACCTGCAGGAAGTCTGTGGAGCATCACTTATTCTGTCGTGTTTAGTCGGCATTATTATTTTTCACGGCTCCATTGCACGGATATGACACAGTTTATTTATCCTATCAGCCCTAAAGCTGATGAACTTCTGCGTTTGTTTCCAGTTTGGGGCTATTATTAATAAATTACTTATAAATGCTCTTGTGCTTGTTTTGAAAGAAAACACAAGCTGTTTTCTTTCTTTTGGATATTTATGCAGTGACTGCTTGCTCAGAGATATATATGTATGTGCAGGTTTAGTGAGACTGTCAATTGGTTTCCCAAAATGACTTTACCAATTCACACTCCCACATAAGAGAAAAATTCTAGTTCCTCTACATCTGCACCAACACTTTAAACCATTTTTTAGAGTCATCATAATCTTTTAAAATAAAAAGCTAAACACATCTTTCTTTTGCTGAAAACTCCTTGCAGCTGCTCATTGTACCAGAGCAGGGCCTGTCTCTTTTTGGTCTTCTCTCTTTTCCTACCTCCCTCCTCTGTCTGCCTGATCTGCTGCTTCACCTATCTAGCACCATCTTCCTCTGGGATTTTCTGTCTCTGTTCTTTCAACCATGGTGTCTTCTTTTCTCAAATCTTTGAGCTCCTCACCCTCTCATTTCCTTGAGATTTCTCTTCAAATTCACATCCTTAGAGAGGTGTTTACTCTTGCCATCCTCCCATTACTTCCTATCTCTTCACCCTGTGTTATTTTTTTCTAATGCTTGTGAGTTCTTGACATTATATCACATATACGCTTGCATATCACATATACAAGTAACATTTTGTCAAAATATTGATGGGGGAAAAAAATGAATCCTAGATGAGACTGAACAAAATGACCTTATTCAAGAACTCACTTTTGTTGTCCATCATCACCAAACCCCTTGCCTACTTGATGTTTTCTTGGTCTCTCTCTTTAGGATGCATAGGCCGTGAGAGCAGACCTAACGTCTGTCTTCATTATCACTGTTATCTGGCGTTGTGCTTAGGATGCCCTGGCACTGAGAGGCACTCCGATGTTTGGGCCAAGGGGATTTTTCTCCTTGTGCCAATCTGTCTTCCCCAGTAATTACACCCTTCACATATCCTTCCAGAGATGAACCTGTTACTTTGCCCCTCTTCTCCTTCATTCTTTTCTATCTTCCTTTTCTATTCACCCCTCCTCTAGTTTCTTTCTCCCTCAGATTTCATGATTCATAGCAGCCTTTGGCGTCACAGAGGGGATAGGACAGCATATTTTTAAAATTAAAGCTCTAAATTGCAATTCAACATTAGTTGGTATCATAAAAAAACATGTTCTGGTACTCTACAATTGATCTTTAATTTAGCTGAGGGTTTTATAAACAGTCTCTATTCATCTACTCTTCTCTACACCTCATACTAGACATTTCACAAACAAATCTCTGGAGTGGCATCTATTCTTAACAATAAGCCCCTCTTGCAGTTGGTCACAGAACTACACTGTCAGAAGCAGAGACAGCTGTAAACCCTGCTGTCTCCCTCCGGAGAGCAGCCGGAGTGGGGACTGGGTAGGGGAGTTGGGAATACATTAGGCAGGGTCTGTGATGAGTACAAAAGAGGCAGATGACTATTCACCACTCCATCATAGTGGGCAAGAGAGCAGCATTCCAGATTTGTCATCGCCTTGGGGTCTGGCAGGGTCATTAGCATATTTCCAATGAGCATGAGAAAGACACAGACACATATATCGAGGGGGCTATAGTCTGCCTTTCTCTTATTCAAACAACAATAGCTGGAAAATATGACTGAGCCTCCCCATGGGGGAAGGAGGATTTTAGAACTGTCCCGAGATGGTTAAAGAATGAAGCTAGATGATGGCTAGAGACTGTTCCTAGCCTAAAAAGGAGAAAAGAGCCTCCTTAACACCAACTGCAAAGAGTACAATGATCCAGGTGAGAATCTTGCACCCTGTTGGATAGAGAAGAGAAAGCTCATTTGGCTATACACTACATGCCTGGCCAAAGAGCAATCTAGGAGGACTAAGAAATGTCCTCTGTATGCCCAGGACCCAGAAGTGCAGACAGCCCAGAGCTGAAAATGCCCAGGTGCAGTGCTTCACAAGCACCCGCATTATTAGTTTGTGTCACTCCATGACTATGCTTATAGATACATTTACAGCCACCCCATTCTATGCTTTAGGGACTTTCTAGTGTTCTCTAGCCAGGAAAATCTAGGCTAACATCAGTCTTCCCCGTGGTGGTCTCTACCCCTGCAGCGCTCGCTCTCTGCAGATGACATAAGGATATGTGGAGTGAACTGTCATGACAAACACAGTCCTGGCATAACTATGGCTCCTACCAAAAGCCACACCTCCTTCCTGCTTTCTTGGCAGATTGTCTCTGGAATCTGAAAATGTCAAAAAATCATTTTCCTAGTTGGTTTTGCTGCTCAGCAGAGCAATGGAACCCAGTCCTGGAAAAATTCTCTTTTTCTAATTTCCAAGGAGAGGTTTTTCCTTGCTCCCCACTTCATAGAGGAAGCACGTGATGTTTGGAACGGTGGCCGCTGCCGCCATGTGACTATGGGGCACAGCCCCAAGGATCAGGGAGAAGCTGACCCAGATCCTGGATGTTGCTGAGCAACTGAACTGATGGTGGAATTGCCTCTCTCGACTTCTTGTTAGGCAAAAACAACCAACTTATCTAAATCCCTTTCAGTCAGATACTTTGATTCTCGCAACAAAGAGTGAAAATGATATCATCTAACTACAACATTTTTACTATGCCGTGTATTAGTGAAATGTATAATCACAAGCACCATTTTATAGGCCCCCAGGCTTGCTACGCAGGTAGAATAGAGTCCTTACTTTGGACCATCAGGCCTTGCCCCTCCACCTCTCCACTTGCTCTGGCTGAGACGCCTTTGTTCTGAAAGGCTTTCTTGCAGGAAAGCTGAGGACCCTGCGTCTGGTCATGTCTGACCCCCACACATGTCCGACCCCCACACTTGCATGTGACTCCCCAACATGCACATGCTTGCTCCACCGATCTCCAAGAGTCAAGCTTCTCGAGGAGCTGAGAATCTAGAGGCTGCTGTTGGCAGTCTGTGTGAAGACATGACATGCACATTCAAGCTGCAGGATAAACAGGAAATCTAGGCATAAAGATAAGGCCTAGCAACCAAACAGATGGCACGGAGACCCAGAGTCCTGGTGTCCTGGCGACTTGAAAACTAGAGGGGAGGGAAGTGAAGGATGCAGGTGAGGAACAAGCCCACTCACTCTACAGTGTGGTAAGTCTTCACCTGACTTTGTTGATAGGTTCTTGGAAATTGGAACTTTAAACAAAATGCCATATAGTAAAAGCAAGTCCTTGGAGATTGTTTTTGTTCAGTGTTTTCTGGGATTACCTTTCCCCATCAACATTATAATGAAATGGTATTGGACAAAATGATATCATCTAAGGACCTGCTGTACCTTCCACTCAGGTCTTTACCTTAAGTTACAGTTAAGTTAAACTTTGCCAGGTTTAACTTAAAACCACCAACCAAGTTTGCCTTTAGGATGCTAAGAGTCTTTTCACTTAAAGTTTTATTATTTGCAGTATTCAGGACAGGTAAATGGATCTATGTAATGTGCAGGTCCTGATACTTGGGGTAAGATGAATTACTCGGTTAAAGTTCACTTCTCAATGTTGGCTCTTGTAGGGCAGTTCCCCTAACAATTACCTGAAATTCCTTCTATAGAACACAGTCGCTTTCATAGTAGACATTGAAAGGAAGGTTAAAAATGCAGCTACCAGGGAGAGTTGACACACTGGTATGAATGAGCTTCAGGCCAAGCATAATGGGGACATATAGGGGTGTTGCCTTATAAGGAGGGTTATGAAGAGAAAGGCCCTAGGTGCCTCAGGGCAATAGGCCCCCCTGCTGGGGAGGTGGGGGAGTCAGATGTTCTCAAGCAAATGCTCCCAGTTTTACAAGATTTTTTCACACCGGTGTCACTATTTCTATCCAGGATATGAGAATGTAGACAGAACTCCAAATCCCAAATTGTCGCAAGTAAAATTCAAAGCCTTAAAAAATTGTTTCCAAGGTAGTGATATTTATAATGGCAGTATTTATAATTTATTGAGGGCATATTGAGTATATTGTGCTGAGCCCTGGGGTCAAAGTGCTAAGAAAAACTGAAATTTCTAATTCAAGCAGGAGGGAGGCTGATGAGACCAGGCGAGGTCCAATACAGTCTGAAAAGTTTGTTTACTCTGACTTAATACACACTTCTGACAACATCTTATAGTTGCCATGAAATTAAAACCAAACACTTATTTTTTGTTCACTGGTTTGCTTAACACCTACTTCTGACATTTGTTCTCTCTAAGTTCCGGGGCGTGAGTGGGGTCTCATTCTGGCAGGTTCTTCAGAAAAAATTGCTAAATATATGAGCAAATGAGTGAATGGGTTTTAGAAGAGAGGTCAGCTTAGAAGGCTGAGGAGCTACTGACTGTCCTGGAAGTCAGGGAGGTTATGAGGACAAGAGATCTTTAAGCTGAAGCCTGCAGGGACAATGGTAGTGGAGATAAGACTGCTGGGAGCACCCCAAGGGGTGGGGGATGTGCAGAGGCTGCTGCAGTGCAAATTAGAAAATGACATCACCGCAAGGGAGATAAGTCACCAATGGGTACCCCTCTCTACATCCGACAACCAGAAAAAGACATTTCTTCCAGATGACTAAGCCTGGCTCTACAAAATGGTCTTGCCCAGGCGCCACCTTCAGTTGCCAGGAGAGGGAGGAGGCTGCCTGGAACCCGACACCTCTCTACTCAGGGGCATGTTCACAGCTTTCCAGGCCTTTGCTCACATTTGAAGAATTTTAACCTGGGGATGAGTCTTTAAGGGAAGTTTATTCAACAGCTATTACGCGAACTCCTGCTCAGAGACACACTGAGACAGGGTACCCACCCTGGTGGAAACTACAGGGCAGTGGTGAGAGAATGGGGTAGGGGCTGTGGGGGTGGCTGGCAAGCAAGAGGTTGGGCGTGCACAAAGAGACTTCAGCTAGAGAAAGAGTCTTCCAAACAACCCCGTGGCTGGTGGACATTTCTGTTCTACACTGGTACTGAAAGAAAGTAACTCCCAAGACCACACAGTTTCAAACTCACATCTGTGTGATTTTAAGTCCCACCTCATGTAACTAAAGAGAAAAGAGCAAAATGCTGATTATGCTCTTACTGAAAACTGAAACAGGAATATAAACAAGTCACTTCTTTCTCCCTCCCTCCCTCTCTCTCTCTCTCTCTCTCTCTCTCACACACACACACACAAACACACACACACACACACTTCACTTTCCAGGAAATGCAATCTGGAAAATAATGGTTAGTGTATGGCTGGTGGCCCAACTTTAATCTTTTTAGAGCTTTTCAGACCAGTGAATTCTGTCTTGGGGAAAATGTCGCATCATTAGACCTTGTTTTTCAGCTAAGATGGGCCCCTTGTAAGTGGGTGCCATTCACAGGGTCTTAGAATTGTAAAAGCCCGGTGTGAAGGCCTGTTTTAGGATGCTCAAGTTCGGGTTAGCAAATATGTGAATTTATGTCAGTTCTCTCTCTTTTTAAAAAACTTTTAGCAGTGAACTCCATGTTCTGAAGTTCTGTCACCCCAACCAGTTCAATGCAGCACCATCTCCCCCTTCTTGGGTTCTCTTTTGGGATGGAGATCAGACTCTTAAATGTATCTCCTGCAAACTCAACAACCAAGTCCATTTTACTCTTTGTTGTAGGATTTGTTCTCTCTCAGTATAAAATATTCATCTCTTCTCTCTAAACAGGCTCTTTTCCAGTTTCTTTCTTAAAAAAAAAAAAAAAAGCAGGAATGTGTATTTTGGGAAATAGAAAAGTTACTTCCAGATTATTCTTTTTACTAATGTAGTTCTATTCCAGAAAATGGCTGGGAACACTGAATTAGTGAATATTGAACCAGTCGGGAAGCATAGCTGGGGTTCCTGTGAGTCTCCAGTCTCATCTTCATCGATCACTCAATACCTGACCTTGTTTTATGTCTGCTTCTGTTGACACACACAATGTTGATTCACTGCCATTGAACTCGTGACCAGCTCTCACCACAACTTGTACCTGAAAGAAGCTGTGGAGAGCACATGTTTTCTCCTTAAAGTTCAGCACAGACTACCTGTGCTTAGAACACTGGACACTGCTTCAGCTCTACATGGAGGGCAACTTTAAACAACAAAATCACCCCCAAACCACAGAAATATTATGAATGTGGTCTAAATAGGTAGTAGAAGCAAGAAGACAGAACATCACCTTGTTTGACTGCAAACAGGAACTTTGGTAACTCCTGTTCCCAACACTCTGCCCAGGTCATGAATTAATTACTGCAAGACTGCTACAAAACCTGATTTTGGTATTACAAATAATTCCTAGCAAGCAGGTGAATCCACTTGTATGTGTTCCTCTTTACTAAGTATTGGATAAGCAGATGGTAAAAGAAACACAAAGGGTGATAGAAAGAAACTGGGCATTTTTTTGAGACTTGGGAGATTTTTGAAAATGATTAGTGAGAGGTCCAGAATCAGAACAGCAGCTAACTGGCTCAAGGAGAAGTTTCCTTGTGTCTCCAGCAATCTGTCTTCAGCTCTACTAGTGTGAAAAGTGACTTTTCATGATATTTGAGCCTTGTGAAGCTACATGTGATTAAATATATTTTAATAAAAGATAGTTATATAGCCAAGCAACAAGCCATGAGATTAAATAATCCAGAAATTAATTTGAGTTTTCACCCATCAAACCCTGCTTCTTTCTCTCTACCACAGAGTGGGCCACGACTGAACAACCACTGAGCTGTGGAGGGTGTCAGGGCCCTGTGGCCACACTGTTCGCTTGGCATTTCAATTTTAAAGATTAATGATCCATCAAACTCCAGCTCAAGGAATCAAAAGTCAGACCATACCTAATAGAAAGAGATAAAATCACTGTCTTAGAGGGATGAAACAAACCTGGAGCCTAGTAGAAAAAGAAAGTTATATAGTGAAATCCATTGAAACGTACTTCTTGTTCTGACAAGCATTTTAAACTCAAATCTGACTAGTAAAAATTATTTTTTTCTTCTACCAAAATTAAACTGTAATTTGACTTCTGGGTGCTCCCAGGGTCATGTCCTAAACAGAAGCAAAGTGAAAATATTTCATTGACTTATTAGTCACTACTGGAGAGAAAACACATTGTATCTGCAGAGGTTTAGGGGAAAGCTATAAATTAACTTTATTAAACAGAAAGCGGAATGGGTGATACAAAGACATTGCAATCGTGACCTTATTTTCTTGGAATCATACTTTTGTCTGATTTATTATTTAGATTTTATTCAGAGATATAACTCAAGTATACACATGTTTCAATTTCCTTTGAGTAGATTTATACCTCTTGTATAAATCTGATATACTAAGATATGAACTTGGAGTAAAGAAAGTTTTAAAAAATCTATATACTTAAAACCATAAAGAACATACTGGTATTTGGAGTAAATAAAGATGGGGTAAAATGTTGCCATGAAAATATACCCACATTTTCATATCATCTCTTAGTAATATATCTAAATATACAAAATGTAACATATATATCATGTAAACTAAATTCAATAACATATATGATATACACTTCTATAACCTCTATAATGTGATCATCATCTTTAACAAAACATAAATGTGACAAGAGCACTATATGGGGAGTCTGATCATATTTTTAGTAATTGAGCTCATTTTTCTCATCAGGAAATAAAGTGCCTCATATCAAATAAATAAGTGTCATATGATTCCCAAATAAAATCACCAGAGTGCTCATAGAATTCAAAAAGATGAGTCAGATCATTTCAAAAGTACAAAAGCTGCTCTCCTCCAAATTCAGTAGCTGTGGCATGTAGCAATCTTGTGTTGTGCCTTCTCCACGTCAGCAACCTGGTGCTGTCAAGCTTGTCTTGTGTTCCCTCTGCCTTCTGCCAAATGTTTGTACTTTCATTATTAAAAGGAAATGTATGAATTTCTTAATTAGAGTGAAATTTAGTCTATTAACTTAAAGCTGGTTCTAATTGATCCTAATTGATTCTTTAACTCAAAGTACTAGCAGACTAAAGGAAAATGCTGAAAGATATGAATTAATGGTGTGATTTATTTATGGTAGCTGTTGTGACATGTGTAGACCTTTTAGTTATTTTATAGTGAAAGGCTGTTGGGTTACAAAGCAATGAAAAAATCAACAGAATGTTCTCGGAATGACTGCTGGCAAACTTTCTTTTCTTTTTCTCTGCTCTCATTAGTAGAAAGGGGGGCAGGTCACTTTCAGAAGGATTAAAAGGTCAAAGAAGTTGATGAAGGGAAATCTACACAAGCCTTTAGAAAGCTGTTATCAGAGGATCAGCTAGAAAACAATCTTGGAGATAATCCTCTGGCTGGATCCAAAGAAAACCCTTAGCCTTAATTCCCTCCCCCATTCTCACCCCACTTTTTCCCTTTACAGAGGCCATTTTCTACAAAAATTATCTCTGCCTTCACCTCTTAACCAAAGTTTTCAGGATCTGCTCTCTCCCTTTTTCTCAGCACTGCAACTTGCTACCATTCCTTCTGCCCTTTGTCTTCTTCCTATCTTTCTCTGATCTCATAAGTCTTTGTTTCGTTTTATCTAGGATTACCCTCACAGTCTTACTAGCCTCCATAAAACCTAAACTTAGATGAACAGAACCTCATCTTAGGGAAAAATGAGACAGATTGACAGGATACTAGCATTAAAGAGATCTTTGAAATCATCTGGTCTACCTACCTTCTTTCCCTTGCATTTTATAGGTGAATGAAATTCATGGATTTGTGCAAAGCCACACAGCCAGGTAGAGCCTGAAGCAGTACTAAGACTCAAGACTGCTGATTCTACATTGTCTCTCAATAGTAACTTTAAATTAGCTGTTCAATTCTTTAGATAGTCCAAGCTGCTCTGTTATTGGTGCAATACCCAACTCAGTATAATTCAGTGTTATGAGTGTGGAAATTAAGAGACTACTCTGAAAATTCATACACACAACTCCATGATTGTGCATACCCATGGCCATCACTGAACTACGAGGGGGAAGTGGACTTTTTATTACCTCAAGACAGAAGTCACAGAGACAGTCACCCCTTCTCTTCCTCGTCACTGCACTCTGTGAACTGTTATTTTCTAGGAATGAGTAACCCAGACACTGCGGAAAACCACATAGGAAATTGACAGAGTTTGCAGAATGCTGCAGAAAAAGGAGTCAAGTGAATTCCAGCTTGCTGGGGCTCTTCATCCCTTCCTCCCAATCAGAGAAGGGGAGACAAGTATGCTTCTGTATTTGGCATATGTCCTTTCATGGTTAGTCATAGAGGTTCGAAGCCCACCTAGATATTTGTGTTAGGCTTAGGAAGTTAATGCTGAATGCACTTTACTATTCACGTTTTGTGCCTGGAAAATCATCCCATTATCAAACTTTAGAATAAAGCACCACCTTGTGGTCTGATGCATTTATTAAAATGGCAAAATTTGAGAGCTAAACCTGGAAAGGCTCCCTCAGCTGGTCACAGAGAAGTCACCTCTGAAAATGGACTCCAAGGTGGCTGACTAGAATGAAAAACACCAAAGGCTTCTTTCTGCTACTTCATGGGGATTTGCAGAGCGGTTCACAGCCTCACCTTTCTTTCAGTGAGTCTCAAGCTTCGCACACCAATATACTATGCTATTCATATAGAGTAAATAATTAATTCTTTCAAAAGCCACAAGAAAATAATTCTTACTATTTCAACTTTATAATGGAGAAACAGGGGCTGAGACCAGTGGAGAGCTTGCATTGAAAGTCAAACCCTTTGACACAAAATGTCTGCTCTTAACCACTGCTCCGCTGATCTCCATGACCCAGGGCTCGTTTCAGAGTCTTTATAGGACTGTGGCTCTGGGTTCTGAACCGAGCCAGATGCAGCTAGAATCCTACTATCACTTAGGGTTCTGGAAGTAGCACCTTAACCGTCCTCCAAGGTTTCCCCTGTTCAAAAGACCTAACTCAGATGTGGGATTTTACTGGTGTCCAACATCCTTTCCGAGAGGACAGAGGTGAGAGTCATTTTGGCCTTTGATGATGAACCAGACAGCAAGTAAGTAAGTCACCAGACTCTAAATTGCTTCATGAAGAAAATAACCAGGATCAGATTTTTATCATCTACTTGTACAATTATAGTACTTTCCTGAACCACAATCATTTATTGTCTTAAAAAAGTAATTATTTGATCATATAAAGATTTTCAAAAGAAAGGAATACCTGTTTCACTAGTATATAATGTAAGTAGGTAGTAACAACATGGGCAAAATAGCATTAGAAGGGAGCATTGGCCCCATGTGTTATTCCAGTGACTTTCTTAGTACCTTTGGGCAAGTTATTTCTTAGTTTCCAGGTCTCAGTTTTCTGGATGCAGGATATGGGATCAGACATTTCTAAAATGTGGATGACTGTAAAATAAAATACTCTGTAAGTATACGGAAAATATGAGCCAGGAACTTCAGTTTTCTCCATTTCCTTAGAAAGTCTATCTGTACATGGTTCCTTCCTATTCTCAACTGAATTTGTTGCTAACTTTGATAATAACATAGTAACTTGTACACCATGGGATTCAATAAGATTTCATTTTTTTAAAAAAGTAACTTAGTTTACAGTATTATATAGTTTTCAGATATAAAACATAAATCAACATCTGTATAATGTTGCATTTTGTCTGCCACCAAGTCTTTTTAATGACAGTTATTTCAGGAAATATATCTTCTCTGTTTTCCAAAAGAGATAAAGCCATATAGTTCATGATTTCCTAGGCTTCCACCGCCTACAAAAAGAACTATAAAATTATTTTTAAAAATACTATGCAAAAGGAAATACTGGTAGGGATTTTCTTACCTTGGATGCCTTGTATATGACACCATGATGTTCATTTGTTTCAAAGCTTCTTCCATTCTGTCTCTGCTTTCTTTCAATCTCAGTGTCTAATCCTGGACCTCTATTTGTCAAGCCATCTTTTTAATAGAAAAATCTCTACTAAATTAGACTGTATAGTGGAGCTGGACAATAAAACTTCATGTAATGCTGAAAATGTTATTTGAGCTCTGCAGCACAGTAGTCAGTGGCTGAAAGTAATTACTGAGCATTTGAAATGTAGCTAGTAAGACTACTGGTCTAAATGTTTGGTTTTATTTAATCTAGTTAATTTAAATTCTAATTTAAGTTACATGTGTGGCAGGTGGGTACTACAGAGAACAATACAGTTCTATAACATTGATATAACAGAGATTTTGTTCCAGACATTATTATGTTTCTCTCTAGGATAACAAACATGTATTGTAGCAGAGCTATCCTTAATTATGGCTTACAAGCAGATTTTAAAAAGATTGCTTCTCTATGTTGCTTTTTTTTGAAAACAGTATTTCATAAAAATAATGGCATATCAGTCTTTGTGAAATGTATTCTGTCTTTTAGATAATTGAATTTTTAAATTTCACATTTAATGATAGGTAAAGAATCCCTGTTGATTCGATGGGAATAGAACTGATTCTTCATTGCAAGTAGAAAGAACAGTATTTTCTTATTCTCAGAGAATGCCTTCCAAATAATGGTTGGTTTTGATATCAAACACTTAATTATTAAAATAATTTCTATCCTTAAAAATAAGACTGTGTATGTGTGTGTTTCCTGAAATGTTTGATATGAAGGATGAAAAAAAACAATGGTTATCGAAAAAATGCAAATGGTCAAACTCTAAATGTTTATTATATAACTCCTATCTTGAATGAGCTTAAAAAGCATTTCAAGTATATCTCTAATTATTTAGCTCAGTATTTCTGAACTGGAACAAAGATTGAGTAACATTATTTCAACTTATCTCAAAATGAGACCTCCTACACTCAAAGAATAGGAAGATACTTGTAGGTAGGAGACAGTCCTGAGAAAGTGGTATATTAGCTGGGAGAGCAGACTGAAAAGTCACATAGACAATGTTGATAAAGGCACAGAAGTTTGCATGATAGAGCATACTGAAGTATTTTAGAGTCTGTGAGATTCTGCCTTTCATGTGGAAGAAATCAGGGGCACCTCTAGTGTCTTTCCTCATCTGCTTCATGGTTGAGCTTCTCAAACTGAGACCACATGATGGCCTGCTGTGCTTGGCCAGTACTCACTTTATGATGATGGTGCTGAGGCTTTGTTTCCCTAGGGTACTCACAGCTCTATTTAAAGGATTCTTCAGAAGCTTTATCCTTGATGCTGAAAATCATCTCTACTCTGGAAATAGTCCTAAAATTACATTTCCTGAGAATGAGCATTGCTCATGCCCTCAAAGGTATATAAGTGTAATGCAAACTCTGACCTTCATAGTAACCAAAGTATTGCAGAAAAACAAATCGTGTGTGTTTCTGTTTGTCAGTTGGTTTTCAGAGGCACTTATACTTGAGAGGATGTGTACCGGAGGACTGAGTCACCTTTACACCTTGAAAAGACAGTTTGTGGTCAGCGGGTGGGCTCAATTCTCAAGTCCTGTGTCACAATCTCACAGAGGAAATGGGCCCCTCCTGCCTACTCCTCTCCTACTTGAGTGGGTGCAGCAGAGGGAATGTCAGCAGCACTGGAGAGGAAATGCTCGAGTGTCTGACTCTCAGAGTCATGCGGAAATTGATCAAAAGCATTTTTCAGAGAACTACCAGGGAACATGGACAGGGAAGAAACCTTCCCTAGCATTAACCAACCTAACCTTCAGATTGCCAAGAGTCCCCATTGGCAGAAAGCAAACTTCCTTAAAACTATGGTTGATGCAAACTGTGGTTAAAATTTGGACATTTAGCTCTCACCGGAAGAGAGGTTAAGGGTCTCCCCTTGGTATCAGTTTGCAAGGAAATCATCGTTACAACATAGAAGTTTAGTTGAAAAGGAAAGTGAGAGAAAAGAATACAAGCAAGAACCACAATGAAACATTTTCTTAAATTGCACTTGACAAAAGCCTTCCCAACTCCTCATGACGATGATTAGAAATTAAATGAGAACCATAGACTACATTATTTCTACATATACTAGTAGTGCTAAGGCCAACTGGTCAAAAACTGCAAATATTAATTGGGTGAGCTTAGCTATCTTTAGTTGATCTTTTGGTCATTTGCATAAGATTCCAGCTTCTGGAAATGTCTTCAGTATAAATAAAACAATTCCATGCATGGCAGAATCAGTGTTTTGCTTACTGATTTAATACCCAGTGTTTACTACATGACAGGCCTTGTTGTGAATTGACTGAAAAATAGACCATTACTGTGAAAATTCTGCACCCTGAGTCGACAAATGAGGTAAACATGTTCTCTTTTTGAATGTCACCCTAATGCTGCTTGTTCCTCTCTTGCTGTGATATACATACATACATCTACATATATATAACAGTCTCTATAATAATTGTCCATATCCTAATAATCATTTAAAAATATACCTGTAGGTATAGTAGGATTTCTAGTTATTACTGAATATTCAATAATAAAGTCCATAAATACTAGTGGAGTAGTGGTTCCCAAAAGGAAAAACTACATTTCCTTGGCTCCTCCTTGTCACTAGATTGACCAGATGTTTAAGTTTTGGATAACAAATGTGAGTAAGAGACGTGAAACTTCCACAGAGTGTTTTAAGGGTTGGGGATCATCTGCTGCTTCTTTTTTTTCCTTCCTGCTAGTTAGAACCCAAATATGGTAACTTAATCTGGAGGAACCATCTTGGGCCACAGGTAGAAAATTTTCACTGAAAACTGGCAGAAGTCTAATGTGAGAGAGAGGGTATTTAGTGGATGAGAGAGGCTATAAAGTATGATAAAACAGATATCAGGTTTAAAAACCATGATCAGACAAGATTTTTATGGTTGCCTAAAGGACAACTGATTGAATTCCAGTTGGCCAGAATCCACTAAATTTAACACTGCCAGAGATCACATCCTGGAAGCCGTTAGTCACTCAACACTTAGGTGATTCCACTTCCTACAACAGCACCTATTGGAAGGCCTTGAGAACATGTACTTTGGAGTACCATGAACAGGAAATGTTTCCCAAAAGAGAGAGTCAGTGCCCATGGAAGACAGTGGACAAGAGCATTCTTCCCAGGAAACAGAATGAACACCGACCAAAAGACTGCACTTGTACTTTTTTTTTTTGCCTAGAAAGGTCTAGAAATTTTAGGGAAAACTGATGATTGTGTGATTCTTACCCATTTTTTTTTTTTACCTGAATGGGGATCATGTTTGTTTGATGTTACGTATCCTGTTGCTATTGCACTATTGGCTGTGTTGTATTAGATTATTTAGATGTTTCAATAGGCCCCAGAAGGGAGCCTGTGTCAGGTCATCACACAGACTGGATGAAGAACAATTAAGTATCATCTGAAATTCCTGGATGCATGAATCTGGTGGAATGTCGGGCTGCTTTCTCTGGGACAGTGGGGTTGAGTGTGTTTTCTATATGGAAATATAAGGGTACAAAGAGATACATGGTTGGCCAAAGGGAGAACTTGATTATCCTTCAACATCTACTGTTCCTTTCTTCAGTGAAAGAACTAAGGGCTGTCTATAGCAACGGTGTGTATCATATCTGGGAAGTGTCACTAAGCAGATAATGTAGCCTTATCCTGCCTGCGTCTTCTGTGAAGTGCTCCCTGGAATATGGAAGTGCTCCCTGGATATTCCCTGGAATATCCAGTTGTATGCTGGGAATGATCAGGAGAAAGTACAGGTGTTCTCAGCACAGTGGAATTGTTGCTGTCATCCCAGATCAACTATAGCCATGTGAGAGATTATATAAATTTTAATCAAATTTAAACTGCTTTTAAGTTTTCAATCACTCACAGCTGAACTTATTTCCAGCTGCTCAAGGAAGATATTTACAATATGAAAAATTGAGGGTATGCTTTTGTAATAGTTGTTGTTAGAGATCACGATTGGAGAAATATTGAAGGAGAAGGAAGGGAGGCACTGGAATGGAAGGGTTTCTGTAGGCAGCATTTGCTTTATACAAATTTCAAAAATTCCCGTCTTTATATTTGTACCTGTTAAAGCCCAACATGCCAAGGAAAGTACGGGTGTGGAGATGGAAATTTCTTATGAAACAGTCTATACCTTGTGTTGACTTCCTGCTGCTTTCCATAAAAGGCTTTAGAGAAGGAAGTTAAACCACAAACCTATTAGGTAATAAGCTATAAATGAAAATAATTTATCTGGAATGAGGAAGGGAGAGATTGCTTTGAAAGATTTTCCTCAATAGCATACTACTGCAAATATTATATGCAATAGCATATAAGATGCAAATATACGGCATATAACTTGTCCCTGTAATATCAAGTGAGGCACAGGATGAAGTCTGGAAACCCTGCCTCCATCCTAAATCAAGGGCTTTCTGGGGGGTGGGGGTGGGGTGGGTGTGTGCAGTCTCTAGGAGTAATAAAGTTGTGGCTCAACAGATAGCGCAATTTTCCAGCCAGTCCTCACCAGGGCGATGTGCAATCCAGGGTGGGGATCGTCCTGCAGAAGTGTGACGAAGAGCTCAGAGAAATCAAAACCCAGTGGTGAGGACTGGGTCAGCAGCCAGCTCACTGTGTGGGCTGGGAGATGGAGTAGTCAGTGATTAGGAGTGGGAACTCTGAAGCCGACTGCCTAGGTTCCAATTCTGCCTCTGCTACTCTACATTGTGTGTGTCTATTGTGTATTTGTTATTGGATATGTTTTGCTTGTTTCTTTTTCTTACCCCTCTATACTTCAGTCATGTGTAAAATGTGAATGCATGTGTTCCTACTTTAAATGAATATTACAAATGTCACAGAAACTTAGGATGACTAGATTTTAGATCAATATGCAAGAAATATCTTAGCAATGACAGGCACATTGAAATGTGTTGTAAAGTGTATCCAATGGCGTATGACACATTCTAGTACTACACTGAAGTTATTCTTTAAGTGAGTTAGTAGTTCAAGTGGAGGTACTAATTCAACACTCGCAGTGCAGTGAGTCAGAACCAGGTCTGAATCTCAACCTTGCCACTCACTAGCAAGTTGACCTTGGATCTGTGCTCACCTTGCCACCTGTTCTGGTTCTATCTCCCTCTGCTTGTTCAAATCCTGACCTCTCTGACCTTTGTTCACTTCCTCTAGCCCTTTTATAGCTTAACTATAGTATATAGTAGCTCCTTTATTTGGAATGCTTTTTACTAAACATAATTATCAAAAGACACTTCCTTGGTTTTCTTTGACCCGGTTCAGGTCCTATTATATATGTCAGAGCACTTTGTACTTGTCTTCCAGAACACATGCTAGTGGTGAATATTCATTTGAATAGTTATGCTTAACCTTGTTGACAGACTCTCAGATCTCAGAAGGGCAACAGTGCAGACTGGTCAATCTAATGCCTCTACATTGTCTGGTTCAATGTATAGTTTAGAGTAAAAACTGATTATGCTAATCAATACTTGCCTAATGACCACATGAAAAATAAAACAAATGTGAGATAAATTTCCTTTTCTGCTTGTTTTCTAAGACATGAGCTCCTTGAGGGAAGACCATAGTTCATTTATCTTTGTATCCCGGGAAAGAGCCTAATAGTGCTGGCACCTAGTTGCAATTTAATATATTTGCGATAGGAATGAATAAATTGTGTGGTAATAATCTATTTTATTTAATCATTTGGCTTTTTAAAAAAGATTTATTTATTTATGCACACAAGAACTGGGGTATAGACCAGAGGTATGGGGTGAGGGGGTGTGGGGGTAGTGAGAGGATTCACCAGAGATAGAGAGGGGAACAGAACAGGCAGAATAACTGAAATACACTGCTGAGGGGAGCAGTGGGAGAGACAGGAGAGTTCTGCTGTGCCATGTGGGTCATCTCCCTGGCTGCAGGAATCGAACTTGTGCTTCAGTGGCTGCCTTTTGCTTCATAGTACATTGCTTAACCCATTGTGCCACCAGGGAGGCCCCTCATTTGACTTTTTATCATTTAAAGTATATGGGAAAAAAATCGTACACTTGGCCCATGACAATATTATTTTTTATCTGATTAAAACTTTTTTATTTTCCTACATTAGAAAGGAAAAGTCAGAAGGAAAAAAAATGTATGGTAATAATTTAAATCCAGTTTGCAAGTAAACTAAAATGAAACATCCTGTTTGGAAAATATCATAATCTCTTCAGAGGTTTTTTGTTGAATATAACCTTACCTGTAGAATATTGGCTTTTTTTCTGTCTTGATTAAGAAAGTATTTATTTACTTATTTGTGATAAAAAATTCCACCCTTATGTTGGGAATGATAAATAATGTACTATAGATTATAACACTGAATTGTGAATAGTGATACTGGTGGTTTTTTTTTTTTTAAAGATTTAGTTACTTTTGCATACAAGCACTGGGGTACAGACCAGAGGTGTGGGAGGTGAAAGGATCCACCAGAGACAGGGAACAGAACAGGTAGATTAACCCAAACACACTGCTAAGGGGAGGAGTGCGTGAGGCAGGAGAGGTCTGCCACACCATGTGGGTCACCTCCCTGGTTGGATGCAGGGATTGAACTTGTGCTGCAGTGACTGCATCGGCTTCATAGTGCGTTGCTTAACCCATTGCACCACCAGGGAGACCCTACCAGTGTCTTTTTTTTTTTTTTTATCTCAGTCTCTTTATATTCTTAAAAACTATTGAGGATCCCAATAAGTTTTTATGTGTGATATTTATACATTAGAATTTAAAACTGAACAATATTTAAAAATTTTATTTGTTTTCTTAAAAGAACAATGATATACTCAGCACATTTTTATTAATGAATTACATTTACCTAATGGATATTGGGCCTAAGTGCGATTTTGCCATGTAATGCATTGATAATTTGGTAAATATTGATTCAGTGAATGAATATTTGACCTTCTAAACACTGGATATATTGTATTTAAAAACCATATTTGTTAATATTATTACTAATATAGGAAAATCTTTAATATCAGGAAGCTGTCCAGTTTACATAAACAGTACGAGTTTTCCAAAATTTTAAGTTTTGTTTGCAGACTCAAATTTTATCTTTGGCAACAAATGTCTGCCATTTTCCTTATAGATAAGCTCTCTTTATGCAAACTCAAGAAAAAAATCTTGCAAATGTTCAGATCTGAATAACAATAGTTTGCTGTCAGTTATCTTTCAGGAAGAACACAGGCAATTTCAGCTCGCAGTTCAAATAATTGTCTAGGTACTAGTGTGCTGCAGAACACTTTATACACACTTCCTATGCCATCACATGGAACACTGAGGAGATTCCAGTTGAGGGTGGAGTTTAACTAAAATTAGTTATTTTTCATGTTTTGCTGAGGACATGATACCATTCCCTCCCTTTATTCTCTAGCTGTGTGGGGATAAAGAATATAGGAATACAGTGACCCTGGAGTGTTCTGACCTTGACTGGGACTAAGGCATCAACTGCTTTTGCACAATTATTATAAATGTCAATACAGCAAAAAAGGTAAATGGCATATTAATATAATAAAGTAGTTTTGATCTAACGGACCCACAAATGATCTCAGGGAGTCCTGGGGGACAACAGACCACACTTTGAGAATGGCTGTGGTAGGGAATTCTAATATTAAATTAAAAGACTCATTGACATCACATGGATAGAATTTACCACAATATGGTCTTTTCATTAAACATTTTCTGTATTCCCATCCCCATCAGGAACAAATAAACCAAGAGCAAAACATTACAAAAGCTTATAATGATTGGTTCACATGCAAGAAATATCATACAAAAAATATCTTACCAATAATAATGTAAAATGTCTCAAAATGTCATTTCAAAAATTTCTACTCTAGAGAGCATTTCAGAGTTGAAGAGGTGGCAATAATAATAATAATGATAATAATAATAATAATAATAGAATTATTACAAAGTCCCATTTGAATGTACTTTTAGCAGCTATTCCCTTAACACTCACAATATATTATTTTATTTTGATTTTAAAACATTTCTGTAATGTGGTTTCGCAGGACTGGATATCATCGCCATTGTACAGGTGAGTATCTGATGGAATTCACCCACAGTCACAGAGGAAAATTTGACTGGAACGAGGGGGACCCACCTGTTTAACATTTCAGCATTTTTTCCTTCTCGTCATCCTGAATCACTTGGTTCCTACAACCTCAGCAAGCATGTCTCACTTTAATAAAAAAAAAAAAAGAGAGAGAGAAGTTTTCAGTGAACTCTGAAACTTTGAAAATCCCTAACGTAAAGTTTGCAACATAACTGAAGATCTCTAGGGAAAATGTGACTTCTGTGAGCTTTTCCAGTTTCCATTTCTGAGGATAGGCAGATATTCGTGGAAACAAAATTCTCTCTGCCTGAGTTACATCATTTGCTAAATTTGTACTTCTAGATTAGAGAAACATCCTCACATGACTGAGCCTTCCACCCCTGACGTCGTGGAAGTCCTCATTCTGAAAGTACGGATAGCATTTTCCCTTCCTCTTTGGAACCAGAGAAAAAGCTTGGCTAAGGAATCTGTGCCATTGACCTGCCATGAGTAACTGGGCATATTATTTGGAGATTTAGACAGAAATGGTTGATGGGGAGGAGGATGGACTGGGGATGAGTGAAAGAGAAAAGCAATGTGAGCTTCTTGTCCTGTTGAAGCTGAAGCAATTTTAAAATGTCAGGTCCATATTTACTAGCCTGTTAAAGGTAACAGAATCTTCTCTACGTGTCACCAGTGAGTAATTGCCCTAACAATGTTGTATTTATGTGACCCAAATTTTACCTCCCAAAGGCAAAAGAAGCTCCTTATAGAAAGATATAGACCTTATTTATGTGTAGAAAGAACTTGCTTTTTATTCGTTATTTCCATTGTGTCCTTCACTCTTTAAACCCTAGCACAGGATTTAAATGGAAGTCACAGGTGAAGTGCTTCTGAATGGAGCCTGCCTGACCCAAACCACCTGGCAAACAGGGCTTCGTCTGTGAGGCCACTTCTGGCACCCACGTCCCGGGGTCACAGAGAGATCAGAATGGTGCATATTGCTCAGATGCAATCACTTTTTTCCACTTGACAAACAATTTGCCTGGGTGGAAAACACTTTCTCAGACAGACATTTTCTTAGGAATTGCATTGACATTGTTCTTTCATGCCAAGAATATCAATTGGTTCAAAAGTCCCTCTCCTATGAACCATCTGTGTGATTGCAGACATGCACAGACAAGCAGAGTTTGTGGCCCTGTTGTTTGGGATTAGTGTAAATGTCAAGGCTGAATATTGAAATTAATTATTTATTCTGCCACTGTCTGGTTTTTGCAAGCTCTTCTCCCCACTTTATATATCCTTTTGACTCTCCCCACCCCCACCCCCACCTTGATCCTGTTTCTTAGTTTAACAGAATGAGTTCTTCGCAATGAAAGATGTAAAATCTGGTCAAAATCCAGAAACACCTTTCAGTATAAAGCAAAATAACTGAGCCATAAACCCAGAAGAACTAGGCTCCAGTTCATACTGTCAGTTATAGCTTACACCAAGCCACTAACTTCCTTCTGCCTAGTTTTCCATCTTAGACTGTGAATAATATTACATTTAACCCTTAAATAAGTCAGAAGTTAGTGGTGTCAACCCCTACACAGTCAAGAATCCATGTGTAAATTTGGATTCCCCCAAACTTAATTACTAATTGTCCGTTGACCGGTAACCTTACTAATAACATAAATAGGCAATTAGCACAAATTGTGCATACCTTATGTATTACATGCTATATTACTACAATAAGCTAGACAAAAATAAATGTTATTTAGGAAATCCTAAGAAGTAAAAAACACATTTATAGTATTGTGTACCATGGTTATAGATACGACACATTTATGTTTCGGTTTAAAGAAAATCTGTGTATAAGTAGAAGCATGCAGTTCTAACTCTAGTTAGTTAATGATCAGCTGTGTACTTACTCTGTCTACTTTATAAGGCCCTTGTAAAAATAGATTGCTATGATATAGCATTCTTTGACATATTATTTATTTACTTTATTTCAGTACCCAGGACAGTGATTGATGCGTAACAGGTGCTCAGAAACATTGTTAAATAAATGATTATGTTTGGAAATGTTTTGTAAACTGTAAAGGCATTGCACAAATGTTTTTACTATTCTTCCAATAGATGATACAAGTAGCAGGCTGGGCCCCAGGCCCTCCATCCTGTGTGTGTGGTGAGTGAGCAGGTTCCTTCCTGCCATGGGCTGCAGGGATCTCTCCCAGGTCATGGGATCTCTGTGGTTTCTTTAATTCTGTGTCTTTGTTTGCATTTGACCCACTTCCCAGCAGATTGCTCTAAAGGAACTGTGATTTTTAATGGAAATGCTAGACAGTAAATTTTGGCCTTCAGAGGGTTGGTTCTATAAATCCATAACACAATTTCACATAACATGGAATGACCCTGATGGTCGTATTGGGAATATTATGGGTCTGAGAAATTTCAAGTAGTTCCATATCAAATAAAGGACAGCAATAAATACACAGGGTTATGACAAAGGGAAGAATTTTAGAAGCATTCTTATGGAGATTTCTTCATAACACCTTTGTAATGGATTGAATTCTGTCCCTTCTAAATTCATATATTGAAATTCTAAGTTCAGTGTGACTATATTTGGAAATAGTCCTTAATTTACTTAAAATGAGGTTGTAAGGGTAATCCTCCAGTAGGACCAGTGTCCTGTAAGAAGAGGAAATGATACCAGAGCTCCAGCTCTCTTCTCCAACCCCAGTGACCACTGCAGAATAGACATACTGTGGAACAAAAGGGTGGCCAAGAAGAGAGGTCTCACCACAGTCCTAGAGTCAGCATCTGGATCTAGGACTTCTAGGCTCCAGAACTTTGAGGGAGTGAATTTTTGTTGTTTGAGATATCCAGTTTATGGAATTTTGTCATAACATCATGAGAAGACTAATACAAAAAACTACAAATGTGGAAGTTACTTTGAAACTGGTTGATAGGCAAAGGCTTGAAGAGTTTTGAGCCTCATTTTAGAAAAAAATTTGATTCCTTGAAAGCACAGTTGGCAGAAATGTGTATATTAAGAACAATTCTGAAGACAGCTCAGAAAGAAAAGAGCTGTAGAGAAAGCCCTATCATCTTTTAGAATAGCTATATCTTTGCAGGTTATTTATTGGTAGAAATATGGGCATTTAAGACTTATTTTATTGAGATCTCATACAAATGAGGAGCAGGTTATTGGGAACTGGAGGAAAAGTGATTCTTCCTATACAATGACATAGGACTTGACTAATATATATTCAAGTGCTTTGTGGAAGGTAGAATTTGTGAACAATGAAATGAAATATTTAGCCAAAGGGATTTGTAAGTAAAGTATTGAAGCAGCAACTTCTTCATCACTTAGAGTTTCTTCTTCACCACTTAGAGTTAGGTTTCTTCTTACCATGTAGAGTAAAATTCAAGAGAGATAAATTGAAAGAATTAAGCAAAATGCAGCAGAATTTGAAAATTTGGAATCTTATCAACCTACCCATGTTGCAAATAATTGAGAAAAATATTCTGAAGAGGTTCTTATCCATTTCCTAAGAAGATTACTATGGGTTTCAACCATGGCTTTAATCAGCTATTTCAGCAGAAGCACAGACTAGAGATGGGCTTATACAACCAGAATCACTGCCAACTGGAACTAAAAGGAGGATATACAACAGTACAGAATGAAAGTGGGTTGTCAGACTTCTGGCACTCTGTAGAGATAGGACAATAGGACTATCCAACAGTAAGCATGCCTATCCTTCAAGAAAAGGAAAGAGTGACTCCAGAGGTGATTCAGAGATCCTGAGAGTTCTCACTCCCACTCCCAGGGGCTAGGGCTAGTTATTCCTTGGTTTCAAAGGCTGGGTCCATCTCTTGATATTACTGACCAGAGCCTGGTGACAGAGCCACCTCCAGGGCCATGGGGGTACATTGCTGTCCCAGATAAAAGAAGGTAAAATCAAGAAGAATTATTCTTGATATTTATTATCTAATAACATTTATTTAGCTAGGCTTGGGACTTGCATGGGTCCTGAAACCTTTCTTCTTTGTGATTTCTACCTTTTGGAAAGTCTTTCCCATGCATTTCCCACTATTTTATTTTGTCTGATTTCACAGGTTCACAAATGAAGAAGAATTTTGCCTTGGGAGAGTTTCACTCATTAGTTGATATTTGGGTTTCAGACTTTAAAGTTGATGCTGAATGAATGAAGACTATTAGAGTCATTCTGGAGTGAAGTGTAACTAGAGCCCCAAGGCACTCAGAGACCATGGGGTAAAGCAGCTTTATTGAGGTTGAGTTATGCTGGTCTCAGCCTGTTGCCTGCAGGTGTTCCTCCTCCAGCCCCAGTAAAGTAGGTTCAGCTATGGCTCCCGGAGGCCAAGAGGCCCACAGGACTACCCTGACCTGAGTGCAGGCCAGGCATCCCCCCCTATTATATATGGTTCTAGGAGTCTAAATAAATGGACCACTCAGGTGTGAGCTAAATGGACTAATCAGGTTCAAACTCATTTCATTAGTTAATAATTTGTGTTGGAGTGGAAAACAAGCTGATTGGTACTAAATGGTCCATTCAGATGCTTAGTACTGAAAATCGTCCAATTAAACTTATAGGGTGAGGGATATTAAAGGGGATATGAGGCAGAGCAGGAGCTAGCTTGAGTCATTCTTCTCCTAGACTCCTGAAGAAAGAAGGATTCTACTTCCCCCTGGCCTCAGAAGAGAGAAGAAAGTTAGTCAGCAGCCAGCAGCCAGCCTCTGCAGAGAGAAGTGTCAGGCAGTTGACCACCATGGACTCAGCAGACATTGTGGGCCTCTGTAAGACTTTTATATGACTTCTAGACCTCCAGACCTCCAAGACTTGCGCAGGCTCCATTGCCTGCAAGGAGCATCTCAAATCCTGGACCACAGCCTCTGGTTATGCAGCACCACCTCCTGGTGCTGTTGAATTCTGTCACTGTCTGGTCCAGGGGGGTTTGAATGGAACTCCAGAAATGTGTCTCTAATAAATGTCAGCTGATGTTGATGCTGCTGATTTCCAAGGTTGCAGAAATATTTGTGTATTAGAAAGTTGAATTGTAGATTTTATCCATGAATAAAAATATCATGAGATTCAATTGTTGCTTTATTTTGCAGTACATCAGAGTTCCTCTCTAAAAATGTATCAAAACCTACCACTTTGAAGAAAACTACTATAGGGATTGTGAAATGATTTGAATAGTAAGTGTCTGACATGAATGTATGCTTACTACTGATTGGTTTCTGGAAAGTAGACATTCAATAAGTGTGGCAAATATCTTCCAGTAATATACAAACACATTTCTATTTAGGGGGTGACTTAGAATTTCTTTATAGACATGACAAAATGAATGAGTACAAGATTTAGTGAAAAAGCACGGCTAATCTGAGACCAGAAACAGCTCCTTTGCTAATGGTCGTTCATCTGGGATAAGCAATAGGTTTGGGAAATGGTCAAGGAAGGCTTGTTTCATAATTTTATGACTAGATAACATCTGGACTCAAGGAAAAGCACTGAAAAGTTTGGTAACAGCTGGTAAAGTTGGAGTCATTATTTGCAAGGCTTGGTAAGTATGTGGGTGTGCTATTGTTTATGTGACTGTGATTCATGACAAGCAAATTCCCATTGCTGATCATACCTACCAGCCCTCTCCAGGCCTCGCTCCCTCCACACAACAGGATCTGCCAAATCACGGTTGCTGGTGGGTGAAAGGAGGAAATTCCCAGGGGTTAAGGGAAGGTTGAAACTCCTACATGAAGAAGTCTTTTGTAAACTTTATGAGTGTGCATTAATAAATATGCATATACACATGAGTGATGTATGTTATGTAAGACACTGTAATTAATAAAGATTGGAACTCAAGAGCATTTTTGACATAAAAAATCTGCTTTACTCATTCACTCTTACTGAATCAGATCCCTCAAGGAAATTAGTTTCACAGGGTTCTAACCCTATAGAAACGTTTATTGAATGTTGGAAATAATATGGTGTCACTTTGTCACCGGTCTAAGTTAGATAAAGATACTACACTTTTTTTTTTCTTTGCATTTTGTATTTCTTCTCTGTTTTCTTTTATAAGTTCGACTTGACCCTGGAACTGATACCCTGTCAACAGGTCTTTATGATTGTGGCCAGTGATAAAAACTTCTGAAAGTTTTGCAGGATAATCGATTAGGAGCAGATACCTTCAGGATCAATTTATGTTAACTCTTTCGTCCAAATAATTAACAATTTTCTGTTTTCTTGCCATTAGTAGCAATGAGTAGAAATTTTTAGCATTGCTGAAAGTTTATGTCCCATGGGAGAAATTTTTGGTAAGATTTAGTTTTGAAAAAGTTCCCTGTTACATAGTTGAGGAAATTCCAATTCCTGCCTACATGTAAGAACACTTAGTAACTATTTATGAAAGGAAAAATATTCCAAGTTCTAACTTCGGCAATTAAGAATTGATGTAATCACCTATTTTCATGTTGCAATTTACCATAAAAACGCTCCTTAAAATTTCTCTTTCAAAAGTTATCTCTCCAGGAGATGGAATTAAAGAATAAGAATAGTTGTCGCCACTGTTGTCAAGGGCCCCTTCAGCACAAATTTCCAATGTCTCCTGGTGTGTTCGTATATACCAATGGTTATCCATTCTTTGACTAGAATACCATTCAAATGTATAATGAAATCTAGCAAGTCATTCCTGTTTAACTGATGTAACACAGATTAAGTCATGTTTCCTGCAACTGAAAGGTTGGCATTGATCTGGCTAGGGCAAATGCCTCTAAAATTATTACAAGTATGAAGTAAAGAAATAATGGACGGAAGAAAAGCACAGACAAACAAAATAATGTAATTAGGGAAGCTACCATCTTAGCTGCTATGTTGCTATATTTAAATATTAGATATATGTTGATAAGTTATGTGAACTGAAAGAATGATTCCAAATAATTACTAATACTTAGAGTTTATTAGATAATTTAATGGAGGATTTGAACGCAGGAACAATCTGACAGATTTTACTCCCAGGACTGCTCCACTAGTTACCAGTTTGAGTGTCAAGAAATACCTCAAGAAAGTGAAAGAGCTATACAGGGCTGATGTCAGGTCATAAAAATAAGATGGTATAATATATATTTTATATATGTCCTGGGGCGGCGTTATAGGTGAACCACTGCCCTCCACCTTCATTGCTGGCCACTGCCTGCAGCCTGAGCCCCAGGGGGCCACTAGTGTTGGGTGGTAAAGTGCCACCTGCTGCCACTTGCACTGCCCGCAAATGTTGGGGGGGAAGGGAAGAGAGGGAGTTGGGGGGGTGGGAGAGGGGGAGGGGTTCTCTAATTTCAAAAGGAGGAATCATTTTCTTACATCACACAATACAATGATTAAAACATAAACTTTGACAAATTTCTGGGTTTCATTCCTTAATTTGGAAGTGTCAGCTTTCCTGGGTGTTCTGATTCAGAGACTTAATCTATACATCCAGGGGGGCAAGATATCAGGTAAGCTTTATCTTAACTCTACCTTTAAGATTCTTGGTTTGGTGCTTGTTTTTGTCTTTTTTTATTACTATAACAGAAGTCTTAGAGAGTTTGTTAATTTCATTTCCTCATAGGCAAAGAGGTTTTTTCCTGTGTGACTTTTTCATAGAACATACACTGCAGTCCATGCAGTCTTTGACCCTCCCTCCAGCCCGTCAGACTGGGAGAGGGGTCCCAAAAAAATTGTACTTCTCAGTTCCCTCCTCATTTTTATTTGTGACTATTTAGTTGTTCATTGCCTTTTTTTTTTTTTTTTTTTTTTTGGAAANTCCTCATTTTTATTTGTGACTATTTAGTTGTTCATTGCCTTTTTTTTTTTTTTTTTTTTTTTGCATAGAAGAACTGGCTGTAGGACAGAGGTACAGGTGGATGAGGTGGGAAGGATTCACCAGAGACAGAGTGGGGAGCAGAACAGGGAGATTTACTGACAAACACTGCTAAATGGAGCAGCAGGGAGATAGGAGGAGTCTGCTCTGCCATGTGGGTCACCTCCCTGTCCAGGGGGTGGGGGCGTGAACTCAGGCTACAGTGATGACAGTGCTGAGACTTAGCCCCTAGGCCACTAGGAAGGCCCTTCATAACCTCTTAGAGAACATCTCCTTATCTTGTTTTCTACTTACCAGTTCAGTGGTTAGATCTTTTTAATGTCTTAATTATTGATCAGAGCACTGTGACATGAGTGTTGCTTGCTTTCATGTCTAGAATAACAGTTTAGATTTTATATTAAAACTAATTGATATATCATAAATCATACATCAGGTGTCTTGCTGGTGATTGGTTTTGGCTTTACATCTTTTACAACATTTGCAGGTCAGATAGATGTGGCCTTATGATCAAAATAAAAATAATGATTTTCCTTCCTCTGCTATGAGAAGAGGGAGAAGACTTGAGGTTGTAAAGAGATTTTAGTGATGATGTTTCCATTAAATATAGTCATCTGGTTTTAAGTCATTGGTCTTCCTCTGCCAACAGGTTATCAGAGTCATTGACCACTAAGAATGATCCTTTAATGTCTTAGTTAATATCTAATAATAGTGAAGTGTACCTCCTTTTAATAATCAGGTTTTTATATACCTGTCTCCAGGTGTCCTGCTAACAATTTCAAATGGGGAGAATTGATGGTCCAAAAGGCATGGATATAATGGTAAGTGAGACCAGGTTAAGCGCTTGGTCAGAATAATGAAAGAGCATCCAGAATGTTTGCCAATTAAATCCGTATTGTACCATTTGTTTGCACCATAAGCCCAGAGAACTGTGGAATGAAGGTGCTGTGGTATAGACCGAATTGCACAGATTTCCCTTCCGCTGTGTCCAGTGAAATAAGGCCCACAGTCGCTGTGTAACTTGGCAGGGACACTCCACACCAGAATTATGTGTTTTAGTGGTACTTAGGTTTTTTTTGAGCTCTTGCCCTTCCACACAGAAAGCTTCTCCTCAATGAGAAAACATGCAAATCATGACAAGCACACATTGGTTTCCCTGAGATGGAGGCATGTGGACAGAACTCACTGCCAAACTTCAATTTGTTTTGTTTTTGTTTTTTTAATTCTTGTTATTTTTTTCACCATATAGGATTTATCTGCTCATCTGTGGCCACTAAAGATTTTATTAGATATATGGTCTACTTTCAAGGTTGAGTCTTGTGGTTTATCTTTTTCAGATCCTTTATTTGGCAATGGTTTACTAGGATCTAGGGAAATTGTTATTGGGTCTGTGGATGTCTATAGATGAAGAAGCCTCAAGTTCATATGGAATTTTTTTTGAGAAATATTATTAATTTCTGGAGTAATTTCTTGGGTTTTTTGATAACTAAATATATTTCCCCTTTTCAGTGAACGAATTGTGAACTCCATATTTCTCCAGTAACTCTCTAGTAGATATATAGGTGCACTATTTGGAAGAAAAGATGTTTCCCTTTTATTTCTTTAATTCAGAATTCTTTTTTTTTTTTTTTTTTTTTCAGAATTCAATAGTAACACACTTACATCCTGTAACTGCATATTAGATAGCATTGTCTCTATACTGTTGTGTTTCTCTGAGAGGAGGAATCTTTCAGTTGGATAGCGTTCAGAAAGGAAAGAGTGTCTCCAGTGTCTATTAAAGTTGTTACAGAAATTTCCTTAATTTGTTTATCTATTTCTCCTAAGGTATTTGATTAGAGAAGTGAATCAATCCCCCCTAGGAGCACCCCGTTCTTGTTTGTTTTGCCCAAAGTGTCTATTGCTCTTCCTGCAAACACTTTTCTGACACCTGACTCTTAATTGTTGTCTCATTTGCTTTCTGTGAGAGCCAACCTTGTATTTGTCTGGTTGCTTCCTTATTTTAACTGTAAGTTCACTATTTCCATTAGTGTCCCCCATTCCTTGTTTTTGATAATTGATCTTCTATTAGCACTAAAGTATTTGTAGGAAAAATGAAAAAAAAAATCTATTTGTATTGTTTAGCTACTGTCGTTAAAGCCTCAAATATAGAATCTAAAAATGTTGAATTACAGTAGAGGTCATTTTGGTGGGCAGAAATGACTCCAGGAACATCCCCAAACAGTGTTTAAAGGTTTACTCAAGTCTTTCATGGAACTCTAGATTGATTCAAGTCTGCATTTGCATTGTTTTTTATTCCAACTTGTAAATCTTAAAAAGATTGTAAAGGCTCTGGAGAAATTTTTGCTCTAATATGTCACATTTCTCCTTGTTTTTCTTGCCCTATGGTATCTAACATTGCACATGGAATTTCCCATTCCCCACCCACCCCCTTTTATTCATTCTTTTGATTTACTTCGGGAACAAACATGTGAAGCAGTGGTTATAGGTCTGAGAATCCAAGAGTATACACTCTGTTATTCACATACCTCGGTATAACTTTCTCGCCTCTGAAGTGGGTCTTGGAATTCCTTAGTTACATCTCTAAATTCTGACTTTGTCCATAGGGTGAACTCAAGAAACTGTGGCTGTTACTTTATCCCCTCCCAGTCTGATTCTTTCTGGGAAAGGTGCCACCAAATTCTACATTTGGATATTTTTAGAAAATATGTGTCCATTCATTTTTGTTTGGTTTTTGAGTCAATTTTTCTAATTGTACACACAAGTATCTTGTGAGCAGCTCACATGTGCCTCGCCTGACCATTTCAAAGTGAGATTTGTTTTGGTCATTTCCTCCTATTTAGGGAGCCAATTGCATGTATACTGTAAGTATTATTCATGAATCCTGTCAGAGAGTTAGTAGATGGCTGGTCACTTGATATTCCACAATGTTCAGGTTTTGATGCTTTGTTTCTCATTTTTTGGTTCAGCAAGTCAAATTACAGTTTCATGTTCTGCATCTGAGTATGCTACTTGTAGCCTAGTTTCTCAGGGTGTGACCCTCAGTTATTTTGGTCTTTGTGCGTCTTGATTTTCCTAACAATCACTGAAGACAATTGTAAGGGCTCAGATTGTGGGTGATCAGCTCATATAGTATCCTCTGCATAGTCAGTTCTTTGGTTTGCATCTGAACAACTTGAGAAATGATCTCAGGCATCTTTGTGGGACTCTAATCACTTAGAGACATTGATAATGCAGGGAGAGGGAATAGTGCAGGGAGAGGGAGTAAGAGGGAAAAGTACCTTTGTCTTTGGAATCACTTGGAGTCAATTTTCATTGTTTTTATTCACCATTGGTTACCTTTTAATTAGCTGAATCAGCCTGTGAAGTAAATGCTCAATTGGGGAGAATACAGGCTTGAGTAGCAAATTAATTCCTTTTAATTTTGTGCTTTTAAAATGAGGAAAACCTCAGTATTTAATGTAGGTTTCCCTTCTCTTTGAGAGAAGAAGATGATCTGTCTCACCTGAACAACATGAAAAATTATCTAATAAACTCAAGGTTTGTCAACTGTTAGCGGGGAAGTCTGAGACCCAGAGTTCTGGGTCCCTGAAAATTCAGGAAGCTGGATGTGCTCCTGGAGCCAGCAGGTACCAAGATGCAAGGTCCTCTGGACGCTCCAGACAATCTCAGGCTGTCCTTCTGGGTCCCATTTGGGTCACCATTTTTGTAGATTGAAAAAATGATCCCAGAATTAGTAATAATTAGACTAAATTTTACTAGATAAATAAAGGGAGGACTTGAACCCAGGAACAATCTGACAGGTTTTACCCTGAGAGATAACTAACTACTCCACCTACTAGTTATGAGATGAAGTGAGATAACATACTCTAGGAAAGAAGGGAAGTCTCATTTTCTTACCTCAAAGACCACAATGATTAAAACACTAATTTTTCAACAGGATTTCTGTTTTTCACTAGTAAATTTTGAAGTGTGAAACTTCCCTCGTTCTGAATCAGAGACTGTTGTTATCTATATGTCAAGAGTGGCAAAACATCTGGGTAGTTAAACTTTATCCTAACTCTTCTTAGGAGATTCTTAGTAGGGTATTCATTGTTTTGTAACTGCCTTTGGTCAACAAAGACCTGAAGAGGATATTGACTTCTTCTTCTCATCGACATATGGAATGTTACGCATGGCTTATTCACAGAACAGGGCCAGTCACTTCAACTTGTCTGCCGGGTCTTTGAACTTCCAGTTTGTTAGACTAGGGGGAGGGATTTCAAATTGCAGTTTCAGTTCTCAGGGGCTTATTATAATACTTAAGTAATTCAAAGGGTATTAAAATGAAAACAAAACAGGACTAAAATATATAGAGCCATACCCAATAAACTTGGTCAAATAATCAGATTTTTGCCATTTAGTAAGATGCCTATATCAGTGATAAGTTTATCCTTAATAGGAACATTGCAAAGACACATAATGAAAGCAATAGAAGGCACAGATCTTGCTGAAAAGTAAACACAACTAATTATCACACTAATTAATGTGGCTCATGTACCTTTGACAACTAGCTCATCAAAGTTGAGGTGTCACTTAAGAAGATTGTCTTCTGAATTTCCAAGAAGAGATTACTATCTGTGTCTAAAATAAGTATATACCTAGGTGACTCTGACAGAAATGCATTCTAAGTTTACACATTTACATGTAGAAATGTTCAACAATCAGTATCCTTTTAGGTATCTGCATTTGTATTTAGTCAAACTGACATGTCATTTAGTTACTATCTGATCTTGATTCATTTTGATTTGTTTTCCATTTTATTTGTTCCTAGAGTCTTGTTGTTTAACAAAAGTTCTCAGCATATTGTTTAACATAAATGATTGCTAGTGAAATTCTGATGCGTTTGCTTCTACTGACAGAAATCAACTTCAAGGTAGCTAAGGAAAGAACATAAAAGAAGAAAATAAAGATGTTTTGATACCACACATGATTTTTCTTTTGAGTGATTGACAATGTTTTTTTCTTTTTTTCCTCCAATACATGAAATAACTAAAAACATTAGGTTTCATTTCTGGCTCTTATCATGTCAACTCTTCAAGGGGAAAAAATTGAGTATTTCAAGTGGGATCTGGAGTTTGTTAGATAATAAATGTATTAAAGGATGGATTAAATTGGGGTTGGATTCTAGTAGTGGTGAAGTTTTCTGCATGGGCATCATAACTTTCTAGAACTTTCAGATCCTAGCTAGTCATTCTGTAGAAGTATCTGATGTTATGTCTGACTTTAGTTAAATTGCATTAATGGAGAGAAACAGTGGTATGGTTTTGTTTGTCCCAACTAAATTTATGTCTTTATTCATGAATGTATCCATCTCAATTCACTCCACATTTAGTATAAGCTATGTGCTCTGCAGGGTATTAGGTATACAAGGATAAATAAATTTGTCCTCAAGGAACAAGAAAGTTTTAAATTAAGAGAATTAAAAAAAAATAACCAACTTGCTTCCAAGAAGGAAAAAAATAAAGGGTCACATATTAAAAAAAAAAATCCAGATAACCTCAGAATACTCATAGCTCTAAATATTAAAACAGTAGAGCAACCTACAGAATTGTAGGAGGAAGTTTGTGACTAAACCACACTATACATGTAGTCTCTGTGGTGGAGACCAGAAAATATACTCCCATATGCTCTCAAGGGAGGTAATACTGAGTCATTATAATATAGCAAACAAGAACTGAACAAAATTAAAATCTTAAACTGTGTGAGAAACAGACTTTCAATGAGCAATGAAATGAATGATTTGAAAACTGAAAGCAACTATCAAAAAAGGGAGAGAAATGATACATAATAGAAAAATCACTTTTGAACAAATATTTATCAGATCATTCCAATAAATTAGACACTGATCTATACAGGGAGATTAACAACAGTTAAATAGCTTTTAAAAATAAAAGTTCCACTCTCATAGAATTTATAT
Organism: Galemys pyrenaicus; assembly: GCA_019455555.1. Taxonomy (NCBI): domain Eukaryota; kingdom Metazoa; phylum Chordata; class Mammalia; order Eulipotyphla; family Talpidae; genus Galemys; species Galemys pyrenaicus. The sequence continues at coordinate 401,426 of JAGFMF010011486.1, read as the reverse complement.
TCTAGCAGGGGAATCAGATAAAATTTATGAAATGCATAAATGAAATAACACAATAGCAATCATTTGGGTACAACATCTTTGGTTTTATTAACAAAAACATGGAATATGTTAGAAATGGATAGAAAATGAGTTAAAAGTAATAAATTTCGATCATTTAGGTCTGTACTCACATGCACACATGTAAAACAAAGGGTAGAAAAGTTATTTCTTAGATAAAGTAGAAATCAAAGTAAATTGCATTAAGCAGAACAAAAATAGCAATTCATATTAATAGTAATTCTAAAAAAGTCATGCGTCCAAAGTCAGTCTTCTTATTCTTCATCTGACTTGGTTTCTATTCTTGCCTCCCTAACTAGCTCCAAGGGCACATCTAAAACCTGGGCATCATTCTTCATACACACTTACCTCTGATCCCATACATCCAATCTATTGGTCTCTAAATTCTGTTTTTCCATCTCTTCCATAATTTAAATTTGTCTCCTTCCTTCCATGCTTGCTGCTAACTCTATTTACTTAGGGCACCTCCCTCTCTAATCTGATTTTCTACTATGACTTCAAAACTTGTTTCCCTCCTCTGCTTTTTTTCCATCAAATTTATTCTCCACAGGTAGATTCAAGTCATCTTTCAGAGAGTTTTTTTGGGGGGGGAGGGGAGATAAAAATCATTTCAGAATGATATCTTAAGTCATCTCTATTCATAAAACATCATTGTTCAAAATCCTTAACATCATCCTTTGTAATCTTGATGATCACACCAGACCGATATCATCATTATGCTCTTTTATATCCATCCACGTGAACTTTTGCCATTCCCAAATATTTTCTCAACCTGGGACCCTGTCACAGACTATCTATTCTGTCTTGTAGCTCTCTTTTCCTTTTATCTTCCTTTGCCTGGGAAATTTCTACTCTGAGCTTAGCTGTCACCTCTACTTGCAAATCTTCCTAACTTCCATCTCTACCATCTTGCTGAGTTCCCATTCTAAGTGCTCCACTGGAACCTGGAATTACCCTGTCTTAGCACCTCTCCCATTTTTTGATTGCTGATATACCTGAAAACCAAATTAAGTGTAAAAACCATGAAGCTGTGGGCCATGCTACCAAGATATATATATATATATATATATATATATATATATATATATATAGCAAGTGGACTTTTACTATGAAATAAGGTTTTTTTTTTTAAGAAAAAGAATAACCAAAGAATTTATAAGATGCCACTATTTCACCTTTTTCACAGCTCGAGTATATATCCCACAATTTCTTTATTCATTCGTTTGTTGAAGGGCACTTAGATTTTTTTGCATGCCTTGCCACTTGTGGACAATGTTGCTATATATGTATATGTAAATGTGTATGTAGATAAATCTTTTCATATTAGACTTTTTATATACCTAATAGAGGTTTTGTTAGGTCATATGCAATTTCAGTTTTTATTTTAAGAAAGATCCATACTGTTTTCCACAGGTGCTGCACCAACTTGCAGATCCACCAACAGTAGATGAGTGTTCTGTTTGCATAACTTCACCAGCGCTTGTTGATTTCATTCTTTTTTACATGGGCTGTTCTCAAAGAGGTGTGGTTGTATCTCAATGTTTTGATTTGCATTTCCCACATAGTAAAGGATGTGAACAATTTTTCATATGTTTGCAAAACATCTGAGTATCTTCTTTAGAAAAGTGTCTATACTACTCAGCAATCAAAAATGAAAAACTAGACGCATTCATAGGAACATGGATGGAACTGGAAGGGATGATGCTCAGCAAAGTAAGTCAGAAGGCAAAAGAAAAATACCAGATGATTCCTCCCCTAGGGGGAATATAAGGGAACCAAATAAGGATCAAGGAAAGGAATAAGAACAATAATAATAATAATAATAACAACAAGAAAGAAACAAAAACCAAAAATGAAAAGACAAAGACAAACTGGGGACACTTGGTGGGGAGGGAAAAGAGGAGGGGTTGAGGGCAGACGGGATCACAGGGGACTGAGGTGATGGTGCACCGGTGAGATGGTGATGGGGAATACATGGGAATTACAATTGATGTCAAATATATGTAAAGTAAAAAAAATTTATGTTAAAAAAAGAGAAAAAGTTAGAAAAGTGTCTATATAGGTCATTTGCCCAATTTTTGAGTGTTATTTGTTTTATAAGAATTTTATAAATTTTGGAGATTAGTTCATCAGACCTCAAATAAATGAAATGCAAATGTTTTATTCCCTTCTGTAGGTTCCCTTTTTTCTTTTGAGGCACAAAAACTTTTTAGTTTGTAGTTCCACTTGTTTGTTTACATTTGTATCTCTTGCAATTTGGGTTGAGTCCCCAAATACATCTTTGTGGTAGATGTCCCATAGTGTGTCCCTTATATTTTCTTTCAAGTACTTGATTGTTTCAGTTCTTATGTTTAGCTCTTTAATCCACTTCAAGTTATTTTTTTGTGAATAGATCTTGTTCAGTTTTTTGCAAGTGACTACCCAGTTTCCCAGCTCTATTTATTAAAGAGATGATATTTTTCTCTATTGTATGGTCATAGCTCATTTGTCAAAGATTAACTGTTCATATTTGTGTGGATTTATCTCTAGGTTTTCTATTCCATGCTACATTTCTGAGTTTCTGTTTTTGTTCCAGTACCATACGGTTTTGACTATGATTGCTGTGTAATATAATTTGAAGTCAGAAACTGTAATACCTTCATTTTTCTTCTTTTCTCTCAGGATTGCTCTAGCTATTTGGGTCTTTTGTGGTAGCATGTACATTTCATAATTATTTGTTCTATTTCCTTGAAAAAAGTCATTGGTATTTTGATAGATATTGCATTGAATCTGCAAATTGCGCTAGGTAATAATTTTAATGATTTTTTTTTTCAATCACTGAGCATGGGGTAGATTTTCATTTCTTTGTGTCTTCTCTTACTTCTTTTACCAGAAAGAAGTTAAGTTTTATAGTTTTCAATATATAGATCTTTCGCCTCCTTCATTAAGTTTACTTTCTGGTATTTTATTATTTATTTTTTTTTTTTTTGCCATGGGAATTGGGATAGCAATCTTTATTTTCCTTTCTTCTGATACATTATTTGCATATAGAAATGCTACTGATTTTTGTATATTGATTTTTATTCTCCCCTTTTACTGTATTCATTTATTATTTACGTTAGTTTTTTTGATAGAATCTTTTGGCTTCTCTAAATACAATAACATGTCATCTGAAAATAGTGAAAGTTTCACTTCTTCTATTCCAATTTGAATTACTCTTATGTCCTTTTCTTCCCTAACTGCTTTAGCTAAAACTTCTAATATTGTGTTGGATATTAGTGTTAACAGTGGACATCCTCGTCTTGTACTTAGTTTTGTTATTGGGAAGGCTTTCAGTTTTTCACCATCAAGAATGATGTTGGCTGTGGGTTTGTTGTATATAACTTTTATAATGTTTACATAAATTCCATTTATTCCCATTTTATTGAGTGTCTTTGTCATAAGTAGGTCTTGAATGTTGTAGAGTGCTTTTTGGCATTTATTGAGATGATCATGCAGTTTTTTCTTCTTTTTTGCTGATATGGTAAATGACATTGATTACTTTGCATATGTTGTACTGGCTTTGTATCCCTGGGATGATAATCTTGATATGTTGCTGTATTTGGTTAGCTCAAATTTTGTTGACAATTTTTTCATCTCTACATATCAGAGACATTGGTCTATAATTTTCTTTTGTGTACTATCTTTATTTGATTTCAGGATCAGGGTAATGTCCTCATAGAATGTGTTGGAGAGGTTTTTGAAGAGTTTGAGTAGAGTAAGTATGTGATCCTCTATGAAAATTTGGTAGAATTCACTGGAGAAGTAATCTGGCCCTGGGCTTTTGTTCTTAGGGAGACTTTTTATTACTCTTTCAATTTCAGCACTTGTGTGTTTTGACTATTTAGGCTGTCTATTTCATTCTGATTCGATTTGGGAGGCTTTATAAATCTACAAATTTGTTCATTTGGGGGCTTCCCTGGTGGGTTAGTGGTGAAGTCTCAATGCTATCACTGTAATAGTCCACCACTGTGGCCTGAGTTTGATCCACAGCCAGGGAACTAACCCATGTATGGCACAGTAAACCTCTTCTCTCTTGCCTGCTGCTCTCTTCAACAGCGTATTTCAGTAGATCTGCCTGCTCTGCTCCCCACTTTCTTTGGTGAATCCTTTCACCCCCTGCACCCTTGTCCTATACCCCAGTTCTTCTTCTTTTTTTTAAAAGAGTTATTTATTTATACATACAAGAGCTGGGATAAAGGCCAGAGTCCAGGGTGGTGAGAGGATTCACCAGAGACAAAGTAGGGAGCAGAATAGGCAGACTGACTGAAACACACTGCTGAGGGGAGCAGCGAGTGAAGCAGGAGAGGTCTGCTACACCATGTGGGTCCCCTCCCTCGCTGGTGGCAAGGATAGAATTTGTGCTGCAGTGGCTGTGGTCTGCTTCATAGTGCGTTGCTTAACCCACTGCGCCACCAGGGAGCCCCCCCCCCCCCAGTTCTTCTATACTAAATAAAACATTTAAAAAAAAATAAAGTATACACATTTCATCTAGGTTGTACATTTTGTTTGCATAGAGACTTTGCAGTAGGTTCTTATTAGTCTAAGTATCTGCAGTATCTGTTGCAATTTTGCTTTTTTCATTTCTGATTCCATTAATTTTGACTTTCTCTCTTCATAATCCTAACCAATGACTTGCCAATTTTATTTTTTTCTAAGAATTAACTCTTAGTTTCACTGGTCTTTTTTGTTTGTTAATTTCTTTTTTTTAATATTAGATGTATTCAATTGATTTGACATCATTTGTAGTCCCCAGGGGTTCCACCACCATTTCACCCATGCGTCATCACCTCAGTCCCTTGTGCTCTTTTCACTGGTCTTTTAAACTATCATTTGTTTTCTATCTCACTTATTTCTACACAAATTTTTTATTATTTCTTTCTTTCTATTATCTTTTGGATGCTTTTGTTTTTCAGCTGTGGAGTTAGCTTGTTTGAGATTTTTCTTTTTAATGTTGGCCTGTATAATTATAAACTTCCCGTGCTTTTAGAGAATAGAGCTGGTAGCTTGTCTCTTTATTTTCATTTGCCTCTACATCCTTTGGTATCTCTTCTATGATGTCTTCATTGACCATGGAGTTGCTCAGAAGCATTTTATTTAGACATCAAATATTTTCATTTATTTCTGGATTCTTTTTGGGAAAACCTTTATTTCACCTACATAAATGAATGAAAATTTTTTAGATAGAGTATTCTCAGTTGGCAATTCTTATCTTTCAGGACTGTGGACGCTTCCTCCCACCCTGCTCTTGCCTAGAGGGTGACTGGGTTGAATTTCAGAAAAAGCCTAATTTGGGGGCCTTTATAAGTTGTTTTCCTTGCTGCCTGAATGATTTTTTTCTTTAACATTTTCTAATTTGATAATGACATACCAAGCTATAGGACTTTTTGAATTTGAAATATAGGTGTTTTTGCTCCTTCCTGCATATACATACTTAACATTCTTAAGGTTTGGGAAATTCTCAGTTATTATTTCTTTGAACAGTTTTTTCTCCCACTTCTCTCTCTTCACCTTCAGGGATCCCACTTATTCTTAAGTTTTTTCTTCTAAATGCATACAGTATTTCTCATAGTTTCATCCGTTATCCTTTGTTTTGATTCTGTCTTTTTCTAAATGAATGATTTGTTAATTTGAGTCTTCTACTTCTGAAGAGACTTTTTCTTTTGCCAGTTAAATTCTACTTAAAGCACTTTCAAATTTGTTTACATTTCATTCTAAATCCTTTGTTATGATCGTCTTATATATTCAATCTCTTTTTAAAAGAACTTTCTTTGCTCCTGCATTACCTTTCCTGCTTGTCTTTGACTGATCTTTCAGTAGCTCAGCTATTTTTAGTATTGTTGTTTTGAGGTTTTTGTCTGATAGGTCCTTTATTTTTGTATCCTTGACATTTGTCTCAGGATTTCCTCTCTTCTCATTTTGCTTTTCCATCTTGTGTTCAGATGTTCTAATTTTCTAGGCATGTATATGGCCTTATTAGCTATTTTGTTTGTGTAAACTGGAGATTTAGTTTGTTTGTTTCTCTTCTTAATTTACCTTGGTGTGATGTGGGGAAAGGGTATTTTGGGTTTTAATTTAAGGAGTAAACTTGGTCACCTCTCTGTCCTCCTCTTTCATTCCACAGCAAGCTACATTCTGTGCTTATGTTGTCTCAACATCCTACGCCACCTCCCTGCTGTTCCTTTGTGCCATCTATGAAGTTTAGTGTGGGAAACTCGGTCTGGACCGCCAGGCTCATGCTCCAGTAGTAAGTTGTGCTTGGCCAGGATGCAGTGCTACACCAGAGCATGCCAGGCAGGCATGGGTCAACTTGTTCCTATGACCGCCAACAATGGCCATCCCTGTCCACTACTATCTGTATTGCTGCTCTATGAAGTTGCAATATCTGAGTGACTTCTCTCTGAAGTTCTTGTCTCTGCCATTGGGATATTTTTGGAGGCTGGACTGCTCAACATGGTGTCTTTGATCATTTCTGGAAGAGTGTAGGGTTGGAACTTTTGGTGCCCTTGCTGACCGTGGAGTCCTAGGTTCCTGGGTCTGCACCAGCAGACATTCCACTGCCCTAGTTGGACCCGCACCCACATGTGTGTCAGCAGTTTCTCCAGGGAATTTCACATTGCCTCAGATAGCCCCCTCATGTATCACGTGATTGACTTCCAGCGCATGCTGCCAGCTGTGATATCTGCTCTCCTACACTTCTTTCTCCTTCCATTCAGCAACCACTAAACTTAGTTTGAGATCTCCATTGACAAGTCCTGGGGACAGAGTATCTGACTCTTCTTCTTCTTTTTATAAAGATTTGTTTATTTATGCATACAAGAACTGGGATACAGGCCAGAGGTGGGGGCCAGGTGGGGGTGAGAGGATTCACCAGAGACAGAGTAGGGAACAGAACAGGCAGATCAACAGAAATACACTGTGGAGGGCAGCAGCAGGCAAGGCAGGAGAGGTCTGCACTGCCATGTGAGTCACTTCCTTGGCCGGCAGCAAGGATTGAACTCGTGCTACAGTGACTGCGGTCTGCTTCATAGTGCGGTGCTTAACACGCTGTGCCACCAGGAAGGCCCTATCTGACTCTTCTTTTTTTTTTTTTAAGTATTTTTTTTTCATTTTTTAACTTATATATATTTGACATCAATTGTAATTCCCACGTCTGACTCTTCTTTTGAGGAAATATTTTTTTATAGTTTTTTTTTAGGGGAGAGAGTGATCCCAAACTCTCTATTCTACTGTGTTGTCTAGAACATCTTTTAAAATGGCAAATTTCCTGTATAAACACAAATGCTAAAATTTTCTTAACTAAGAAGTCTGAATCTCTAATAAATGTGGAACAACCTAAAATGTTCTTAAATCATTTCATCAAAAATAGTCTAAGCTGGTCATTATAACTTTCATGTTTTCTTTTAAAATAGTTTTTTACTAAGGTGACACTGGTTTACAAACTGTATGTGATTCAGAAATCAAAGAATCCTATCTTTTCAGGTATATGTTACCGTACCACACACATGACCAAAGCACCAATAATTTGCCACCATACTTCTATGTGCCCCTTTCCTCTTTGTATACCACCCTCCCCTTACCTTCTGCCTAAGTTTTATGGTCAGATTTTAGGGTTTGTTATTAGTTTGGTGTTGATAGACTCTGTTTTGTTTCCACATATGAGTGAAAACATCTGGTCTATTTCTGACCTTTCTCCATCTGTATTATTTCCTCCAGGTTCATCCATGCTGTCCCAAATGGCAAGAGTTCATTTTATAGCTGAATACTATTCCATTTTATGTGTAACTATTTCTATATAGCTATACATAACTATTTATCTACATATGTCTTCTTATTCTACTCATCTCTCCTTGCTTCTATATGTTTGGTTATTATAAACCAACATATTGGTTCTATATGTTGGTTATTATAAACAATGAACATAAGAGTGAATATATTTCTTGAATTATTGTTTCTGTGTTCTTTGAATGGAGTTCTTTGAGTACCCAGGACTGTAATTGCTGAATCAAATGATAGATCTCTTTTTGACATTTTGAGAAACCTCAATGCTATTTTCCATATGAATTGAACCAGGCTATCCAGTGTATATTCTAACAAATAGTGTATGAGGATTCCTTTTTTTCCATATCCTTGTTGCTTTTGGGTTTTTATATATGGCCATTTCTATAGATTTGAGATGATGTTTGATTTGCATTTCCTTCATGATAAATGATGGTGAGATTTTTTCATATTCTTGTTGACCATTTGTATGTCTTCTATTTATCTATTTAGCTCATCTTCTATGTCTTCTATGTATCTATTTAGCTCGTCTTTCATTTTCTGATTTTCCTTTCCTTTTTTTTTTTTGAGTTTTATGAGTTCTTAGTAGGCCTTGGGCATTAGCCTCTATCAAATGTATGGCTTGTAAATATTTTCTCCCATCCAATATAGTGTTTTCCCATCTTAATGATAATTTATTTTGTTATGCAGGAGATTTTTAGTTTGTAGTCCACTTGTTTTTGCTTTTATTCTTGCCATAGAATTTAAACACCCAAAACATTAATTAGGTGAATACAAAGGAGAGTTTTATCTGTTTATTTCTTATATTTTATGTTTTCAGGTCTTACATCCAAGTCTTTAATCCATTCAGAGTAAATTTTTTTTTTAAAGATTTATTTATTTATGCATACAAGCACTGGGGTACAGGCCAGAGGTGTGGGGGGTGAGAGGATTCACCACAGAGAGCTGGAAGCAGAACAGGCAGATCAA
>JAGFMF010011486.1:351433-392546 GCA_019455555.1 Galemys pyrenaicus | reverse complement strand
GTGGGTCCCCTCCCTGGCCGGCAGCAGGGATCGAACTCGTGCTGCAGTGGCTGCGGTTTGCTTCACAGTGCGTTGCTTAACCCACTGCGCCACCAGGGAGGCCCCAGAGTAAATTTTTGTAGATGGTGCAAGGTAGTGCTCTAGTTTCATTCTTTTGCATGTTATCCTGTCATCCTAAGGAATATACAGATGCAATACAATCCCTATCAAGTTCTTCTAAGAAATATAATGATCAACTAAAGATGCCCAAAAGTCAAAGCTATCCCCCAAAAGAAGGGAGAAAGAGATATCATACCTTCAGATTCAAAGTATACTACAAAAATATAGTGATCAAAACAGCATAGTATTGTGATAAAAATAGAATAGAATTACAAAAATGGAATAGAATTACAAGTACTGAAATAAATTCACACTTATATGGATAGTTAGTCTGTGACAAAGATGCTAAGAGTACACATTGAAGAAAGGAAAGTCTCTTCAACAAATGGTATTGAAAAAATTGAGCAGCCTTCACATATTTTAGGAGCAGAATTTTTCTGTTAAACTGGCCAATGGAATGGAACATAATAAAGGAGCTGTCACATCTATTTTATAAAGATGAAATGAACATGCTCCAAAAAGTTGAATATATAACTCAAAACTTCTTAATTGAGTAGCAATCTCATTTTTGAATATAACTGCAGAAATCCTTAAAAATAATTGCAATCCAAATATAACAGTACCTTAATAAATCACCTACTGACTCAAATTATGATTAGTTCCTGGAATTCAAGAGTGATTTAATGTCGTTATATAAATGGATCTAATGTGAAATAAATAGTAAACTCTGTAAACTATTTCAACACAATTCTGGTGAAGATGATTAGAAAACTAAAATGCAAAGGACTCAATTGCTAATGAATATCTGATGGTTGAACAGCAAAGGTACACTCATTAAAACCAGAACAAAACTAAGAGTCTCAGTTTCAACCTTATAATTCCTAGGAATGTGCTGAACATCAGTTTTGGCTTATAATGACAAAATGTGCTGTATATTTTGCTTTGTTTTTCACTGTGGAAGATCAAATAGACAAATACCTGATTCAACTTGGTTTCTGAAGTCCTTAATGTCCCACCTGATTATATATATTAAGATTATGTAGTAACCATCTACATTTGAGGTGGTTAAGATACTTTGAGATTTCTACATGTAGGTCAAATTAATCAAATATCAACTATTTTTTGTGGTTTGGTCTAATACAAGAATTGCAAAAGAATTAATGCTATGGAGGACATTCTATCCGACGAATAAATAGGTATGTCTCATGAATGAACCAGAAATTATTATGAGGTGCATATGTGGAGGGGTCTGTACTGAAATCAACTACTCTTACCTAGGTGTTCAAGAACTAGGGCTCTTCTCCACTCCCTAAAACGCTGGTATGAAATGCCACTAATTGGCATTTAAGTTCAAAATGTTCTTCTCCACCTCCCCCCTTTCTCTCCCCAAGGAACCATCAAGTTAAAAGCATGTCCTCTTCTAGGACAGCACTGGTAAACTTGGTGCTGTGGCCTGGGAAAACATGTTCCTCCTCAAGATGCCAAGACAGTGGATGCAAAACTGTTGCCTTTTCCCTGCTAGCCATTCCTGTGCTTTGTGAAGCGGCTGCGGTTTGTATGAGACTGTGAAATACAATGTCCACTGTGATCCAATGAAGGTTTATAAAAAACATTAAGTTACAATTAAAGGAGAGCTATATAATTAGATTATATAGTATTAGTAATGTTCAAAGGATTGTTTACATACCAATAGTCATATCACTAAATAATCACTAAGAACTATGTAATTTTCCATTATTTAACTTTACTTAAGCCATTGATATTTTAAGGTTGGGATTTCTTTACATCCTGTGTTAACAAGATGAAATTAACAGCAGAATGCCAACACTGACAATACTACTGCCTTTTATTTCCACACAGATGTGACTGTAAAATCATGTATACAATTTTGGTGATATATAGTGATACAGTAAAAAGTATGAAAAAAGAATCTAAGAGAAAAACACATTTGATGTCACTAGTCTACCTTCAAACATAGACTTAATAAAAATGTTTTAAGTAGATTATTCTTTATATCTCTGTCTTTGGAGATAAAATTTTTGCTAAAAATCCTATTGAAATATCTGCAGACTAACAAATATTTTCAATAATTGAAGATGAAAGCTTGTTGAGATTTATATAGTATATAAATCCTAGGTACAAAGTCTATTCATTGTATATATATTATTAAAAATGTTTTTCTGAATTCCATTTTAATGTACACAGAAGGTTATTGATATTATTAAATGTGGTATTTTATTTTGTTTCATAGGTATTGGGGCATGCAAAACTAACCAGTAGTCATTGTAAGTTTAATAACACTGTAGTTTTTGCTGAATTAACTAAAATTTTCTTGTACATGATGAGTGAGACACAATATAACATAATCTGATTAAGGAAATATTTGTAGAATGTAAAATAAATTACATAATCATTATAAAAAATTGATAAAGATGATGAGGGCTATAAATGAGTCAGGAGTTATAGGCACACCTTCTGTTATGTTTGGTAACCAAACCTACACAGTATATTTTAACAGCATTACTTACTGAAGAAGAAAGATAACAGAACTCTTTATTCTTATTTGTTGGCCAAAAACAAAGTACATGGTATAGAAGAGATTCTGTAACTATCTTGTCAAATTTAGAGAAAAGATGGAAAAGCAGCTATTACCTGAAAATAAAACAAACAAACAGGTTATTTGAACGAAATAGTCTCAATTCTGCATTACAAATAATGGGGTCAATCTTTCAGGACACGGTAGTCACCATTTTTTAAACTATTACTAAGAAACTGTTTTGTTTCTTAGAAAGTAGTTTGTTCATTGGAGTCTTCTCAAGAAATAATTAAACTGGTGAGATTTAAGAGCTCACATTTTCTTACATGATTTCTGATATAAAAATACTATGACTCCACTCCAGAATAGATGTACAGTGACTTTACATGCAGTGAAATCTCAACAACAAAGTAAAATCAAAAATCATGGTGTTACCCTGAGATCCAATCATATTCTGTAAAAATGGTTTTAGATACAAGACTTTTATCAATGATATATTTGAATGCAAATTATATTAAAAACAAAAAAATGTCAACGTGAAAATATCAAGTATTCTGAAATATTTGGAAAGCATCTTGTTCGAGCACATAACATAAATTGGTGGAATTGTTTGAGTGAAAACACATCACCACCATTGATTGTTTTAAGGCCAAGAGTTGAAGGGAAGGGAACTTTTCCATCTTAGTTACTGTCAAAGAAGAAGGAAACTTCTCTGGCAGCATGGCCATCAATGTTATCAAACATGATAGAACTATTCAAAATATCTTTTTTCTTGCCCAAACTGAGAATTTATTTAATTAAATCAATGTGTAGTGTAATACCACAAGGGAATTTAGTGAAAAACAGGGCTAAGGAATTGCAAGTCCTAAACCATAATAACAAAATTTTAAAAATTTACTGCAGGCCACTTCATGCCCCTAGACCTAGAGCTCCCTCTAGCCCTCCTAGACACAGGACTGTAACTGGGAACCTCTATTTCTGGGTGGGGTGATGTCCTAGAACCTCATTGCCTTGACTCAGTAGCTTCCCAGTCCTCCCAGCCACTGGAACCACTGCATCTGAGACAAATGAGGCCCCAATGTCTTAAACCTTTCACCCAGCATGCTCCTAGCCCCCTACAGCCATCAGAATCAGGTCCAGAAGTACTTTAAGCACTACCAAATATCCTATAGGATCTCAGCAGCTATGCACACCATAACGTAAATAAATGTCCAGAACAATGTGAAAGAGGGAGCACATACACAACAGACATCCCAAGTACAGCTTAGCAAACCAAAGGAAAACAATGTGGAGAAAGAAAAATGCAAATGGCCAACAAGACCTTAGCAAACTACACACCATTCAGAGAGAAAGAGAATCCAGAATCCAACCACAAAACATTGGAAAAACTTCTACTCTAATCAGATAAAGATTTCAAAATTCCCATAATCAAGGAAGTCAAAGAAGTGGAACAATACAAACAAAGGTCAGAAAATCAAATGGATGCTATGAGAAACACAATCAATGAACAAAAAATTGGATTTGAAACTTTAAACACAGAAATAATGGACGTGTAGTATGTGAGAAGGAACAATGGAGATGAAAAATTATGGAAGGCAAGGAAGCATAATAAACTAAACATATCAGCAAGCTCAAAGATGCAAATGGAGGGGGGGTAAAGAGAAATATAAAGGGAGGGATCCTCTCTGATGGTACAAGGGGTTAAGTCACAGTACTGTGAAGCTATTAGTAGCTACTACAACATGAGTTTGATCCCTGGCAAGGGAGGTGACCCACATGGTAAAGTAGACTTCTCCTGCCTCACCTGCTGCCCCCTTTAGCAATGTATTTCATTAGATCCACCTGTTCTGCTCCCCACTCTGGTGAATTCTCTAACCCCTGTACCTCTGGCCTACACCCTAGCTCTTGTATGCATAATAAAATAATTCTTATAAAAAAGGAAAAAGAGATAAAAGGAAAAAAATGAAGAAACACTTTAAGAACTATCTGACACCATGAGAAAAGGATAAATATCAGTTATACCTGCAGAAGAGAGAAATAGGAACTAAAAACTTAACTAAAGAAATGATAGAAGAAAATTCCCAAACTTGAAAAAGTAACTGAACATACAAATATAAAAAGCTAAAAGAACTCCAAGATATCTAAACAAAAAGAGACCTACAGCAAGACACATAATAATAAAATTTCTAAGAATCCAAGCAAGGAAAAAATAATGAAGCTGATAAGGAGTAAAAAAAAAAAAACACCCTAGAATCTATAAAGCAACACTATTTAGGCTAACATCAGACTTCTCTGCTGTGTACTAGAATGGAGCAATGCATTCAAAATATTCTAAGATAAGCACTGCCAGTCAAAAATACTCTATCATGCAATGTTCTCCTTCAATATGTGAGAAAAATAATGGCCTTTTCAGATGAATAGAACCTTAAGGAGTTTGCAACCAGTAAGCCTCACCTCCAGAAGTATTAAAAGGAGCTTTAGCATTTAAATCAGAGAGGATTAAACACAAAGAATGGAAAAGCAGTCAAATAGAACTGCAAAATTACAAAAAACTGAACATGCAAATATAAGAAGCTAAAAGAACACCAAGCTACCTAAACAAAATGATACCTACACCCAGACAGATAATAAAATTTCTAAGAATCCAAGCAAGGAAAAAATAATGAAGCTGATGAGAGGTAAAAACAGAATCTGTAAAGGAACACTAGGCTAAAATCAGACTTCTCTGAAAAAACACTATATGCAAGAAGCTAGAAGGTAGACGCAGAATTTCACATATGAGTAATCACTCTAAATGTCAATGGACTGAACTCACACACACACACAAAACAACAAGAACAAGAAAAATAAAACAGTATCTTTTTGGATTAGGAAACAAAATCCAACTTCATGCTGCCTTCAGGAAATACACCTGAGTTCCTAGGATAAACATATACTGAAAGTAAGGGATGAAAACAATTCTACAAGCAAACTGCACCCAAAGGAAGGCAGAGTCAACCATATATATGCCACAAAATATAAACCAACTTAAGAAGGAGGAAGAGATAAAGAAGGACTCTATATAATGATTAAGGGAGCAATAAAAATGGAAGACATAACTCTCATCAATATATACACACCAAATGAAGGCACACCAGAAGACATCAGACAATTACTATTGAATCTGCAAACAGACACCGAAGGAAATATATATGTGGGTGGTGACTTCAACACCCCACTCTTACTAGTGGACAGAAAATAGATAGGTAGGTAGGTAGATAGATTAGAGAGATAGATGGCTGGGGGGATAGATAGATAGATAGATAGATAGATAGATAGATAGATAGATAGATAGATAGATAGATAGATAGATAGAAAACTAGACTAGAAAATAAAATGGACATAATTGCCCTAAACAAAGAACTAGACTGATGGGTTTAATGGATATTTATAGGGCACTGTACCTCCCATGCCAAAAAACAAAATAAACATTTTCTCAAATGCAAATGGTCATTTTCCAGGATTGACTATATTATTGGGTCACAAGCATCAACAAATTTATTTATTTATTTTTAATTTTTTTATTAATATAAATTTTTTAAAATTTACATACATTTGCCATCAATTGTAATCCCCATGTATTCCCCATCGCCATCTCACCGGTGCACCATCACCTCAGTCCCCTGTGATCCCGTCTGCCCTCAACCCCTCCTCTTTTCCCTCCCCACCAAGTGTCCCCAGTCTGTCCTTGTCTTTTCATATTTGGTTTTTGTGTCTTTATTGTTATTATTGTTATTATTATTGTTCTTATTCCTTTCCTGATCCTTATTTGGTTCCCTTATGTTCCTCCTAAGGGAGGAACCTTCTGGTATTTTTCTTTTGCCTTCTGACTTACTTCGCTGAGCATAATCCCCTCCAGATCCATCCATGTTCCTATGACTGCATCTAGTTTTTCATTTTTGATTGCTGAGTAGTATTCCATCGTGTATATGTACCACAGCTTCCCGATCCACTCATCTGTTTTGGGGCATTTATGTTGTTTCCAGGTCTTACCTATTGTAAAGAGTGCTGCTATAAACATAGGGGTGCAGGTATTTTTTTTGAATCAGTGTTTTTGTGTCTTTTGGGTGTATTCCTAGGAGTGGGATTGCTGGATCATATGGAAGTTCCATTCTTAGTAGATTGAAGAACCGCCATACTGCTTTCCATATTGGTTGGACCAGCTTGCATTCCCACCAGCAGTGTAAGAGAGTTCCTTTTTCTCCACATCCCCGTCAACATTTGTTGTTGCTACTTTTTTTGATATGTGCCATTCTCACTGGTGTGAGGCGGTATCTCATAGTGGTTTTGATTTGCATTTCTCTGATGACAAGAGAAGTAGCATCAACAAATTTATGAAGATTGAAATTATACCAAATATCTTCTCTGACATCAAAGATACAAAATTAGAAATAAAGAACCAAAAGAAGCAAGGACATACTCTATTGAAAGACAAATGGGCTAATAAGAACACAACCATCTGGAACATATGGGACATAGCTAAAGCAGTTTTAAAAGTAGTACATAGCAATATACCTACATTGATAAAGAAGGAAGAGTATAAATAAGCAACATTGTGATGGTGACTGGTGATATGGTGATGGGGAATACATAGGGATTACAATTGATGTTAAATACATATAAATTAAAGAGAAAAAATAGAACAAAAAATAAATAAATAAATGAATAAATGAAATAAACAACATTGTTTCTCATCTCAAGTATTTATAACAGAAGAAAAAAATCCATAGTCAATGGATGAAGGAAATTATAAAAATCAGAGCATAAATAAATACAATTTATTTCAAAAGGTGTCCAAAAGACCAATGAAACTAGAAGCTGACTATGAAACAATAAACAAAATTGACAAACATCTATCTAAGCTCACTAAGAAAAAGGGGGAAAAATTCAAATAGATAGGATCAAAAATGAAAGAGAAATTAGAATAGACACTGAAGAAATTCGAAGTTAATAAGAGAATACCATGTGCATTTACATGCAAAAAAGTTCAACAACCTACATGAGATGGACAGATTGCAAGAAATATATAATTATCTAAGACTGAATAAGGAAGAAATATTAAGCCTGAACAAACCACACACAAGCAAGGAAGTTGAAACAGTAATCAAAGATATCTTCCCTCAAAAAAAAAAAATTCCAGGGCCAGATAGCTTTACAAGTATGTTCTCAATCTTTTAAAGACATACTGGTCAGATTCTTCAAAAAAATTGAGAAAGAAGAGTACTTTTAAATACATTTTATGAGGCCAACATTATACTAACACCAAAACAAATGAAAGCAACACAAAGAAAGAAAACTACAAATGAATCTCATTAATGAACATGTTAATAGATGCAAAAATCCTCAATAAAATCTTAGCAAATTGAATCCAACAATGCATTAAGAGGTTTATACATCATGATCAGTTGGGATTTATAACAGGAAAATAAAGATGTTTCAACATCCAAAAATTAGTGTAATTTACCACATCAACAAAAAAGAAAGAAAAACTCATAAGATCATATCAGTGCTGAGAAAGCATTTGATAAGATTCAGAATGCATTTATGATGAAAAACCTTGAAAAATTGGGGATAAATAGAACATATCTTAACATAATAAAACGTCACATGGCAAGCCAATAACTAGTACCATTCTCATTAATGAAAAACAGAAAACCTAATCTAAGATCTGGTACAAGACAAGGATGCCCTCTTTCACCATTACTATTCAACTTAGTATTAGGAATTTTAGCTAGAGCAATTAGACAAGAGAAAGCAGTGAAAGGAATCCAAATGGGGAAAGAAAAAGTAAAACCATCATTAGTTGCAGGTGACATGATTGTGTGCACAGAGAACCCTCAAGACTCCATGGAAAAACTAATTGAAACAATAAGCCAGGTGAGCAAAGTGGCAGGCTACAAAATCAACACACTAAAGTCAGTTACTTCCTATATACAAATAATGAGCTAGAAAAGGAGAAGTTAAGAAAGACACCTGACTTCTAATTTCAACAATAAAAAGCTAAATGCCTGGAAATAAACCTAACAAAGGAGGTGAAGAAACTATATAAGGAAAACTAAGCAGCTCTCCTGCTGACCTGACTATACAAATGCCTCTCTTTTTCTTTCTCCTTTTCCTAATAAATTTGTCTTTTTAAAATGTAAAGTAATAAATAAGGGAACTATAAAGCATTATTAAAGAAATACAAGGAGACTTTATTTCTGTTCCTTTTCTCTACAATAAACTTTTCTTTCTCTAAAAAAAAGAAAATAAAATAAAAAAGGAGGCACAAAGAATGAAACAATATTTCCCGTTCATGGATAGGAACATCAACATTGTCCAAATGGCCATTCTACCCAAGCCTTTCACAGATTCAATGCAATTCCAATAAAAGTCACATTGGTATTCTTCACAGAAATAGAACAAAGATTACTGAAATTCATACAGAACCAAAAAAAAAAAAAAAATAGCTGAATGGCCAAAACTCACCTGACTAAAAAGAGGAAAAATTGAGGTATCACAATTTCAGACTTTAAAATGTTCTGTAAAGCCATAATAATTAAAATAGCATGGTACTGCAACACAGATATGTAGACCAAGGGAATAGAATTAAGAACTCAGAATAAAACCACATATTTATGGCAACCAATCTATAACAAAAGAACAAAGTATATACACTGGAACAATAAATAGTGCTGAAAAAATTGAACTGCCATATGCAAAAGAATGAAACTAGACCACTACTTCACACAATACACATACACACACACAAAAAAACCCTCAAAATAGACAAAAGATTTGGATGCAAGACTTGAAACCATAAAATGTATAGAAGAAAATGTAACTAATATATCATACATCTGACAAAGGACAGATATTGAAGATCTACAAAGAGCTCATATAACTCAATAAGCAACCTAATCCAAAAGTGGGCAGAACAGGTAAATAGGCACTTCTCTAAAAAAAGACAAGCAGATGGGCAACAGGCATTGGGAAATAGCTCATCATCAGGGAAAGGAAAATCAAAACCACAGTGAATTATTACCTCAAACCTGTGAAAATGGCCCATATCCTGAATTGCAAAACAAGTGCTAGTAAGGGAATGGACACAAAAATGCTCTTACACTGTTGGTGGCAATGTGCACTGGTACAGTCCCTTTGGAAAGAAGTATGGAGAGTCCTCACAAGACCCAGCAATTCCATTTCTAAATATCTACCCTAAGAACACAAAAATACTCCACTTCTATGTTTATCCCAACACTATTTACAATAGCCAAGATGTGGAACCAAACTAGGTGCTCAAAAACAGATAAGTGGATCGAACTCTGGTATGTCTAGAGTGAAATACTACTCAGCAATCGCTAGTATGTGGAATATAAAGAAACCAAACAAAGGATCAGACAAAGATAAACTTTAAACTGAGCCTTAAAATCTCACTATAGAGCTGAGGCATCTAGAAAGTGAGGGGCAGGGGAGAAGTATAACTGGAGGGGAGAAAAAAGTGGGGGAGAATGCAATGGGCTAAAGTTAAAGACTATGGGTCTTTGAGGGAGTCACCACCACAACTGAAGAGATGAATCCTATAATGTGAAAAAGCAAACAAGGATGTAAAATAATGATACATCATTAAAAGTAAAAAAAAAAAAAAAGAAAAAAATTGGAAACTAAAAGGTAAAATAGTGACAGTAAATATTTTAATGGTAAAATTATAATGACAATTTAAAATAAAATCCCAGAATGATTTTGCATTCCAACTTATTTGATATTGATTAGCTAAACCATGGCTTTGTTAAATATTAATTTTTAACATTTGACCTTCTGCTATTTTACTAAACTGTATAAAGCCAGTATCCTTCCATGTAACACAGTTCTGAAAATACTAGCTAATCCATTAAATTATGAAATAGAAATGAAATATAATTCCTGAAGTAGAGGAGCTGAGATTGCCATTATTTGCAGATGACATGAAGATGATTCTAGAAAACATATGTGCATCAACTGAAATATTCTTAGACTAAATGAGAGTCATTAGCAACCTCAAATGTTAGCAGTTAAGAGTTTTAAAATAAGATATTAAAAATCACAAAAGTATAATTTTTACTAGCAAGACAAATTAACACTGTGAGTTATATTTTTTTGATAAATTTAATGGTTTAACAAAATCCTTGTCACAATTCCAATAGAATTTATTATGAGTTTAATGTAAAATGACAAAAGATCAACTAGAGGATTAAGTGGGTAAATTGACTAGGAATTAAAAAAAATAAAGTGAAGGGAAGAGAATTGCTCTTTTATTTATACAGAAGATATTACAAAGTAACATTAAGTAAAATTGTGTGAACTTACTGAAAAGGAAAAGAGAGATAGATAGCTCTGAAACAAAGTAGATTGCCAGGGATATTGTTTGAGGTAAATACCATAAAGAAAATTAGGAAGAAACAATTAAGTGGCTTCTCATTTACTGTTAACTGAATAAATATTTAAGAAGAGTTTTCAACAGCTCTTGCACATAGCAAGTTCTATATAAGTGCCAAATAAAGAAATAAAATACAAGGTAAATCAAGAGCTTAAAATAAAACATTAAATATTTATAAGTAAAGAAACTATAAGTGAATTTGACATTTAAACAGAAAAGTAAAAATTTGGCTATATTTGTCCAAAAATACAAATATAGTAAATGAGTTATAAAGCATATATGAAATAATAAAATTTTAAACATGCATGAAATTTCAACTAATCTCAAGAATATTATTTTTTAAACTGAAGTAAAATGCTCCTCATCAAACATTTCTCATAATGAAAATCAATAGGCTTCTTCCTTCTCCCTCCTCTGTGTTCCTCTCTCTGAAGTTAAGCACTTAACTCTGTTTCTTCTCATATTTATTTCTATATCATAAGTAATAAACTTAAGTGGCTTTCCCTATTTTTATCACTTTATACCTTAGCTATAGATATCTTCACTGACAAATGAAATTTCAACTCTTAGAAGACAGTTGCCTCTCCTCTCCAATTCTACTCATGCAATTATATCACTTCTCAAGTTAAATCATTACATTACTATGACTATAACTAGGATGTGAATATCACTCCCTACAAAAAACAGGAGATGTCTTATGTTTATATGTCTTTTATAATCTTTTGCCAATAGTCTTTAGAGTTTCTGAATGCCTTAATTATTTTTATTTTTATTTATTTATTTTTATGTGTCAAAAATAACATTTTTTATTAGTATAAAATTTTTTAAAAATTTACATATATTTGTCATATTTTTATTACTCTCATTGTCTTTATAATATTGTCAAGATTTTCAAATACTACTATAAATCCTCTCCTAGACTCAGGCCACTCTCCCAGAATCCTATATCTTTCTGTTCCAGTCTGGTGGGTTTCTGTGCAAAGGTATGTTTAAAAGATTATATAGAAAGAAAGGGTGTGGTGAGACACTACTGTGGTAGAGAATAAATCATTACAGCCACTCTGGAAAGCAAGTCATTGATATGTGCTAAAAACTATAAATATTCGAATACTTTGACTCCATGTTTTACTTCTAGAATGTCTCCTAAGGAAATAACCAGAGACAATATAGAATTATGGTTGAGGACAGACGTGACACTGATGTTTATAGATTCATTCAAATTAATTGATTGGAGCACTTTTTGAACTCATCTTTGAAGAAACACCTCAAAGAGAGAAGTGAATATTTTTAAGTAATTAAATCATTCACTTATTAACCAACTGACACACAGTGAAAATACCTAGAAAGAGGAAACAAAATGTGCTTTCAAAGTGACCTGCAAATTAAAAGGTAAACATATGTATGCTACATTCTCAGCTGTTGAGTTACTGGAGAGTGTGATCAGAGGGGGTGGCCTGTGTAGATGCACATCCCAGGTCAATATGAGGGACTTTATTTTTAAGTTAAATGTTATTTGTGGTGCTTCCAAGCCATGAGGAGGACAGCTATGAAGGAATGTCTATCAGGAAACAGGTAGGTATGCGAAACTGACAAGGAGAGGGAGGTGTTATTGAAGAAAGGCTGAAAGTTCACAGGGAGTCACAAATGATTGCCCCAAGTCTAAGTTGCTGGGGAAAGGGTGTGTTGGGAATGAGTAAATGTACCTTGAGAATTACAAGGGACATTATGTCATCTGGGGAAATCCAGGTTCCAGCTGGGAGGAGCACAACAGGGTATATTTGCGCAAAAATGTCCAAATTTCTAAAACTTTCAGCAAAAGGGCAGACCTACTGGAGAATGTGATGGCTAAGGGTTAAGAAACAGCAAGGAGGGAAGAATGTTCCACAGAATATTCAAGTTATTCTAATGGAATGCAGAGTACAGACAATATTGGGCCACCAGATTTTGTAATTTAGTGATTCTGAAGATGAGAAATCCTGGCAATTGAGGAGTAAAATCCCAGGCATCAATAGAACCAATAGGAGGGAACTGAGGCTTAAAACTCAAACTTTGGAATGATCTGCAAACTATTACTTCAACTACATCAGGAACACCTAATTGCCTTAGGCTTATTAGGATTTTTAAGGTTGATTTTACACACAAATATTTAAGGGAAAACCCTATGACTAAGCAAATTGAATGGATGCTTTGTAAGAGAACGAAGCAGTAGGAAGGACAGATTTAAAATTATTTGTCCACTCAAACAAAAAGAAGAGATGAGATAGGGTTTGAGGTATACTAATAAAAGGCTGAAAATTCAGTATTCTCTCAAGATATCTGGGCTAGCCAACAAAGAAGTGGCTTGCATGGGAACATTCTGGGACTGTGTGAAGTACCGGGTGA
This sequence comes from Galemys pyrenaicus, assembly GCA_019455555.1. Taxonomy (NCBI): domain Eukaryota; kingdom Metazoa; phylum Chordata; class Mammalia; order Eulipotyphla; family Talpidae; genus Galemys; species Galemys pyrenaicus. The sequence goes on along the minus strand of JAGFMF010011486.1, from coordinate 379,095 downwards.
ATTTTGAGCTAGGGTGGATCAAATTATGCTATGGGTCTGGCTTTCTAGTAGAATGGAGCTCACTTCCTTGTTGAAGCAAAAAATAAAAAACAACAACAACAACAAAAAATAAACCTACCAGAAGTGGTTCTGATTTTGAACTAAAGGAAGGGGTAAGGAACACCAAAACTGGAAACAGAAAGAATTAATGCTTTAGAAGTAGACACACAAGAAGTTTCAATTAACCACCTGAGAAAGCTTTGTTTATTTTTAATCTTAGGGTAGAATTGAAAGTAGGTAGAGTTGTGGAAGAGGAATATGTTTACATGTGCTTTCTTATTTCTGGGCAATGATAAAGCATTAATGTGCACAATTCACTTTGCAGTGAATCTAAATGAAGAAGTCATTTCAGTGAGAAGAAGACAATTCTATCATCTTACATTCATGACAATTTTTAATGTTTCTTTGGCCAAAATTTCGAGAAATGGTTCACATAGATAATAGATAATATACTGACAAACAAGATTCAGAGCTACTCAAACACTTTTAGGCCAGTTCATGAACTCATTCCACGTTCCTAAGCAGCTATATACTTCAGTTTCTGAATTGTATGCAATATTTGGTAAATCTAAAACATAAAGTTCATCAAATCTCAAAGAAATCTCCTGTGTCATACACCAAAACCCATTTCTATCAAAACCAGTGGAAGCCATGTCCTTGAAGGATTAGCACTAAAAGAACCTGTTACAAAGGAGCACGGATGCAAATTATTGGTGGAGAATGTAAACACACCCAAGTTGGTTGTTGCCTCTGCCCTCCTTCAGGGTCTTGGACATTCACAGCAGCCTCATTTTTCACCCCTTTGACACTGTCCAGCCTACCGCTTTGGGTTTGCAGAGGGCCTTCTGTTTTCCCAGTACTTGACTTCTATAGTCAGAGGTCTCACGGAAAAGTCTTTCACCACCATAAATCAACTTGGCCATTATTGATGCTTGGCCCAAAGTTATCTAAACATATGAGACCTAGCATGGAAGGATTAAATGGATCTTTCATGAGAGTTATCTTCTCCTCACATCTTTCTGTTGTGTTTCCTCTTCTGAGTACCTTCTTAATTTCTTTATAATCATTTTTCCTATCTTTTCCAGTCCCTGGTTAAAAAAAAAAAAGGAATGTATTTCTTAGAAGAAATTGTCTTTATGAACTGACCTTTGCATTTTAAATTACAGTTTTGTTGTACTATAAAAAAGGATTTGGTCAGGCAGGTCTAACTCTCATTAAACTTAGGTTTACAGACTCACTGATCCATTTTGCTTTTGATACCTTTTAAAATATTTAGTATTATTTTCTCTTTTTTAAAGATTAACTTTATTTATTTATGCATACAAGAGCTGCCTGTAGGCCAGAGGTGTGGGGAGTGAGGGGATTCACCAGAGACAGAGTGGGGAGCAGAACAGGTGGACTGACTGAAATACACTGCCAAGGGGAGCAGGGGGAGAGACAGGAGAGGTCTCCTGTGCCATGTGGGTCAGCTCCCTGGCCAGGGATTGAACTCACACCTCAGTGGCTGCCAGTAGCGTGATACTGCTGAGACGGAGTCCCCTGAGCCACCAGGGAAGACCAAGTATTATAGTCATTAAGACACGAAATGTAATTTACCAAAGTATCCTATATAATTAATTTTTACAAGTGGTACTTAAAGTTTCTAGTGAATATAGAATAAAGAATAATGCCTAGAATTAGTACTCTTTATTCTGAGAATAAAATTAAGATGCATGTAAGTTCTGATAATTGTACCACTATCCTCATCTTTTATGATTATGTCTTTCCTCATCAAGATTCCAACAACTCTGGTGAGAGAAGGAACCCAGGAACCTGAAAAGTATGGTTAAGACTGAGGACTCATGATTAGGACCATGGGATTTAGAATGAGAGCAACCTGAACTGGAGTCCATTGGGCCAACTATTGAAAAGGTTTCATAACCTCTCTGATATTCAGTGTGTTTATGTGACAGATAGAGGTATGTATCAGTGGATTTCAAGTATTGCTTCCAAAGGATAGGATAAACATTTTTCCAAAAATGAGAGGAGGTCCTAGCTATAAGAGGGTATTATATGAGTTTCTTGTTTAAATTCAGGTTGGAAGAGACATCACTAAAGAGAGAATGTTCTGGATATAAGCCTGGAATGGCAGTGTCTTCAGACATAGAAGATGGGAAAAAATAGAAGGAAGATGAGCTAGGGAGTAGGGAGATGAAAGAAAGAGATGATTAAGAGCCTTTTCTGTCATGTGTTTCATAATATTAAGAATGAAATATTTTAGTAGAATTTGATATCATAAAGTACATGATTTCCTAACTGGTAATTTATTTTTTATGAACCATATTCTCAACTTTTCTCCCTTTTGACTTTATTTATCCAGAGATAATTCCAGTACACAGGAAGCAAGGAAGAAATAAAGGGTTATAACATTAAGGCTCATTTGTGGCAACAGTCATGCAGAATCTGAGATGATTATGGAATGGGATGTTGCAACAGGAGCCAAAGAGGAAGGAGATTTGGAAGAAGTTTGCTAGATGCCAACAGCAATGGGAGGCCTTGGTGTTAGGTCTGCATAGGTTACAGGAAGTTTTGTTCTGATCTGTGCCAATGCTAACCAAGGTAGCTGAACTGATGTAATGATTTCTGAATGTGTCCAGTGCGTGACAACAATAATCTACCTGTTGTAGGTTGAGATATGTCCTTCCAAGTAGACTTAACCTCTACTACACAGAATGTGACTGTACTTGGAGATATGGCTTTAGAAGTGGTAACTGGGGCAAAATGGGGCTGTCAGAGTCATCTTAATCCATTAACTGATATCCTCATAATATGAGATGTGGACACACAGCACAGGTAGGTGACCATGTAGGACACCGCAGAAAGACAGCTATTTTGGCCCTCTGGTCTCCTGATTTCTTTAGGATCCAAGGTCCAAATTATAGCTTCTACTCATCATCCTACCCCCTTGTCCCATATCTGAAAGAATGAACTGAAATGATGACACTGATTTCTACCTTCTCTTTAAATACTAGTGAATTTGCTTGGGAAAAATTATGTCAAGAAATGGCCAGGCTCTGAGTCACTGGAAAAGGGTAGAGAGGGCTCCCTTAACTTTGTATCATGTTGACCTTGCACCATCTTAACTGCGTTTTCATGTAGTTTTGTTTCTGTTCTCCATCCACATATGTTTGTATTTCCCCAACTTAAGTTTCTCCTCTCCTGCTACCTTAGTCATTTAGGATGTCACACACACACACACACATACACACACACACATATGAGTTGCTACCATGGGAATAGACAACAAATAGAACAAAGACATATTTGTCATCTGATGGGATAGTACATTGAGAGAGTACTGTGTTAATTTGTAAGGATTACCACAGCCGAGTGCTACTTGGTTTAAATAATTAGATAGCGTAAATGACACAAATGTATTGTCTCCCATTCTAGAGGCTAAAAGTCCAAGGTGTCAGCAGAGTTTCTGAGTTATGTCCCCTTTGCTTGTATGTACTTTTGTATTCACTTGCCAGTAGGCAAATGAAGCACATAACTTTGGGTCAGGCATTAAGTTGGGTGCTGGAAAATCTTTGTCTCATTTGACTTTCATTATAACAAGTCAGATGTCAGCTGTCTCACTTGCTCACATGGAAATTAAGGTTTAGAGAGGCTTACTCTCCAAGACAAATAGCTACCAAGTCTTCAATCTGAGATTTGACCCAGGCTTCTAATTTCACTCTCAATAATGTTTTCTAAACCTTGTGTTTAGGAAATAATTCTGGTTCTTTGGTGGAAGGCCTGAATCCAATTTTTTTTTTTTTTTTTTGATATTTTTCTTGTTTCTGTGGTACATATCCTGAGAGGCCCATGATTTGAGCCAGATAAGTTATAGTCAATTTCCTTTCAGATCTCAGTATTTAATGGTATTCCAGAACATCTTGAATCCTCAAAAATTGCTACCCCAAGAACATGTCCAGTGTTACCTTGGGATTTCCTCAAAGTTCTTCTCACCCATTGGGCATTGTATCTGGACCCTTTACTTGCCTGCTTGCTGCTGGTGTCCTCACTCCTTTCCTTGCAGAGGGCTTCCTTGTGAGTGACATGGGCAAACAGAAAATACTGTCCTGATGAGTCATATTTGACCCTGAAGCCACATATCACTAGGGAGGTAGGAGAAGGGTGGGAAGAAGTCTTGGCACAAATTCTTGAAGACAGAGACTTGGCCTGGTTACACATATTTCTTTTGTTATAAAATACTGATTAAAATAAACAGCTTTCACTTGTGTACCTATACACACATATTTTTCTTCTCTACTATAACAAAATTCACTCTTCTCTAATCACTGGGCTTGATCCTGAAAATGGTAACTCAGCTTACCATTTCCTAGTTACCCACTTTTAATAATAGGGTCCAGGGCAAACATTTTCAGGTTGGATAAATAAATGCTATTTTTGTGTAAGTTACTAGGGACAATTGAAGGTCTGGTCATGCATCTAACACTCCCTTCTTGATTATCTGGTTAGAATGCAAAGTCAGAGGGGCTTAGGGTATGTGTGTGTGTGTGTGTGCGCGCACACACACAAATGCTTGCGTGTATAGGTACACAAGTGGAAAAGAAGTTTCTGAACATGCATAGAGTTTAGTTTACACAATTATATTGATAGTTCCAGGGTGATTTCTAGTAAGGAGAACTTTTATCCACTTGATCTTTTCTCCATCCCCTTCTCTAACAGGAGAAAGAGAAGATAACTGTGAATGTAGCCATAGGCATTGTGCTGGGAATGTTCATTATGAATTGAATTTGCATTTAAAGATGATTTTCCAAGTCCCTTCCAAAAGTAAGTTACTTTACAAAGCTTGGAAGGAAAGATGAGTAAAGTACATTCCTTTACACCAAGGAATTTATAGTGTAGAAGGTGAGGCAGGAGAACAACAGGTGATTATAATCTGGTATAATAAGTGTTATGCAAGAAGTCTGCAGTTATTATGTTGAGCATTTAGGAGGGGCACCTACACTTAATCCTAGCCAAAGGATGACAAGGCTCCATACAAGCAGCCAGACAAGGCCTGGTAAAAATATATGTGTAGGAGTTTTAAGGCGACTTCTCCAAGGACATGACATCTACTTTGGTCTTGAAACACCATGCAAAACTGTACAGCTAGTGTCATTGCAGGCAGAGGGAAAAACAGATGGATGCTGCTAGAGGCAAGAGAGTGCTAGACAAGTTCAAGGACACTGGAATAGTATGACTGGGAGGTAGGGTCATTTTAAGGAGTCATATTCATGAAGCTAAACAGGGAAAAATTGAATTTTGCATTTCATAAAATTAAATGAGATATGAAAATATATCTCAGTGTTTTGAATAAAAACATGTAGTTATTTTTGCACTTTTGATTATCTGGAATGATAAAGAATGAAGGACAGGGACAGTCACTCCTGACTATTATGCTGGCTGCTGGTCTAAAATTATCCCCATGGAACTTTTTATTGGAACATTTAGAGAGTTATAAAATTAGCTGATTTAAGTCGATATTTTTTAAGATTTATTTATTTATGTATACAAGAACTGGGGTGTAGGCCAGATTTGCAGGGGGTGAGAGGATTCACTAGAGACAGTGGGGAGCAGAACAGGTGGATCTACTGAATACACTGCTGAGGGGAGCAGCGAGCAAGACAGGAGAGGCCTGTCATGTGGTCACCTCCCTGGCAGGGTTGATAGAACTCGTGCTGCAGTGGCTGTTGATAGCTTCATAGTGCTGAGACTTAACCCCTTGCACCACCAGGAGGTCCCTTGGTTGTCCTGCAATGTGCTGATCACAGTATGGAGACAGTGAGAATGGAGGCAGGGGACCCATCATGAGTTTGTTGAACAACCAACAACTGGAAATACAACATGTAGACATAAGTAATAGAGAATGGGAGGGGTGTGAGACACAGGTGTCAGGGTGACTGTGTATTTCCAGCTTAGGTGGATGGTGATAAAACAATAGCTAATGTTTATTGAGCTCTGACTTTGTACCCATCACTACGTACTTTACATATATGAACTCATTTAGTATTTACAACAAGACAATGATGTATTTGTCACTCTTTTCACATTTTACAGATGAGGAAATGGAGACATGAAAAAGGCTAGGTAGCTTGCCCAAGGTTACATAATTCGTAAGAAAAATTTGGGGAGTTGTCACTTCATAGAGGTCCTCAAGACATACACATACACAAATAGAATAACCCAGAAGGCATCTGTTGGGTGAAAAAAATAGAGGGCCTGGGGAAATTCCAATATTTTGGTGTTGTCAGAGGACCAGTCCAAGAAGTGGAAGACCTCAGAAGACAATGGCGTGGCAGACGCCAAGTACTTCCACCTACCTTTTCCACATGAGGAAATGGAATCTGGCAAGGGATAGAACTGGGATTCACTGTGGCTCAGAAGGTGTGCTCTTCCCACTGTGATGTGGCTCCTTTGGGAAGAAGGTGCTATTTGAAGGACAGGCAAATGACTTTTTAACTCTTGTTATCTAGATTGTTGAGGAATGAGGGACTGGGACTTGGTTGTGAATTAAGATTCAGAATATCCCCTTGTAATGCTGGTTGTTAGTCTAATTCCTCTCTATGAAAGCCTTATGACAACACTTAATGAACTGGAAAATTAACTGATTTAAATGTCCTTTTTTCACTAAGAGCTAGCTAGAAAATATTTAGGAGAAGCAGCATAAAACTTCAATTTTACCCCAAATATTTATTGGTACTATTAATGGTTTATAGTTCATAATATATTATTCACCATAATTAATATGGGTTTAAGACTCCTAAGAACTTTTGTAAAATCAAATTTAATCCAGCAATGTTTACGATTATTTTGTGTAAACAGAGATGATTTTTTACAATTGAAATAACATATCAGGTAAATAAAACACTGTCTAAATGCTGATATTTGATGCAAACAAAGTTGCCTTGTATAATTTCTGTAAACAACATTTATTCTGGAAAAGGTGTAATGCATTTCAGAGAAATAAACTGGGATAGTGTTATAGATTTGACTTTTAGATAACTGGCCATCTTATCCCATATAATACCAAAAATGGTTGTTATAAATAAGAAAGTTTTCATCTTAATTAAAAACTTCCATTTGACAATGAAAAAAGACCCAATAATTGCCAAGTAACCTCAGTGAATATTTTCTCTGAATTAAAATTAATCAATTCTTAGTATCTCTGCTTTTCTCTTGGTAGAGGGCTATTTCCTTTTCTTGAATTGTTCTGTCTCCAGAAGTTTCTATCCTCCTGTTGGTCTGCAGTCTTTTAAAGATTTTTTAAAGTTTAATATTAAATTAAATATTAAATAAATAATATTAAATCCAGTCTCACTTTCTCCATACTGTGATCATCACATTGCAGAACAATCAAGGGACCTCCTGGTGGCACAAGGGGTTAATATTTGATATTTATGCATAGAAGAACTGAGGTCAGAGGTGCAGGGGTAGGGGGTGGAACTGTGAGAGTATTCTCCAGAGACAGAATGGGGAACATAACACAGATCTACTGAAATACACTGCTGAGGGGAGCAGCAGGCCAGACATGGAGGTCTGCTGTACCATATGTGGGTCAGCTCACAAGCGGGGGATTGAATCAAGCCACATGGGTGATAGCTTTGAGACTTAAACTCTAGGCCACCAGGGAAGCCCTAGTCTCAGTCTTAACAAGATTGCTGATTAGGTCTGGGGAGACACTGAGGGGTCTCTAATCCCCCATTACCTGTGGCCACTCACCTTTTTTTGAGTTAGACACAGCTACAGATACATTTACTGTTAATATGCCATGTATACTATACGTTTACTTTTCTTTTAAATGCTACACTTAAAAAAATCTTTGCAAAAACCTGTTTGAATATGTAAACCTGTTAGGGGGAAAAGATGTCTTGAATGAACTCTACAAATAAGTTTATGAACTCCACCCCCACTTTAGACCAAAGAGATCCAAGACACAAGAACTACAAATCACATAATGTCATCATCACTGAAGGGAGGATCGCTGTGACCTGAGGGTGGATTTAAGTAGCAGGTTTGGTATAAAACCATTTATGTGGGCCTTGGGGGGTCTCTTGGTTCTTCTGGTGCTCAGCGTGATATTGGTTCCAGCTTGGCAGAACTGGTAGGACACATTCATCATTTATATCAGGGTTTCCCTGTAACAAACCCTTTGCAGAACTTACTGCAAGGCTTATTTTTTGAAACAGTAACACATTTCCACCTGACTTTACATGTTTTTGTTTTCTCCGTTTTCTCTGGCAGTGCTGGCTCCCAATTTAGTGGTTATAAAACCAGTATAGTCTTTGCCTGTATAGACATTGGAAGAAATTGTCAATTTTTGTTCATTTATCTGTTTCTTTGACTGTCCCTCCCACACATAAGTGAGACCATTTGACAATTGTCTTTCTCTTTCTGACTTATTCACTTAGCATAATCTCCTCCAGTTCCATCCATGTTGTTGCAAATGGCGAGACTTCATTGTTTTCTAAACCTGAGTAGTATTCCATTGTGTGTATATGCCACATCTACTTAATCCACAGCTCTGTTGATGGGTTGTGTTAACAGAGAGGTTTTAAGAGTTGCTTCCTTATATGATCTATGTCAGGAAGGGAATAAAACGAAGTACAGATATAAAGATGGCTTTAATCTATACATGAAAAGATAACTGCAATAAAATAAGAGAAAAAAAGCTAGTTTCTAGAGTGAGCGAAGCTTGCAAAAAAAAAACTTCAGCAGAACAATAAAAAGGTCTTTAAAATCTATGTTCAATGAAAATGAGCAACACCAACTCTATTTTTTCAGTGCTGACGTCATTTTTAACAATATAAAAATAGGCCAGGAGAGAAGGTTTCTTCCTTTATATGCAGTGATAACTTAATGTTAATAGTATATTCTTTTGTTATTAGGAATTTTATGCTCCACAGTAACCTTTTACAAACACCGTTGTACTGGCTATTTCTTCCTAACACTGTCATAAATTGGAAAAGTAAAATATATTATTATGTTCTTATTTAAGGCATTTTTAGTGCTTTGCATTTTATACAATTAGTTTAACTCTACAGCCAAAGAAAATCTATGTAGTAAATTTCATCTCAGAAAAAGAAACCAGTTATAGGCAATTGCACCAAGGGGACCTCCCTGGTGGCTCGTGGGTTGAGCTCTGCACTGTGAAGCATCCTCAGCGCGGCAGTAGGAGTTTGATCCCCGGCTAGGGAGGGGACCCACATGGCACAGGGGTCCTCTCTTGCCTCGCCCACTGCTCCCCTCAGCAGTGTATTTCAGTCACTCTTCCTGTTCTGCTTCCCACTCTGTCTCTGGTTAATTCTTTTGCTCCTGTGACTCTGGCCTGTACCCCAGCTCTTATATGCATAAATAAATATACCTTAAATAAATAAAAATAAAGTGAAAGGGACCCTTTTGTTCAGATAATTTCTGTCTTTTTTTTTTGGTGTCTACAAAGTACTTTCTCCCCACTGCCTATTTCATAGTTTAAGTTCCATATTTTCGGCTGGAAGTACGAAGGTCACATATGTTCTGTCTCAGAACTGTGTTATCATTCAGATGACCTAACCCTTCCTCTTTCTGTCATTTCTGTACATGGTCCTTTGTGGTTTTGTTTTTTTGCTTTTCAAAATGAGGCTAGTCATTAGTCATGATTTTTATATTAAGTATTTCCCCCAGTCAACGTGTAGTAATAAAACTTAAGTATGACTGTTCCTAGAGAAAGAGAAATACCGTACGACTTTACTTACACGTGAAATTTAAAAGCAATAAAATCTAGCCTCAGAAAAACTAATCAGATTTGTGGTTAACATACCAAGGGGGCATCAGGACAGGGAGCTGGTTGAGGTGGCCAAAGGTACAAACCTCCAGTTAGAAGATAATGAATAAGTAGTCGGAATGTAATGGGATGTAAACACAGCTGCTTCTTATATAGAAAACAGTAAACTCAAATAATTATCATCACACGAAAAATATTCTTTTTTCTTTTATTTGGTATCTCTATAAGATGGATGTTAACTAAATTCATTGTGGTGATGATTTCACGATGTATGCAAAAAATCATTATGCTTTCACTTTAAATATACATATATTGAACTGTGAATTGTATATTAATAAAACTGGGAAAATAAAAATAAAATTCCAACTAATGCAGAATGAATAAATATTTTTAAAGTAATGAGAAAAAGTCTGTTCTTTCTTTATTTTTTTATTTAATATAAATTTTTAAAATTTACATATATTTGACATCAATTGTAATCCCCATCACCGTAACACCAGTGCACCATCACCTCAGTCCCCCATGCTCCTGTCTGCCCTCCACCCTTCCTCTCTTCCCTGCCCACCAAGTGTCCCCAGTTTGTCTTTTTCTTTTCATAAAAGTCTGTTCTTTAAACTTATATTCTGTTTGCAGTAATGTCTTCCTTTTTTTACTGGATCCTTGACTTTAAAAATGAATTGCAGATGACCACTCTATACTTCACTAATTAAACTTTCCCAATCTGTGTAATTGCCACCATCTTTTGACATAGCTTCAACTAAACACTTTCATGTAGGCATCTCATTTTGTAATGAGAAAGGGCTGGCAGAAAGAAGCTGAGTTCCTGATCTATCTGCATAACGGTTTCTTTTTTAATTCATTGACTCCAGTTCCGGCTGAGTTGTAGAACTTATATTTGGACCATGTCATTATTAAGAGTTTTTTCACTTTCCTAGGAATTGGGTGTTCTCAAAGCATTCTGGTTAAATTATATTAATAGATTGCAACACTTTCTCCTGCTCTTTAATGATTGGGTGGTGGCTGCTCCAAAGGTGACTGTCCTTTTCAGAATCTGTATTCTCTGGAAGAGAACAAGTCCTTGAATAATTACTGGGAATATATTACTTATCATTTCTTAGTTCTCTCACATAATATTTAACTGTTTAAGTATGTATAGATTTAATTGAAAGAAGAAAGGAATAGAATGTCTTAGAAGTTTTCCAGTCATCCTTGAGAACAGGAAAATCTCCATATCTCTAGCTACAGATAGAGCAGAAAAGCACAATTGAGCAAAGAGGGAAGGTGCTGGGAAATTCTGTGCACATTGAGAGTCTGTGCTTTGTTCCATTTTGCAGGGCCCAGGTCATCATAAAGTGACAAAACACTGCTTGAAAGAGGGAGGAGATGGGACAAAGTTGGAAAAAAGGAGGCCACTGGTGCAGAGACCTGGTCATTAGTCCAAAAAGATAGTTGCTTCCAGATAACGTACAAAAATAGACTAGATGTTGGGGGAGAAAGAGCAGCCAGAAAGAAACAATGCTTTATCTAGAAAATGCTAACCTCCCTGACTAGTCTTTAAAACAACTTTGGAAAAAACTCCTCAAACAAACTACTTTGCAGTTCACAAGATCTTTCCACTTTGTAGCAAGATAGTGAGCTTTACATGAACTTTATCGGTTTCAGGATTCTCTACCTCATGCTTCTCTACTTCCCTCATGTCCCAGGAAGAAGGAGGGTTGAGAACTGACCACAGCTCTGGACCTGATCCTCCCTCCACCTCCTCCTCCCCCTCTTCCTCCATCTCCCCCTCCTCCTCCTCCTCCTCTTACTTCTCCCACTCCTCTCTCACTCCTTCTTTTAAAATGATTCTTAAGGTCCTCACCGGTGGTGCAGTGCATTAAGCAATGCGCTATGAAGCAAACCACAGCCACTGCAGCATAAGTTTGATCCCGGCTCTGGCCAGGGTGGGTGATCCACATGGCGCAGCAGACCTCTCCTGCCATGCCCACTGCTCCCCTCAGCAGTGCATTTCAGTCTATCTGCCCGTTCTGCTTCCTATGCTGGCTCTGGTGAATCTTTTCACCCCCTGCACCTCTGGCCTGTACCCCAGTTCTAGTATGCATAAATAAAATCTTTAGAAACAAAATAAAATGAGTCTTCAATACTGCTTTCCCTAAAGTCTCCTCATGACCTGGAATTCAGCCCTAAGCAGACAGCTCCTTCATTTTATTCCACTTTTCCACCCCCGCCCCCCAGGTTTCTCTCAAATAAATCAATAGAACAAGGAAGTAACAAAAACAGTGCCCTCACTCCTCACTCTTAGCTCTTATGAGCCAATGTAGGAAAGTTGGACTTCAATGTCTTCACTTATCTCACTCTTTAGTAAAAATGACACTGAAAGAAAGACAATAATAAATATTAAATGATATTAACAGAAAGTATGCAGTAATTTTTCAAGCTTCAAAGAAAAAAAAATTTTGAGTCATCGATTTCCAGGAAAATTATTCTTGTAACTACTCCAAAAGTTTTTTTTTTTCATCATAAGAATAAATGGAAAAAGTGCAAATGCCAAATCAAACAAAAACCTTCAGCATTAAATATATTCTGAGTTTGTGAAATTAAATTTGCATTTTTAAATGAATCCAAATGCCCCAGTTAAGAATGTAACCCACTTTTCCCCCATTTTTTTTTTTCCTATGATGACAACCAGTAGTAAATACTCTTTCCCTTTTCACTGCATACTCATATTTGGGGGAAAAAATTATTTGAAGAGAAATTTAATTTTACAAAATTATGGTTTGGGAAGGGAGGTCTGAATTACTTGCAAGTAGGCAGTCAGTACGAATAATAAAAATAATCCTTGTGTGTATATATGTGTATGTTATATGTCTATATATAACATATAACATATATATGTATATATGTTATGTATATATGTTTCTAAAACGAAAATGAATAATAATAAAAATAACCCTCTTCTTATGGAGGGAAGATAGACAAGAATAAAAGTAAGATGTCAGAAGACTTTTCTAAAACTCTGTAGTGAAGACTTTGTTTTTCCCCTTAAAAATGATTGAGTCCAAAAAGGAGATTTGCAAAATGTGGGAATAATTTTAACTCATTAAATATTTTCTAATGCAAATAAAACCCAGACCTTTAAATGGCGACATGGCCCACACAATGAACTGTCAATATCATTTGTGCTGTGTGCTATGAACCACGAGCTCCTCATGGTTCCTGTGACTTCTCCTTGCAGGGTTCCTCAGGACTCAGAAATCCCAGTGTGAGCGCTAAGACATTCTACATTCTGCTTGCACGGTGTGGAGATAAGGACCACATACGTCATGGATGGCAACTCTCTTTCATCATCATCAGCCATCTGGTTCCACTGAAACTGTAGATGCAAAAAACAAATTGTCTCATTGAAATTCCCTGTCTCTTCTAAGCCATTTCCTGTCCTTTGTCACAACTCCTTGCTCTTTTTTGGTGATCTTTCCTGCTACACTTTTAAATGTTCATTTAGACTTTTTCATTCTGTGGTTACTGCTGGAATCACGTAGCTCCTAGCATCATAGAGCCCTGGCTTCCTTGTTGGGGAACCCTCAGTGACTGTCCATTCCTCCCTCTCCAACGCCCCCTATACCCTCCTCCCCCACACCACTCTATTGCTTTTCCCTTGGTGGCTTTCATGAAATCTCATGTCAGTGTATTGCCTTGTGAATATGAAGTTCGGGTTACCTTTACATTGGGACACACAAAAGTACCTGGAATTACTTTTGACTCCCATTGCGTTGGGGGCTCAGTAAACATATATAGACACAAATTTAGAGCAATCAAGTAATAGAAGCTATCGAATTCCAGATTTCTAAAATGAAAATGAATTTTCTTGCATTTTCCTAGGGTAGCTTTCTAAATTTCAGCAGGTTACTAAAGACTGTTATACGGAAGTTGAGCTAAAACCTCTTGTTTAATTTTTGCCATATTATATAAAGTGTGGAAGAATTTTTTCAACTTTTTTGAGATATAATTGAAATATAATGTGTTTATGGTGTCAATATAATTTGACACACTTACATATTGCAAATTATTTATCACTGTAGCTTTAGCTAACACTTCTGTCACATCACATAATTAACATTTCTGTTTTTATGATGAGGCTACAGATGATCCACTCTTTTAGCAACCTGATAAGGTAATACTTTAGTTAGTGTCCTAACTAAAGCTATACGTGATGTCCTGGAACTTACTCATCATAAAACTAGAGGTTTTTATCCTTTGACCAACATTTCACCCAGTAATCATCATTCCACAAGAAACTCTTCAAAAACCAAAATGCACAAACAAAATGAAATGCAATCATGAAAGGCATCCTGGCAGCAGTGGGCTTGACCTGTGAGCTTTCTGAATGCCACACAGGTGCAGTTGGCTTAAGAAAACGCACAGGTGGCCCTCATAGTTACACCTGCCCTTAGAATTAGTTCCTTATCATCCCATTCAAGAACGTGGAAGGAAAGCTCATTTGGAGTCACTACATCAATTATGTTTAATGGAGTGACTTGATTCTCCTCCACTCACCCGCAAGCGGGCGTTCACCCACCCCTGCATCAGAATCCCTTTAGTTCCACATGACACAAATGCAGCAAAATTAGAAGGAAAAAGATGGGAAAGCAGCCACTGGCTGTCACATTGTTTGGGTCTCTCTGAAGTGAGAAATATTACTCAATGTTCAGGTACCAGTGTGTGTGCATATCTGGGAAAACACAGAGGAAATTTAAGTTTTGTGTAGAGGGCTGGAAAAAAGATAATGGGCAACTGCCAAAACATTGATGAGATTAAAAAAGAAAAAGGGCAAGTATCAGCTAGGACTGTTTTTTGCTTGGAAACTCCTTATTTTTCTAGATTCTGTATGCCAGAATTTCTTTTTCTTTGAGGAACATCTTTTTGAGAGTTGATATGAACTATGTGGAGATTATCTTGAAAGTAGAGATCTGAGGGAGAATGAACCCAGGACTTAGTTCTTAACAGAATAAGATAGAAGCTCTTCAGAGGCAGCGCGGCACTCTCCATGAATGTTGGTGTGGGTAGATCAGGTGATGGCTGGACATTTTTTATAGCTAATAGCTTAATGAACACATAATAATTATATTTATTTTAGTATGTACTAACCTATGATTCATGTACATTATCTAACCATATAAATACGTATATTATTTATCCATACAAACCATGATTTCATGTACATTATTGCCAAGGATAGTAGTGGCTAAAAGCTTTCTTACAATTATTCAAGTAAAGAAAAATCAGGGGAGCAGAAATTATCCAGCAGTAGTGTATGGGTGGTCCACAAAGGGCAAAAGTTCTGAAAAAGGCTTAAGAGTAACTGGGGTTTGGGAAATACTAGGTGAAAGAATTAGACATATTCTTTTGAGCTAAACATTTCCTATTTGATATTGTCTTATGAATGAAAGTTTCAACGAAGTGGAGTTGCATACCTTAAGCCTCTAAAATGCACGGGATGAATGCATCGTGCACATCATCCTATTTCCTGTGCTAAACCAATCATTACAACCTGAAGTGCTGGAGAAGCTGTTCGTTCACGACTCCTGGAGGTGTGTGATGTGTCAGGGAGTGCTGTGTGTAATGCACAACCTTTCACAACAGCACTATGCAAAGCACAAACATAAACTAGTCAAAAGTACGTGATTGAACCAGGTCTAGAGGCACCAAGATTCCCGTGAACCTACAGTAAACTAGTTGCCCCTTCTTTGTGCCTTTGTCAAGAGACCTAACCTAACGGCTGGCTGTTCTTTTTGCTGAGCTAAAAGCAACATCTCACACCAGATTTATTGACTTGGCAAAGTTGCAAATTGTATTACGCAAAAGTTGAGAAAGAGCAAAGCTGAAGAGTGCTTAAAACAGTACACTTTGCTACTGTGTAATATCTGAATTTGGGGCTCAGGGTGTTTTATTTATAGATATCTATTAATACACGCAAGAGATACAGAAAGAATACATAAAAAGTAGCATTATCAAATAGTTGCCAGTATTCAAGTGAAACATTAAAAGCAAGAACAGCAATAGTAAATGGTTCTGTTGGGGAAAGGGGAGAGCCATTTTTTTTTTTTAAACTCTTTCCTCCATTTTTTTCCCTTTCTTCTCTGAGGAAGGTTATAGTGCAAAGAACCTTATTTTTGGTCACTCTTAGAGGGGTAAAGGGAACCAACTGAGGAAGGAGTTTGAATACTTTCTCCAGTTCTTTTAACCTCCACTCCTCCCACCTCCCTCACTAGCAATGCCACAAGTGAAGGAGAGGTGCATCCAGCTTGTAAAACTGGTTTGTTAGGGTTCCTTCTTCCTCCCCCTCTAGATTCCTGGGAATATGTCTAGCTGGGAAGCCACCTGGCAGTTCTAGAACTGCCTTCTAGACACTTGCAAGACGCTTTCTCTTCCTCCTACAGGAGAAAAGGGGGGAACTGCGAAAGGTGAGATGGACAGAGAAGGCATATGCCACCCGCTCCCCAAGATACACAAAGAAAGAGAAATGGATATATACACACATACACACATGTGTGCATCTTGGGAACTCGGGGTTCAAGGAGATGGGGGCAAGAGTGTACTTGGAACAATGGGCCCCTCCCAAGTCTGAAACCCTTTGCGTTTATTGTTTATTTTAACAGAGGCCTAGAAGGCTTGTCACAGGTGGGGGCATATCTGCCTACATTTTGTATTTATAATTCAAATGCATTCACAGGATGACACAGGCAGGAGAGGAGGAAGGCCGTGGGAAGGCATGTGGGCAGTTTCATTTGCTGCACTTTTCCACCTGATCTTTGGGTGCTGCTGGCACCATGAGGACAGCCTCTCCACGGTGGGGGTGACCTTGGAGAGCCAGGCTTCTCAGACTGAGGGTGGCCTTGGCTGGACTTGGAGAGACTGGGAAGGGTGGGGGCAGGCATTTCCTGGGAGGAGCTTAGGACAGGTTGGTCCTGACTGTGGCCAGTGTTTTGTCAAAATTGCCAGGAGGATTTTTAAAAAGGGTGGGGACAGGGGTCCTTACCAAACACATTTCCCTGGCCACCTTTCCCTGGCTGGGGAAAGCTTGGATGGTGACATCAGCTCTCCCCTGCTCCCCCTGTGGTTTCTGGGGGGGGGGAGGAGGTCAGGGCTGAGGTGGGAAGAGCTGACTTCCTGCTTAGTGCCAGCAGTGGGGAGCTATGCTATCCCTGAGCCCCCAGAGCTAGGCTGAGGTTAGCGTTGGGAGGCAGAGGGCCTGGGATTCAGGTGGAGACCTTTGAGTGTGAGTTCCTGCCTCTCCCCCATCTCTAGCTCTTACTGCCAAGCTTCTTTTAGGGGAGTCCTAAAATCTCATTATGGGTCTGACACTGCTACTGTGGCTGTCTCTCCATTGTCATTCCCAGGTGCATCCTGGAAGGCCAAGTGTAACTAGGTCCACTGCTGTTGAGGAAAAAAAAAAAAGGTCTATTCTTTTGATTATAGAAGCTCAGGGGAAAGGACTGGTGTGAAACAAGATGAAGAAATAGAGGATGCACCTATCTGGGCATCCCTAGGTGCTAAATGTAGACTCATCTTTTTATTGCACAGATCTTAGCCCCTGTGAGAACCTGGTAGAATGAGGAGAGGTGGGTACCTCCGTTTCTCACCTGTTGTCTTACATAGTACAAGACGCTGTCACCTCAGAGGGTATTTCAAGGTTAAATAGACAGGAAATTGCTTTGAAAATGTAAACACATTATTAAATGTGTTTATCTGATCCCCTTATTCAGCACGGGCATTTCCTCCTTCCTACCACCACCCTCACTGCAGGTTCACCTGTACAGGACACTCGTTAGAAGTGGAAAAGACCCTCAATCGATCCCCCACAGTGGAAGTATACGGAATATTAGGAGGTGCAACCACTTTCTGATTTAGACCCAGTTCTTTGCGCTTCCTCAGCTTTCACCTTGGGCTGCCTTGCTCTCTAACATCAGCCCTTGTAGCTCTCCAGTTCCCCCTGGTGGTCTCTCCTACTACTGCTTAAGATCCTCGCTATTGAAAAGGGGAGTGAGTGTAAGGGGTCTGGGAAAACGCGTGTGAACTGGGGGTGGGAGGGGTGGGGGGTAGCTTACGGGGACTTTAAATAAATAATACTGAAGAATTGGGGATGTGTCTTCGCTTTATTTTTGAAACTTTCCTTTCCAACCNAGGGGGGGGGAGGGGGGGGGGGGGGGGGGGGGGGGTAGCTTACGGGGACTTTAAATAAATAATACTGAAGAATTGGGGATGTGTCTTCGCTTTATTTTTGAAACTTTCCTTTCCAACCCCTCACTGTGGCCCTTAAAAGACTTTAGCAAAAAAGACTGGGGAAGGGGCTTACGTTGCCAAAATAAGTTGACCCCAACTGGGGACCGGCAGTGAAGAAGTGTTCCCCTGTTTGATCAACACTGAGGAATCCGAGAGACATAAAAGGAAAATGAAGTGAACGACAATTTTTAAAAAAAGTCCCCGCACACAACAATACAATCTATTTAAACTGTTGCTCATACTTTTCATACCAATGGTATGACTTTTCTGGAGTCCCGCTTCTGAATCTTGAACTCTGGGACTGGCAGCTTGCAAAGGGGAAGTAGACTCAAACACTGCACGGGCAGGTTTACCAAAGGTCTCTAATGGGTATTTTCTTTTTCTTAGCCCTGCCCCTGAATTGTCAGACGGCGGGCGTCTGCCTCTGAAGTTAGCAGTGATTTCCTTTAGAGCCCGGCCTTATCTCGGGCTGCACGTTGCTTGTTGGTGACTAATAACACAATAACATTGTCTGGGCTGGAATAAAGTTGGAGCTGTTTACCCCCACTCTATAGGGGTTCAATATAAAAAGGCAGAGGAGAGCTGTCCAAGCCAGACGCGCTTCTGCATCGCGCTGGGACCAGCGAGAGCCAGGGCGCCGTCTCCGCTGCGCTCCAGCACCCGCGCCGCGCACGGCTCGCGGACTCTGCCGCTGCCTTCTCGCCGGGCAGAAGCTCATTTTTCTCCCCATTAAAGGGCACTTAGGCTGAAGGATCACTTTGAGATCCGAATTACGAGAGCGCTTTCAGGCAACAGGAGCTGTTTTTCTTCATTCTTCCTTTGCAGAGGAGGATTTTGATCCCCTTTTCAGAATGGATTGTTTCCCCATGATTTTCTCTCTGCTGTTTGTGGCTTTCCAAGGCGCTCCAGAAACAGGTAGGCATGCTGACTTTGCGAATGTTAATGTTACCTTATACACTTACACTTTTCTTGCTTCTGCTTTTCCTCCCCTTTTAGCACTGCATCTCAGATAGCAACGAACTGGGGATTATTGCTTAAAGTTGTTTAGGTAGAAAACCTATATATTAATTAACAACTAGAAAAGTGGGGATAAAAAGTCCTATCAATACTTGCTCCTAAAGTATTAAAATAACATAATTTTTACATAGTATATTTCCTTAGGATTTAAAAATGTAATGCAAGAGAAATAAAGACCAGATATAATTCAGTCACACATGTATTTGCAATACATGTGTTCACACAGGCGACAGGACTTACAGGAATTCATATCTTATTCAAATACTGCTTTAATGGTCTGTTAGCATGTAAAATATTTGACCACCTCTGTTTGAAGCCAAAGAATTTTATTCAAATCATTTAAGCAGAGTATGAGCAGCGAATCACCTGCAGAACTGCCTGTTGACTAAGTCCCCAGGTGGTTTCAGGGTGAAGCAGATGTTTTCTTTAAAATTTGTCATTATTAACTTTAGGTTTCTTTTGGCAGGTTTTTGGCACCCAGAACAGCGTGAGCTCTATTTTCAGTTTTATTCACCTGTCCTGAGAGGGGAGCTAGGATAAATCTTGGCTGCTTAAAGATTTAGAGAGTTCGTGTGCATCTACCCGCTTCCCCTTTTAGGGTCAATGCATCCTTTTGTCTTTTTGTGACCCTGACTGAAGAAAAAGGATGTCAAGGGAATGAAAATCCTGGAATGTGTCCAATTATTTGAAATGTTTAAAGTTGGCCAGATTAGTCACATGGCTCACTTGTCAGTAAGAAGGGGTCATCCTTGCAGTGGGAAGGGGGCGCGGCGTGACCTGCCTAGCCCACGCTGCCCAGAGGGGCAGAATCTGCATCCACAGAGTTGTGGCTGGGTCCCCTGGGCTGCAGCGCATCAGTGGTTTCTGTGGAGTTTACTGCCTGAAATGATTAGTATTGGCATTGAGCCAATTAGAAATCAGGAAAATACTCTTTCTCCAGTCATCTCCCCAAAGCTTTTGACTTCCATTTCATTTCAAGAGCTACCTATCACTGTCCCAATGCAAGGTATGAAGTGTAGCGGGCACCCCCTAAAAGAAAGGAAGGTCATTCTTATGGTAGCTTCCAACCTAGGAAGAAGTGGGTGTGATGTATTTACTTTTAGATTTTTGGTATTAGCCAGTTTTGAACCACTGTCCACTGTGCTCGCCTAAGTTCCTGTAGAAGCCAGTCCAAAGTTCTAGTAGGCAGCTTTCCCTGAAGGGAGCTGGTAAATCACTTTCCAGTGCCTGTCTCCACTGCACGTGCCTAATCTCTCTGAGGTGGACATTCCACTGGGGGTAAAGGTGAAGTCATATTGAGAGAAATAAACAGCGTCCTTTCCTTCCGTGTCTCTGCTTCAGCTGTCTATCTGCCCTGTGAGGTCTGGCCTCAGTGCTCTAAAGCAGAGCACCCTCGGATCTCAGGGAGCCAGTCCCACTGACTGCTCTTTCTCTCCTCAGCCGTCTTGGGCGTCGAGCTCAGCACCGGGGACCTTCGCGGAGGTGAGCAGCCTCCGCCAACGTCCAGTGCACCCTGGAGATCCCGCAGGACCAAGCGCTGCTCCTGTTCTTCCTTGATGGATAAGGAGTGCGTTTACTTCTGCCATCTCGACATCATCTGGGTCAACACTCCCGAGTGAGTCTCTAGAGGGCATCATAACTCTAGTCTTTCATTGTTTCCCTTTCCCTGGCCCGCAGCGGGTGCCTCAAGTGACTTTTGAGGAGAGTTCCGGGTGTGGATTCTGAAGGTAGCGGTTCTGATAGTGCCCCCATGGGTGGGGCCAATGCTCCGCTATTCCTGAAAATAACTGGACCGCTTGGTTCTTAGCAACAGAAGGGAGGGCTGTCTGAGCTCCGAGCTGCTGGCTCAGACTACTCCTTACAGGAAGGACAGAGCTGAGAGCAGGTAGAGGACTGCCCAACATTTCCATGTCTGATGAGGAACTCTATGTATGGGGTCTGGCTTGTGGGAGCGGTAGAGACTTAAGAGGCAGAGAGGATTACAGAGAGTGATAATCCAAGCCTTTCATTTTACCTATAGAAAAAGCTAAGACCCAATTGTTGAAGTTGCTTGAACAGAAATGAACTTGTGGCAGAATTAGACCTAGAACCTGGTATACTTTCTCTTTAGAGAAACCCATTTCAAGACAGAAATAGAAAGACCACCCGTAGATTTCTCTTCTACCTTCGGTGTGAAGGAAGCACCTTTCTCCCCTACCCCCAACCCCATAAAAACTAGTCCATCCAGCAGAAGTAGCCATAAACAAGAACATATTTAATGTGCCTGCAATTGCCCATTATGGCAAGGGAGGTCTGAAATCTACCCTGAATCAAATCAGCTCTCATAACTCTCACAATAGACTTACAATTAGTAAGGTGATATGTCCACGAGGAGATTTTACTTTGTTTAATTCTGGAAGTGGCCAGAGAGCCTGCCGACAGGGGTCCTATAGTTGTGCATCACCAAACTGTAGGGGATGAGAAGCAGGCAAGAAGTTTGTGGTAAGGGACCATCTTCTCCCACCTCATCCCCTCAAAGGGGCACATTTTCCGTTATATGACTTGAATTGAAACTCGGTTTTCAAGATCTTTTGATTCATGGTTTTGCACTAACGTCCCTCCCCTCCGCCTCTAATAACTGGTAACTAAATAGAATGTTAGAAAATATGAAACAGACACCAAAGCAGAGGTGCTACAATTTTGGACAAAAGATAATGCTGAACTTTGTTAGGAAATGGTATCTCATTAAATTGGAGAAACTGGTTTTCCCCTGGTTGGGTACATTAACTCAGGGGTTCTGGACTGCAACAACTCACTCTTCCGACACTCAATGTGTGGTCAGCTTTTGGGTCCCAATGCAATGAGTTTGACTCAAAGAATGCACATAATAACTATTAATTATGTTAATATATTTTGTTCTTCTCTTTTGATAATAGGCACATTGTTCCATATGGACTTGGAAACCCTTCGAGGTCCAAGCGATCTTTAAAGGATTTATTTCCAACAAAGGCAGCAGATCACAAGAATAGGTGCCAATGTACAAGCCCCAAAGACAAGAAGTGCTGGAATTTTTGCCAAGCAGGAAAAGGACTCAGGTGAGTAGCAAACATCTTTGCCCTCAATCACGACCTGACCTTCCTCCTATTATGATGCTGCCTTCTTGCTCTAGATCAAGGGAGACCTTGAGAGCAGTGCAATGAACCATTGCTGAAATGTTTTTTCCTTTGTATCATTTATAGGGGCCAGGACACTATGGAGAAAGGCTGGAATAGCCAAAGGAAAGGAAAAGACTGTTCCAAGGTTGGAGAGAAATGTATTCATCAGAAGCTAGTAGAAGGCAGAAAAATAAGAAGGTAAGAGGCTCCCAAGAACATGACAATGCTAATGGTCTCCCTCTACAACCTTCGGTTCTCCACCCTACTTTTGAACCCGGATGGGAGTTAGGCGTAGAAGAAAATGACAAAGCAGATAGTCATCATATGCTACAGACTAAAACCAGCAAAGGGATCCCTCTCTTTTGAAGGCAATGAACTCGGGATGCTGCCTGCTATAAACCTAAGTGATCTCTTGCACACCCTGCTTAGGCTAAAGTAGATTTCCCCAAACGATTTATCATTCAGTCATATTCAGTCTTTACTTTCTGAGTGAAGTACTTACCATTTTCCCTGAGAACTTAAAATTCTCAAGGAGAGGCTTTTTGTTTTATGTTTTTTTAAGTCAAATTGACATGTATAATCAAGTTCTTCAAAAAGTTGCAGTTATTCAAATGGCCAAAGGGAAAATAAAGTCATTAGGTAGGGTTGGTGAGAGAGAGAACATGCCGTCTTTGGGGATTATTTATTTATTTCTAATAGGAAAATGCATCCGTGGGGAGTGAACCTTATTGCACAAATCACTCTCATTTTCCAGCCAGTCAGGAGCTGGGGCAGAGAAGGGGTCTGGATTAGCAACCCCACTGGGTGCCAGGAACAGCTCTGTGATGACCCTTCCAAATCCTGAGAATTTTTGTAATTCACAAGTTGAACGGAGGAAAATGTTCACATTTCACATGGTCTATGGGGACTCCTTAGAAATCCAGTGGCAAGGAGTTCTGTGATAGAGTGTTCTCAGCACAGGGCTGGCAGTCACAGACTGCATCTGAGTATTTACTATGGATGCGTGTACTTTCCATATTTACAACTTCAGGTCACAAATGTTCCTCTAGATCCCAAGATTTCCTAAACCACTGTTTCTGAGCTGGCTTGGAAATATTTTTTTTTTTCTATTAGTTTCTATTATATCAACTACTAAGTCATCAATGCAGTTCTTCCCTTTTTCTGTCTCCTAAGAAAAGAACCATTAAACCTACAAAAATACATACATTTTAAATTGCCATTGAACCTTTTTTTTGGGCCTACCTGTAAGCTTCCTCTGTTTTTATTCTTTCCCACGGAAGTCATCCTATGTGACTAAGAAGCTGCCCGTGACTATTTGAATTCTATGTTGAGTTTCTCTGTAGAGTCCCCTGGTGGTAGGGTTGGAAAGGAGCTACAGAAGAAAAGGTTACCTACAGTTTGTTTTCACGTTTGTATTTAATGCCCAGTTCCCTTTAAATATGACCATATTCTCCCTTCACCCTCTTCCCATTCTAAACAAAAGCAATCCTCATTTTTACCGAGGTTAGCAAAAGGGCAGCACCCTTTTGTGGTTGGTGCTGAAAATTCAGGAACCAGACTTAAATTTGTTTGCACCAAATTCTACTTTTAGATATTCCCCCAGGAATGATTTTTTTAAAATTTTTTTCTTCTATATTATTTGACTAGGTTGGAGGCCATCAGCAACAACATCAAAGCATCCTTTCGTGTTGCAAAGCTGAAAGCTGGGCTGCACAGAGAGAAGAAAGTGACCCACAACAGAACACACTGATGACACATGGTCCCTGCCCATCTGCAGCCTCGTATGCCACAGAGCCCGAGTGGCTGACAGTGCACTCTCTCCATGCTGACTGTGCACTCTTTCCACGCTGACTGGAATCGGAGCAACAGGGTCCTCCCTGCTTAGACCATTTCTTGTTCCAGACTGCGAAAGACCAGCTTCCTCACTTTAAACATTCCAGGAAAGGTTAGAGTCCCCTGCAACCTGACTTCCTTTGCTTGGCAACTGCTTTCGTCTCTCCTGGTTGGGGATGACGACAGACAACTGGAGAGAGCAGAGAGAGACACTGTGACCTGCAAATTCGGGTGGTGTCCTCCTGAGGGAAGAGAGTAGACTCTACATGCAGAGAATTCCCCAAGAGGGTCCGAAGGGGGTGTTTGTGTCTCAGTCAGGCGCCCGGCACATTTCAGGGAGAAATTCTCAAATCCCTGCAAAGAATTTCTAAGGAATGCACAAATTGAAAACACATTTGAAGGACAAACAGTCAAGCAGAAAAAAATGACTTTGTTTTCAAATTCACAAAATGCAAAATTGAAACTATTACTACTGTAAATCAGGATGTGTCTCGTGACTATGCGTCTACCTCACCTATATTGCACTCCAGCACAAGTATTTTTCCACCTTTAATTATTGTCTCCCCCAAATCTCTCCCCTCTGCCACCTCCTCCCTAAACCTAGCCTCAGAGAAGTCTGCTCTCCTGTCAGTAGTCGATAATGCATTTTCATTGTAATCTACTAGCTTCGATCCATAAGAAAAAAGACCATTGAATCAGGAGATTCCCTTACCTGCTTTTTGGAAATATAATGGTATAGGGTTCTTTCTGAAAAAACACTGAAAAGTAAATGTTGGTTATGCTTTAAAGCAGTAAAATTATTTTCTTTGATGTAACTGGCTATGGAAGAGGTTGGATTAAATTTTTATGTACTTATATTTTTATAGATATTTATATTCAAACAATTTATTCCTTATATTTACCATGTTAAATATATGTTTGGGCAGGCCATATTGGTCTATGTATTTTTTTAAGTGTATTTCTGAATGAAATTGAGAAAATGCTTTGTTTTGCCTGTCAAGGTAATGACTTTAGAAAATAAATATTTTTCCCTATTGTACTGATTTTGAATCATTCCTAAGATTTCTTTTGACAATTATAAGGAGTGGGAAAAGTGGTAAAAATTATGAAGGGAAGTGATTAAAGATGGTTTCTTAATGGGCGACTTAGCAGGAAAGCAGCTTAGTTAAAAAGCAACAGCATCAACTTGATTTAGATGGTGAAAGGCGCCTTTAGATTGCATTAAGGTAAAAGCAAAACAAAACCCAGCTTTAACACCTGTCTTTCTCTGGCTAGCAGCCTTCTGCTTTCCGTCCCCTGAAAACTCCTCAGGGACTTGATCCATTAACTTCGCTTAGGCTCCTAGACAGGATCCCACAGTTTAAACTAACGGTGTGGTGAGAGGCATTTTCTTCATACTAATGGAATGAAAGAAGTGACGGCAAAACCAGCTTTCAAAATGTCCCTAATTGCCAAAATTCTACACCAGGGTTGCTTTGAGAAATTGATCTGGTCAGAACGAGTAGGGGTTCCTCACATATTTTTATTTGCTCAGATTCAAAAGTTGCTTATTAAGGGACACCGAGTACCTTGCCTCTCTGTGATAGCCAACACTGGACACAGGCCCATGGAGTAGAGATACCAAATGCTGATTCTCAGTCTGCTGCATTGTAACACCACCCTCCTCTCCACTTGGCTTTGACTGATTTTGCCAAGCTATTGGGGTGAACTCACAGTATGGTGAATGGTTATTACCACCAAATGCCTATAAGAACTTGATCAGTTTTCAAGAATCCTCTCAGCCCTTCTCTAATTGCTCCTGAAAGAATGTCTGGCATTCAGCAAATATTAGCTCATGGTGATGACTCTTGTCCAAACAGTGGCACATCTGAAGGACATTAAGTGACAGTTTCAGGTGCGTGCAGCCAATGCCCTGGGTTGAGTTTCTATCCTTATTGGCATGACTTTTATTTATTCATTTTTAAAAATCCACTACTTCTTTTTTCTAAGGGACAGCCCAAGATCTTTGGAGATTTACTTGTAAAATCTTTTCTGTAGCAAACGGCCTCTCAATGTGTGATCTAAAGGGTCTGTGAAGTTTTGACCAAGTGATTAGCCTGAACTTGGCCACTGTTAATTCTTGAACAATCATGTAGTCCTGCTGCATTGTGAGCTTCATCTGTTCACTGGGGGACAGGAGAAATATTTCTAGCAACTCTAAGAAAGAACCTGAGGTCATATGAGGAAGCTGAGGTGGCCGCAAAGAGTGACAATCTGCGCTTGAGTAACACAGAAGCTAAAGCATTTGAGAGAGAGCTGGGTAGGAAGAAACCATTGAATAAAAGAAAAAGAAAACAAGGAAAGAGGATCAAGTCTTCTCTCTCTCTCTTTCTCTCTCTCTCTCTGGTTTCATACATAGGGAAATATGAACCCACTAATTAGTACTTAATTTTCCCCCAGATTTATGTGTGTGTGTGTGTGTGTGTGTGTGTGTGTGTGTGATGGGAACCATTGGCTTTCATCCTGTTGGTGCTTCTCTGAAACACTCAAGTATTCTATTAGACTAAATGGAGCTCTCAAAGGGTAATATGTTAAGCTAGAGTTCCCTCAGGAAGACTCTTGATAACATTTAGAAAGAAAACGCTTTGTTTTACCAGTCAAAAAAAAAAAGCCAATATCTAGTGAGGAAAGTACAGGCATAAGATCACACAATCATTTGTCACATCTCTGAGTCTGAACCCTTGAGCCCGGTTGTTTTACCCAGAGGCACCTGGGGTCAGTGGACACTCATACCCAAGAGAACCTTGAGAGGGGTTGTAGATGATAAAGACAAAATCACTCTTCAGAAAGTTTTGCTGTCTAGCCTCACAGGTTATGGTTGGCAGATCCATCTTTCCAGGATGAAGAGGAAGAAATGTAGGTGAAAAGGGATGTGTGAGGCATGCACATCTAATGGCATTGTGAGACAAATTTCTATAAGATGAAATAAAATATAATTAGGACTTCTATTTTTTAGAATTTAATTATAAAGTAATCCTTACATAGTGTGAGTGATGAGGAATCCCTTCAGTCAATTCCTTGCTCTGCAGTACAAGGAGTATTTTATTTCTGAACCTAAAGTCATGAAAATGATGATAACCCCCAAGTTCTTAATGTATTAAACACTGTTTTCAAGCCCATATTCTCTTGGAGTTCATCCCACTCTGGATTTCTCTCATCATTGCCCTGATAGTTCCTGGGATCTTGGGTATGGGGTCTCCTGAATCCATCTGTTTCTCAATTAGACCCAGGTAATGCTGACTCAGTTCACAAGCTTATTAAGCAGAGTTCACAAGCACTGGGCTTTCTTTCTTCTCTCTCTCTCCTTTCTTCCCTCCCTCCCTCTCTTTATTCCCTCCCCCCCTCTTCTTTTTCTCTCTCTATCTCTCTTTCTCTCATTCTCTCTCATTCTCTCTCTCGTTCTCTCTCTCTCTCGTTCTCTCTCTCTCTCGTTCTCTCTCTCTTTCTTTCTTTCTTTCTTTCTTTCTTTCTTTCTTTCTTTCTTTCTTTCTTTCTTTCTTTCTTTCTTTCTTTCTTTCTTTCTTTCTTTC
>JAGFMF010011486.1:326993-350846 GCA_019455555.1 Galemys pyrenaicus | reverse complement strand
TTCTTTCTTTCTTTCTTTCTTTCTTTCTTTCTTTCTTTCTTTCTTTCTTTCTTTCTTTCTTTCTTTCTTTCTTTCTTTCTTTCTTTCTTTCTTTCATTTTATATATGCTTAAAAGAGGTGGGATGCAGACCAGAGGTGTGGAGGGTGGGGGTGGTGAGAGGACGCATCAGAGACAGAGTGGGGAGCAGAACAGGTGAATTGACTGATACATATATTTCAAGTGACTGTGTATATATACACATGCACACACACACACACACTGCTGAGAAGAGCAGTAGAGGTCTGCTGTGCCACGTGGGGGCTGAACTCATGCTGCAGTAGCTGCTGATAGCTTCATAGTCCTGCAACTTATTCACTTGTGCCACCAGGGAGGCCTCTGGGTGTGCTCTTTCTGTGGGACTCAGACAGTTCTTCTATGTTGAAGATGAAGAACTCTGTTCTGTGGAAATTTCAGAAAACATTAGAGTAAAACAACACACTGTAGATGACAAAGACTTAATATAGTTGTTGTTAACTTATTGCTGATAATTTATAATAGCGAAAGACATAATGACAGCTCATTGTGACAGAATGGTATTAAGAAAGAAATTTGGTGGTTTATGTGGCATGCAAATGAACATAATAAAGTAAACACAAACATAACAATTACCTCTACTGTATTTTCAAAGAAGAGTGGATACTAAACTTAATTTATAAAAATAGATAAGCATTATCTCCAGAGAGAAAAAGATCTTCAGATATAGTTGAAATAATTTGACATGATATGCCATGCATATAGTACACTAAGCATATAGT
The DNA here is from genome assembly GCA_019455555.1 of Galemys pyrenaicus. Taxonomy (NCBI): domain Eukaryota; kingdom Metazoa; phylum Chordata; class Mammalia; order Eulipotyphla; family Talpidae; genus Galemys; species Galemys pyrenaicus. The sequence continues at coordinate 350,051 of JAGFMF010011486.1, read as the reverse complement.
TACACTATAAAAGAATATATAAAGAATATGAAATAAAGGGCTTATGTAAGTTTAGGTTATATCCAAAACATCTGTAATTATTAAAACTCTTTAGACAAGTGATATGAACCCCTAACTGAATCAATGACTTAGAAAATGCCAGACTTAAATTAAATAAGTAAATTTATGGCCAAATTAATATTTAAAAAAATAGCTGAAATTATGACCTATACTACCATACATATATGTACCAAATGTGTATAATGCAGGGTAAAACAGCACAAAGACTCAGGTAAATAAAATATCACAGACATAGATGGCACTGACAATTCTCTAAGAAATTCCAAGTGGCACACAATTTCTGAAATATTTGTAATATTTGTTCAGATGCATTTTACCTAGAGAAAAATAAGAATTGCTTCCAATGTGATAGCTCATCAATAGTAATCAAATATACCTAATTGGGCCTCCCCGGTGGTACAGTGGGTTAAGCAACACACTATGAAGCAAAACTGAAGCCACTGCAGCACTAGTTCGATCCCTGCTGCCGGCCAGGGAGGGGACCCACATGGCACAGCAGACCTCTCCTGTTGTGCCCGCTGCTCCCCTCAGCAGTGTACTTCCATTGATCTGCCTGTTCTGCTCCCTGCTCTCTGTGGTGAATCCTCTCACCCCCCCACACACACCTCTGGCCTGTACCCCAGTGCTTGTATGCATAAATAAATAAATCTTTAAAAAAAAAAAACAAATATACCTAATTGTTTCTGGTTATTTATGTTTCACAAAGATGAAAAACACATCTTGGTGATTTACTGAGGTCTTCTTGAATATCTTAAGGAGTTTTAGGAACAAAATATATCATTTAAGATTCAATTTGAGAAAGGCAAAGATTAAAAGTTGTCAAGATTCAAACACTTGATTAAGATAAAATCTGGGATACTGTAAAACAAAATTTGGTTCCTATTTGACCAGAATGACAACAGAAAATTTAGAATATAAGCGTAGGTGGTAACATAACTGTAAAAAGCCATAGTCCTTTCCTAAGTGAGAAACATTTGTTTTCATAATTATCCAATTATTTCATAATTAATAAACAAAGAGGAGATGCTTACACGTTCAAATTCCCTGTCACCCTTCTTCCAACAGAGACCAAATTTTACAGAGATCATCAAATGCTCCAATAATGAAACCAGAGGAGATGGTACCAGAAATCGAGTCAGTGCTAAAAAAAAAAATCAAATTCTCATTGTGCCATCGACAGTCAGGAGTCTGCAGCACACTACACAGGTGTAGACTCACTATTGGGTCCCTAAAAGGACCCTGGATGGCCTTGTTCCCCAGGTAGAAGGTGATGTCCAATCCTATCCATCATTGCATCCAACTGAGACTCCTTGTTTGTAAGAAGAAAGAGAAGCTGAGTCAACACAAATGTATGGAAGACTGTGGTCAAATGCAGTTAAATGGCCAATGCAGTTTGGCCTTTGGGTTCAGTCATAGCTGGATTTAAATCATAGGTTCACCATTTATGAGCTTTGAAAATCATTATAGCCTTCTGAGTCTCCATCTATTGTTATAGATTCACATATCTATTCATAGAAATAATAACTCCCACCACATAATGTGATTGTAAAGAGTAACGTTCCTTATGAAAGAAAATCCCAGAGACCGGCCCTCAGTACATGACATAAGCCCTTTACCTTGAACCTTCAACTTACTTTTCCTGTTTTACATTCATCTCCACTTCTACCATGTACTTTGAAGTACTGCTTTAGGGAAACAGTTTTTCAAATTTTGGTTGCAACAGAATCACCTGTAAATGCCAAAACTGAAGATTCCCAATTCACAGCCCCTGGAAATTATGACCTAATATATGATGGACTCCAGATAGTTTTGTTTTAGGAAATCCAGGTTGTTCTAATGTAGATGTTCTTTAGATTACAATTGAAAAATATGTTACATTGGCTGCTTCTCAGCCTGGCTGTGAACTTTCTCTTCACCCTCAGTTTTTCACGTGTTGCTTCCTCAGAGCAGAATGCTTTCTTCACAGTTCTGCTAGAAACTTCATTTATACTTCAACGCTCCTTTCAAGTGTCTTCTCTTGTATGAGGTATGTCTGGACCCAAGGCAGAAGGGCTTTGTCATCTCAACTCTGGTATTTGTTTATAAGTCTAATTCCTCACTTGACAATGAACTTGTGTAGGGGAGGGACTAGGTTGTAATTCTCTGTATTCTTGGCATCTAGAGAAGGCACACTTTAATGTCCGTTAATTGAAATGGCAACCCAAACCTTCTATACCAAAGACAGTGATAGGACTCTCTCCCATCTTGGCTTTCAACCACTTACATGCCTGAACTGAGAGTCTTTCAAAGGTGCAGACAGACAGGCTGAAAAAAATATTTGCAATACTTACATCAAATAAAAGACTCAGCATATTCCTGGGGTACCAGCCTCTAAGAAATGGTACTAACACATCATCATAATAAATCACTAGAGAGTCTGTCAACTCAGGTTTCCACATGCAACTCCTTCATCACTGGCAATACAGAAATTTGTTGCTTCTGCCAAAGCAGAAAATGTCCTTGAGTAGAAATAAAAATCTTCCTGGCATCAGCCTATCTCTTCTATTTTTGTGTGGGAATATGTCACCAGGGTGATGAGGGATCGCTACCATCTCCGTGTCCAGCCACGGGACTGTCACCTGAAGTCAGCCGTAATGGGCAGCCGACATTGAGACACTAGGGCAGGCACAGTGCAGCTCGCTTTCTAGGAAATGCCTTGTCATTTTACTCATGGTGCTCACTCCTACTTCAAAGTGCGAGTAAAAATTGCTCACTGCTTATGGGCAACAAAATAATCCGTGAAATGAAAGATAATTCCAAATAAGTTCAAATGACATATTTGGTAATATGGAATAGAAAGAATTTTACAAGCTTATAAATGCAAAATATGTAGTTTCAATGTTAGAACTCAAGACAGTCTCTCCCTTTGCGGGTGGTTGAGACGGCAAAGTCCCAGGGACTTTTGATGACCCGTTTCTCCTCTGGGTGTTGAAAACATGGGTGTGTTCACTTTATGGGGAGTCTTTGAGGTATGCATTACAGTACATACTCTTTTCTGCACATGTGTTAAATTTCAAGAAAGTTGACCTCCAGCTCCACAACAGCAGTGTTTGTCCTCTTCCTTTACCAAATAAATGCTGAACAAATATGTACAGAATAATAGTTTGAAGGGGAGCTAGATGAAGCGTGCCCAGGTTGCATATGGTTTTGGACCAGCCTGGGCATCCGAGGGCATTTTCACACAATGCAGTTTTCCTTTTCATGATCTAGTTTTCCTCTTGGCAGTAAAGGCGTCCTTAGCCTTTTTCTTGACTAAGGTGCCATCTTTGCTGCACACAGAAGGTTCCTCCAGCATGATTACTGTGCCCCAGATTAGCTTCCTTGTTCGTGTTGCCTGACTCTGTCAGGTCTTGACGCCATCCTGAAGATAGTAAAATAAGCCAAGTGATTTCATCTCTCATGGCACTCCCTGAGGCCATTACTTGGGCAGGAGCCAATTTACTGCTCACCTCCCGAGAGACATTTTTGTTCCCACGAGCCAGTTTACCTCCCCCTCTCTCATAAAGAACTTCCTCCATGGGAAAGCACACAGCGGAGAATATGGAGCATTGTAACCAGTGGGAAATATGCTTGACAGTGGAGATGCTGTCCCCACTCCCTGCTTCCCCACCCACTCCACACTGATGTGTCAACTCTAATTTCTCACTAGTGCTTGGGTTTCACCCTAAGCTCTTTTTGCTGGCTCATGCCCATTGACAAGTATCACTGTAAAAGAAAGAGCATCAGGAAGGACTGGCCTGTGTTAAGCAATTCTTTCTTGTTGCTGTCTTGAGCAGCTTGGGGAATCTGACTCCTGGAACTCTTTGACAGGACCATTCCCTCCTCACCTCTGTTCTGAAATTAATGATGACAGCAAACACAAATTGGCAGTACCTGTTTGTTGACTGACTTCAAGGCCAAATTGAGCCCTCCCTCCCTCCTTCCTTCCTTCCTTCCTTCCTTCCTTCCTCCCTCCCTCCCTCCCTCCCTCCCTCCCTCCCTCCCTTCCTCCCTCCCTTCTTTCCTTCCTTCCTTCCTTCCTTCCTTCCTTCCTTCCTTCCTTCCTTCCTTCCTTCCTTCCTTCCTTCCTTCCTTCCTTCCTTCCATAAAAGTGCTGGGGTACAGGCCAGAGGCGAGGCGGGGGGGGTTGGGGGTGAGAGGATTCACCAGAGACAGAGTGGGGGAGCAGAACAGGGCAGATCTACGAAATACACTGGGCGGGGAGCAGCGGGCAGGAAAGGTTTGCTGCACAATGTGGGTGTCCGCCCTGGCCGGGGATTGAACTCGCGCTGCAGTGGCTGCAGAAGCACCACAGTGCAGTGCTCAAACACTTGCACCTCGAGGGAGACCCAGCGTGTGCTTTCTTTTGGTCAGTATCATTGGTTCTTCCTCTTGGTCAGTAGTGCGACTCTTTGATCCGGTGTCATAGGAATTTAGCATCTCCCCTAAGTTAGACAGAATTGCCACACCAAAAAGGTGGTGAGGAAACACAAGATGTAGATGCAAAAGGTGTTTTTTTTTCTGTTAGCTGGCAGTGGTGCTGTAGCCCACTGGTTTCAGGACGTTTCTTGCTTTGTTTTCCTCCAATAAATTTTTCAGATATAAAACTTTTGATTTTTCAAGCATTCTGACAAATTAAGAGTTTTTTCCTATTCAAAAAAAGTATAAAGTGTAATTTATATGATGAAAAATCTAGACCTTAATTATTCATTGGGATGTGTGAAAGTTGAAAATTATACACACACACACACACACCTATACTAATGTACAGAACATTTCCATCACCTAGAAAAATCGATCATTTCCTTTTCCATTCAGTTTCTTCTCTCCCTCCCTCCCCACGCCCCTCCTCAATTCATGGCACTCCCAGAGGAACTGAGAAGAAGCCATTGCTCATTTCTTTCACCATAAATTAGTTTTACCTATAGAAGATAGTCATGCAATAGGACATTCTTTGGGTCTGATTAATTTTGCTCAACATGGTGTTTGTGAAATTTGTCCATGTTATTGTCTACATTAGCAGCTCTTAATAAGAATACATTATTCTGAGTAGTATTCCATTATATAAATATTTCATAGTATGCTTATCAGTTCTCCTGCATGGATACAATTGTTTGCAGTTTGGAGTTAGTATTAAGACTGTTACGAACGTTCTTAGGAAAGTTCCTTGTATTCATTTTACTTTCAGTTCTTTTGTGTAAGCACCTAGGAATAGAACCAGAGGGCCATAAAAAGGTATAGGATTAGCTATGTAAGAGATTTAAAATTTCTTCAGACAGCTTATACTGTTTCACACTTTTACTAGCAATACATGCAACTTCCAATTGCTTCATGAATAGTCTTATCAATATTTTTATTTTACTCAGGCCAGAATTTGGTATTATCAGTTTTTATTTATTTCAGCAATTTTGGTTTGTGTGAAATAACATCTTATTGTGACCTACATGGCACTGCCCTGACCATTGGTGATGTTGAGCATCTTTTCTAGAGCTTATTCCCATTTATTCTTCCTCTGTGATATGCCTTTTCAAGTATTTTGTTTAGTTTTATAAATTGGGCTGTTTGTCTTAAATACAAGTTTTTCATATATTCTGGATATGAGCTCTTTATCTGATGTATAGCTTGGATATATATTTTCCACTCTGTGGTTTGACGACTCATTTATTAATGGTGACTTTTGATGAACAGAAATTACTAATTTTCATGAAATCTAGCTTATCAATTTCTTATTTTATGATTAGTGTTTTTAATGTCTTTTAAAAGAAACCTTAGCCTTCCCAATGGTTGGGAAATTCTCCTGTTTCTCATAGAAGTTGTATATTTTTAGTCTTTATATTTGGATCTATGATCCAAATCAAACTAATTTTTGTGTGTGGTAAGAAACAGGGACTCAAGACGCATTTTTTTCCTAAATATCCAGATATTCTAGCAGTATTTGTTCAACGATTTGTTTCTCCATTGGAATGACTTGCCACTTTTATTAAAAATCAGTTGATATGTATATTTTTCTTAGCTCTCTAATCTTTTCCACTAATCTATTTCTTGATTTTCTCAGGTTCCATAATTATTATCTAAATTTTTGTAGCTTTAAAGTCTTAAAATTAATGATTGTTGAAAGTTCTATGATGTTTTTCTCCTTTACCAAGATTTTGAGTTATTCTAGGTCTCTTGGATTTCTGTATTTTAGAATGTTTGTCATTTTCTTTTAAAAAGTCAGTTGAGGGCCTCCCTGGTGGCACAGTGGGTTAAGCAATGCACTATGAGGCAAACCGCAGCCACTGCAGCACGAGTTAGATCTCTGCTGCTGGCCAGGGAGGGGACCCACATGGCGTAGCAGACCTCTCCTGCCTCGCCTGCTGCTCCCCTCCAGCAGTGTGTTTCAGTCAGCCTGCCTGTTCTGCTCCCCACTCTGTTTCTGGTGAATCCTCTCAACTCCCTGGTCTCTGGCCTGTACCCCAGCTCTTGTATGCATAAATAAATAAATCTTTAAAAAAATAAATGAAAAGTCAGTTGAATTTGTAATTTACATTGGGTCAAATTTAGCATCAAATTAGGGAGAATGGACATCTTAACAGGTTGAATATTTCAGTTTATAAAAATGGAATGTCTCTAGAAATATGATTGTAGAATTGAGGCTGCCAGATGGGGAGGGGCAGGGAACGGGGGAGGGAGGAGAACTAAGTGGAGAGGGGAGAATTATGGGCTGAGGTAGAAGAGTATGGTTTTCTTGGTGGTGGGCTGGACTGTTTGAACAACTCCTGAAGGGGGAGATAGTATACCTCTGAATCCTATGCAACTTATAAACCAATGTTACCTAAATAAAAATAAAAAGGGAAATAAAATAAATAAAAATAATTTTTAAAAAGGAACATCTTTCCATTTATACAAGTCTTCAGTTTCTCTTTAATGCCTTCTACTTTTCTTTATAGAGTTCACACAGCTTTTATTGTATTTATCCTTCTTTAATTTTTTGAGTATGCTATTATAAGTGATTTTACAATTTTTACTAGCCAATTTTTCATTGCTATAGTATACTATATCATATACGCTGAACTTGTATCTTGAAAGGTTACTAAATTTATTTGTTATCTTAAAAAACTTATGTAAATTCCACAGAGGTTTTTATTATTTTTTAAAAATATTTGTTCATTTATGTACACAAGAACTACAAGAACTGGGGTACAGGCCAGAGGTGTGGGGGTGGTGAGAGGATTCACCAGATACAGAATGGGGAGCAGTTGTATTGAAATACACTGCTGAGGCGAGAGCAGCGGGCAAGGCAGGAGAGGTCTGCTGTGCCCTATGGGTAGTTCCTTGGCTGGGGATTGAACTCATTGTTCAGTGACTGCATATACTTACTAGTGTTGTGCTTAACCCTTGAACCACTAGGTAAGGAGGCCCCACAGAGGTTTTTATGTACAAAATAGTTTTATTTGAGTAAAAAGTTTGATTTTTTCCTTTATAATCTTTATGCCTTTTATAATATTTACTTGTTTTATGGAATTGCTTAGTTTTCTAGATATTGCTGAACAGAAATGTTGAAAGTGGATATTCTTTCCTAACTCCTAATCTTAGAAGGAAAGCACTCAGTGAAGAATAATGTCATTAAATTGAGAAAATTTTCTTCTCTCTCTAGTTTGCTGATAGTTTTTATCATGAATGGATATTGAATTCTGTCAAGTGTATTTTCTGCATCTATTGATGTTTTTCTTCTTTATTCACCTAATATGACAAATTACATTGATTTACTTTTACATGTTAAATCAATCTTGCATTTCTAGATAAACCCCACTGGGGTGTGACTTAATTGTGTATTTCTCTGTGTTGTTGGATTTCATTTTCTGATATTTCATTAAGAATTATATATTTACTCCATGTTATTTTAAAGTCCTTTTCTGAAAATTCCAGTATTTTTGAAGTCTGGTTATATTGACTACTTTTTCTCTTTAAATTTTGCTTTTGTTTTCTTTTTGCTTATTCAGTCTCTTGTTTTTCCATGTTTTGAAATTTTAGATTAAATGAAAGATTATTGTGCATTAAAAAAAAAAAAAAAGAGCTCCTAATCCCCTGGCTGTCTGAAGATCCACCATCATCTTGAATAACATAGTAACTACCTGGGCCAGAAAGTTCTCCACCAACCAACAGTTTCTGGGGAAACGAATGTTCATTGAAATCCTTCATTCTCGGAAAGTAATATCGCCTAAGACAGAAATTCGGGGAGAGGTAGCTAAAATGCACAGACACCCACTCCCCATCCCCCAACCCCCACCCGATGTCATCTTTGCAGGTGGACTCTCTTCCACTTTGAGGTGATTAGACAACTGGTTCCTTGGGTGATGCAAAGAAAAATGAACCTAGATAGATTTATGAGACATGACCTGTGTGAGGAGAAAAAGACCTCAAGAACCAGTGAAAGGAATACAGGAAAAGATGTCAGGGGGACTATGAAGGTCAACATAGCCATTGGCAAAAAAGAACAAAGATTCAGCAGTGACTTTATCTGTATCTGTGGTGATTGTGCAGACTTTTCATGAGAGGATTAATAAAACCTTATATGTATGAAACAAACAAACAATAGATCCAGAGAATGGGAAAGAACATACCTCATCTTCTTTCAAACTTTTAGAGTTTGGTGAAAGTTTGTAGCCTGAGTGCTGCTGTCTTAGTGATGAGTTTAATATGTCACACATGGTGGGTTCCCCAGTAGTTCTCTCTTGCAGTCTCCAGTGCGTGTGGTTAGTGGGGTGCCAGAGGTATCCTCAGATCTCAGACTTGAGGGGGTTCTGGGCCCTGCAGATCAGGAGGGGGTCTTTCTCTGCATTTTTACCCTCCCCAGTTGTAGACAGCCACCTGGTACTTGATAAAACCAGTGGTGTACAGGGGTTTCCCTGACTCTCCTGACCCACCTCAGATAGAGGCTCAGCTCCTGTGGGCTCAGCTACTCTGTCTCTACCCCAGAGGGACAACAGGGCTCACACTTACATAGAGTCTAGAGTCCAATATGGTAACTGCTGCTCTGATACTCGGGGTACCTTTCAGGGCTTGAGAAGTTTCCGCTTTCAGTTCTGCTTTGCCTTCACAATTGAAGCACCTGACACTTTCCAGCTCCCCTCAGAATTCCTAACCTCTTCCCAGTTGCAGAGTATCACTGCCTCGGACCTGGTGTCAGACCTGAGGGGAGGATAGGTTTCTCATTCTGTAGCTCTTGCTTGGGGTTTAGGCAGCAGCATCCTTTGTTAGAGTCCTCTAGCCATTTAAGCTAGGGTCAAGAGTTTCCATTCATGGTTCTAAGATCTGAATATCAGTGAGATTCCAGAGATCTCTTTATCCTTTAAAATTCAGCTTTCTCAACCTTGAGATATTACCTTCTGCTTTATAGTCTGGCAGCTGGATTTCACATCAGATATTTTGCTTTTGTCACTCTTCTGATTTCCTCCCCTTTGTGAAGTCTTTCTCCTCCCCTTGCTATTCCTACACAGACAGTTACCGCTTGCCCTTGGTGAGAGAACACTATACCTTGAAAGGATTTACCCCCCACACTTTTTTTTGCTGTGATCCTGGTCTTCAGCAGACCTCTGCTCTGCCAGCAGTGAAATACTAGAGTATGTCAGTGTAGGGTCAGTGAAAAGTGATCAGGCTTTTCTGCCCTCCTTGCCACTGGTGTTGATGATGGACACCTGAGGTCCTGTACGCATGCCTAATGGCGGGCACCTCAAGTAGGGTGTGGGCATGCGCACCTGGGCTGAGACATGGGGCATGTAAGGGAAGCATCACGAGGAGGCCAGCAGGAGAGAGAGCGAGCAGCGGCTAGAGAGCCCAGAGAGTAAAGATGTGCTGAGGGCTAGGAGGCCTGCCAGCCTCCTGGCCCCCCAGCACCCCTGCCTCCTGTGTACCTGGTCACTTCTGATATAAAGAGCAATAAAACCTTGAAAAAGCCACCGAGGGCTCCAGGCCTCCTCCTTGACCTGTCTGCTGGAATCATCAAGAACTTCTCCGTGCATTGCTGGCACTACAGTTGGGATTACATTTGTAGTCTCCAGCCCTGCTTCCAGGGAAGGCCTGAGTACTTTTCTGGGATTTTATCAGTTCTCCTGCCCTTTCTTTGGCAACATTTGCCTTGAGCTAGTCAGAGAACCCTTATCTCATGGGGGATAGTTCCCAGGACTTCTGCCTGCTCCAGTGTAGTGCCAGCAGGGGCATGGAGCAGGTTCTTGATGATTCCTTTTTTAAAATTTCATTTATTTCTTAATTCAATAAATTTTATTTGTTTTATTTTTTATTTATTTATTTTTCCTTTATTCTCGATGATTCTGAGCAGACAGGTAAAGGAGGAGGCCTGGAGCCCTCGGTGGCTTTTTTAGGTTTTTATTGTTCTTTATATCAGAAGTGACCAGGTACACAGGAGGCAGGGGTGCTGGGGGGCCAGGAGGATGGCAGGCCTCCTAGCCCCCGGCACATCTGCACTCTGGGCTCTCTGGTCTCCCCTCTCTGCTACTGCCACTGCTGCTTTTGCTTTTCTCTCTCTGCTTTGTCCCTTCTGCTGGCATCCTCATGACACCACCCTTATATGCCTGTGTCTAAGCCCAGGTACGCCCACTTGCTCATGCCCATGTAGGCATGCAATGCAGGACCGCAGGTGTCCATGGTCAACACCAATGGCGAGGGAGGAGGGGAAGCGGAATAGCCTGATTACTTTTCCATTTCCCCTACACCCAGCTTCTGCATATTTTCCTGTGCTCCCTGTGACACTATAGGAGAACTGGAGAATGGATGCAGATGTGATTCGTGACAGGAGTTCTAGAGGCCCAGTTCAACCATCTCGGCCAAGCAGTACACAGCAGAATTCTTCAAAAGTCTGCTTTTTTTCCCCCCCATTCACAAGGGACTCCCCCTTTCTTTACCCCAGCCAGGGCTCAAGATAGTCATGAGTTTTTCTCTCCTGAAATTTCTCTCATTTAGCTTCCCTTGCTCCACAATTTTCTGTTGAGTTTCTTAAAACTGTATATTTTGTTTGTATTTGTTTTGGTACAAATTGGAAGCAATAATCTCTTGCTACTTTTTATACCATAACAGGAGGCAAATGTCTGAAATTGTAAAAAAAAAAAAAAAACCTTTAAGCAAACTCATTAAAATAAACTCTCCATTTCTGTTTTTCAATTATTATTAGATTTATTTAATTGTATTTGACATCATTTGTAGTCCCCAGGGAGTTCCCACCACCATTCCACCCGTGCACTATCATCTCAGTCCCTGTGCTCTTTCTGCCCTCATCCCTGTCTTTACCCTTCCACCCCTCCACTCCATGATCCCTTTGGTTTATCTTTGACCTTTTGATCTTGTTGAGTTTGTTTGTTTGTTTGTTTGTTTGTGGTTGTAATTGCCCATTTCCTTGAGCTTTCTCTTGTTTTTTTTGTTTTCTTCTTTTTAATTTTTTGTTGTAGTTGTTGTTCTTTCACATTCCTCCCAAATGTGAAGCCATCCGATATTTTTCTCTTGTCTTCTGACTTGTTTCACTGAACTCTCCATTTCTTAATTTCTCTTCATTCTCTCGCTTCTTAACCATCCATCTCAGTGTCTGTTGTTTACCGTTTCAAAGTCAGTGGATTTCACTGGGGGTGGGGATGATTTGGGGGATGATTTTGCTCCCTATGGGACAATTTGATTGTCCTGGGGAACGAGAGAGAGGGGGAGCGAGAGAGAGCACCATTGGCCAGGGATGCTGCAGAACATCCTCAAATGAGTTCGGCCAGTCCTCAATGACAAAGAATAGTCTGATTCAAAATGTTAATGGTGGGGCCTCCCTGGTGGCGCAGTGGGTTAAGCAACGCACTATGAAGCAGACCGCAGCCACTGCAGCACTAGTTCGATCCCTGCTGCCGGCCAGGGCGGGGACCCACATGGCACAGCAGACCTCTCCTGTTGTGCCCGCTGCTCCCCTCAGCAGTGTACTTCTGTTGATCTGCCTGTTCTGCTCCCTGATATCTGTGGTGAATCCTCTCACCCCCCACACCTCTGGCCTGTACCCCAGTGCTTGTATGCATAAATAAATAAATCTTAAAAAAAATGTTAATGGTGCTGGTGCTGGAATGGAAAAAACGTGTCCTAAGGGAATATGAACAAATGCTCATAGCAGATCCAGCTATTGTTCTTCTATCAAGAGATTCAGATGACTACCAAGCTTATCAAAAAGGAAGGGAAGGGAAAATTAAAGGATATGTTATCTCCCTGATTCTGCGAAGACAGTGAGAAAATTTTACACATTGCAGGACCCTCTGTCACAATGACTTGCATAGATTTGATCTCACCCAAATTGTTAAGACAGACTTTTCCTGAAATATCTAGAAAAAGCTTTTCCCAATACGACTTGCCTTGGTATGTGGAATTAAGGTCAATCAAGGGTGTGAGCTTTCAGGGGACCTGTAGTAAAACTGACTCTTACTTAAGGGATGCAGATTACTTAGATTCAGGGAACATCTGTAGAAATAGCTGTTTTATCGGAGAAACTATCTGAAGGTATGGCAAAAATACGGAGACAAGGTTGTGTAATATGAAGTCATCCCCTCCTTGTTATTTGAATCCATCACCTCTCTCCTTGCTGCCCCGGACTCTATCAAGTTCTTTAGCTCAGGATACCAACCCCTGGTTTTTCCTACTTACTTCAGAATTTACAGCTATGTAAATTATCCATGATGGTGTAATTAAATTTGATCTCTCTCTCCTTCTAATCTGTCTGGTGTTAATTTGTAGCTCATCCAACCAAAAAGAACCCAGAGGAGAAGGAGAATGTTCCCCTCTGCTTCAACACTTGTCATGGTGGACTCAGGAATAAAAAGTTACTATGAATGAAAGTGAGTGCATGCCTCAGTGACTATCAGATGCTACCCGCCATCTGAATGGCCTCTTATCAGCCGTTCCCTGAACACTCTCATCTTTGTTAGAGAACTAGAACATTTGAAATATGTGTCTCATGAGTTAATAGAGTTATGACTTCCTTTTTAAAATTAACTAGTTCATGTCTCTCCTTAGTTTGGGTGTTCTTTCAAATAGTTCTGAAAGAACCTTTCAGATCAATACCTGTCACTGACACTATGATGAAGAACTATGTTGGGCCCTCAACTAGTGTATTGAGTACTGCATGGGCTTTGCCTCTGAAGGATCCTTTTCTGTACATGCTCAACAGAAAAACTTGTATCCCTGAGTCACTAAAATCATCACATTCTGAAAGCATGCTTCAAACACTGTTTTAGACTCTGGAACTAAAAAGAGAGACAACCAAGTAGGCTGTGTCTTAATTTGATAATTTTTTTGAAAATCAGCAATTTTATTTTACCAATGGTCAGAAGAATTTTATATTTTTCAGAATCATTTTGGAAATAAGATACAAGGCTTACGGCTGATTTACCCAAAGAGAAATACAATGAGTTAGGCTGGTGTGGGTGGCTGGCTTTTGTTTTTGTTATTTTTGCTCTAGTTATCTGATGCAAATATTTGAATGGATATGCTTGAGACCTGAGGCTTTTTCACTGAAGCTTATATCATTAGTGAATATGTTTTTCAAATATATTACAATTCAAATGATTTAAATAAATCATGTGCGTCTGTGTGGGCATGTGTTATGTTTTGTGTTGTATGAGAACGTTCCACAAGTTTTCCTCTTCTTTTAAAACACTGTTAAAACCAATAAATAGAAAGCACATGAGTGGATGAAATACTTTTTTTTTCCTTTTTGATGACCATTTTAAAACATTGCCCCCTATAGCGGCAGGAAGGGAAGCATACTAGCAAGGTTCAGGATGGTTCTGAGCAGATGGGTCAAGGAAGGAGAGTCTTGGAGCCCTCTGTGGCTTTTCAAGCTTTTATTAGTAGAGGGGGCCAGGTACATGGCAGACAGGGGTGCCAGGGGGCCAGGAGGCTGGCAGCCCTCCCAGCCCCCAGCACATCTCACCCTCTCCGCTGCTTTCTTCTCTCTGCTGCTGCTGCTGCTGCTTGCATTGGTCAGTACTGTCAGTCCTGGCATCCTCATGACGCCACCCGTTTAAGCCTGTGTCCAACTCAGGTGCACCCACTTGCGCATGCCCACCCTGGAATGCTCGCAGCACCGCAGGTGTCCATCATCACAGTGGTGGGAGGGTGAAAGACCTGATTTCTCTAACCCTACAGTCCACCCTCTCCGGTTTTTCCACCATACAAATTATACATAAAGCAATGCAGCAACATACAATATAATACAAATGAGCACAAATACGTCTAAGCAGGGCACCAACCTAGGGGCAAAAGACAAGATTATTGGCACCAGCAGATGATCCACCATATCTGCTGCCGAAGGCACTGATCAAATGAGGTGGGAACCACTTACGGCATCTGCTGTCTCATGCCAGGAGCTGTCAGGCTTCCTGGCCTTCTCTGGCTGTGGTCTCAGTCACAAGCCACATACCACACCCACCCCCAGGATGCTCTCACTCTGGGGATTGGCGATTCTATACTCTTTGGGGGTAATCACCCAATCCCTAGGGTACTCTCTGCTATCACTCCAACATTCAGCTTTTCATAGCCACATGTGACATGCAGCCCCTGCACTCAGGCCAACCCTGAGCTTGTGGATACAAGCTCCACATGCGGCCTCTCTTGGATCCCCTTCTTCGGCTTTGGGCTCCACCACAGCCACGTTCCCTTCCCGTCCCCCAAGGACGGTTCCTTAGCTCCTCACCCTCACTTAACAAGCAGGGCATCACCTACAGGTGATTTTAAGAAACTCACTGGCCTTCTTTAACAAACAGGCTGCTTACCAGCCACTTTGGGTTTCCCCAACTTAGTGCCAGCTTTTGCCTTCTCTAGGCTTTTACAGGCTGCTTTCAGCCATCAAGACTCACTCGCCATGCCTCTATTCTCATCTCCAGGGGTTTACAAATGATCATCCACCCCCAGGGTCCCATAAACATAACCTGCCAAATTTTCCCAGCCTTCTGGCAGGATTGTCAGTCCATTAGTCCTTTTCTTGTGTCCGCAGTGGACGAGCTCTAAATCGTGGTCCTCTGTCAGTCTGCTGCATCAGGGGTCATGGGCTGGTCCTCGTGGCGTCTCCTTCTCCATTCAAAGTTGTCCTGCAGCTCCCGGACCTGTCCACTTCCTGCACTCCTGCAGCATCTTCCCGCAGCGTCCTGGTCTTCAGCTACCTCCTGTGCTGCCATTGCTCCACCAACGTTACATGTTCATGGCCTGCCACCTCTCAGTCCCTCCTGCAGTCCTCTTAGGGCTCTGCACCATCCTGCCTGCCACCTCTCAGTCCCTCCTGCAGTCCTCTTAGGGCTCTGCACCATCCTGCCAGCTAACGCCAATTGTAGCGGCAGGAAGGCGTCACACTAGCAAGGTTCGGGATGGTTCTGAGCAGATGGGTCAAGGAAGGAGAGTCTTGGAGCCCTCCGTGGCTTTTCAAGCTTTTATTAGTAGAGGGGGCCAGGTACATGGCAGGCATGGGGGCCGGGGGGCCAGGAGGCTGGCAGGCTTCCCAGCCCCCGGCGCATCTCACCCTCTCCGCTGCTTTCTTCTCTCTGCTGCTGCTGCTGCTGCTCACGTTCGTTAGTACTGTCAGTCCTGGCAGCCTCATGACGCCGCCCATTTACGCCCATGTCCAACTCAGGTGCGCCCACTTGCGCATGCCCACCCTGGAATGCTCGCAGCACCACAGGTGTCCATCATCACAGTGGTGGGAGGGTGAAAGACCTGATTTCTCTAACCCTACACCCCCTTATTTATCTATTCCATTTTTCTATAGATACCATGCATTCATGAGATTTAGAAAGTGTTCCCAAGATTATGATAGTGTAGCGGCAGGATGGAGGTGGCACTGGAGGCAGGTTCAGGATGGTTCTGAGCAGACGGGTCAGGGAAGGAGTCTCTTGGAGCCCTCGGTGGCTTTTATGCTTTATTTAGTAGAGGTGGCCAGGTACATGGCAGGCAGGGGTTCCAGGGGGCTGGGAGGCTGGCAGGCCGCCCAGCCCCCGGCGCATCTCACCCTCTTGGCTGCTTTCTACTGCTGCTGGTCGGTTCTCTCAGTTCTGTCTGTTGGTCCTCGCAGTTCTCTGTCGAGCCTCACAGTTCTGGCGTCCTCATGACGCCACCCATTTAAGCCCGTGTCCAACACAGGTTCACCCACTTGCGCATACCCACCCTGGAATGCTCACAGCACCTCAGGTGTCCATCATCAGTGGTGGGCGGGTGGAAATACCTGATCAACCTTTACCCTACAGATAGTTTTAAGATTTATTTATAAAAGAACTGGGGTACAGGCCAGAGGTGTGGGGGGTGGTGAGAGGATTCACCAGAGACAGTGGGGAGCAGAACAGATGGATTGGCTGAAATACACTGCTGAGGGGAGCAGTGGGAGAGACAGGAGAGGTCTGCTGTGCCATGTTTGTCCCCTCCCTGGCAGGGGATTGAACTTGTGCTGCAGTGGCTTCAGATAGCTTTATAGTGCTGTGACTTAAACTCTTTTGCCACCAGGGAGGCCCTAAAATTATGATAGTTTTAACAGTTCTAATGGCAGAATAAGGACATACTATTATCACATCCCAGGCATAGTTGAGTATTGGAGAATATGCCTGTTTCCATCAAACTCACCCTGAAGTAGGACAAGTTTGGGTAAGCTCCATCTACCTGTGGTCTTGCTCCATCTATTCACCTCCCAGCTAGGTAACTGTGAATGGGGTCCTTTTAGTTACCATAGAAGTCAAACAAAGGAACTTCATCTCAAATGAAGTAGTCAGTCTTGGGAGAAAATACAAAAGAGTGAAAGTCATACAGTTCCTGTGCCTTGTTTCTGTGGGGCTCTTGGGACTAGATGTGTCACAGGTGAGCATGGATTTTGTTCAATTAGCTTAAGGAGACCACAGACAGCATCTGCTATTGTTGCATCATTTGTTCGCCCAGGAACACAGTTTGTGAAACGGGACTGTGAGATTTGAAGAGACCGTCGTCTCTAACCCAAAAGGCCAGGATCTTTACTCATTGTGTACCTGTTATGTAATAGATGACAGAAGGATGGTTTCCTTTTTATTTTCTCATGAGGTCTGGACTTAGGGATGCCAAGCTCCTCAATGAACAATGAAGCTCAAATCAGTATGTATTCTATACAAATTACATTTCCTCAGTCATTGTCTCTTTTCTCCTTCACTTTCGTGAAGAAGAGGGGGGTATGCCTTCCAAGCTGCTATCAGGAAGACAAGATCAGCAGATAAGCTTGAGTGCTTCAGGTGACTAAGTGAGGTTTTGTCTTTCTCCTCTGCTGTCTACCAAGCATGAGGTTAGGAAATACAGCGACAGGGACCCCCCTCAACAGGCCTAGCAGGTTATCTTGCTGCTCTGGAGGTGGCCCTGCTTTGTCTTTTCAGTTTGCTGTACCCCAGAGGCAAGGCATCTAAAGTGGGTTTGTCTTTTACTTTCTGGGTGGTAGGAGCGCTGCCAGCTCTTGGTGGGAGATTCACAGCTGAGGAGGGACCTTGTCAACATCCTGGGGGTGGTAACAAGAGCTCACTCATTAAGTCTTTGTTTCAGCATCCAAGTATTTAATTAGGATTTTTCTGGTGGAATCAGAGGTATTTCTTTTTTAAAAAAGTGATCTAACAAAAAGGAATGGAAACAGATGACAATATGACAGTCTTTTAACATAGTAGCTGCTGAGACCTAGAAATGAGTAATAAAGACTCCCAGCAGGAAGAATTACTCGGCATTTAATGTTAAAAATATCAGATTTTATTCCCTGGCTATCTGAAAGAACACGATGGAACATAATTTCTCTGCAATTAGCAAGATAAAGGCAGTCTGGAGGAAGCACGCAAGGGATGATTTATTCATTCACACATTCATCAACTGAAAAGTTAATTCAGCACCTGCCATGGGACAGACTCACGCACTAGATTGTTCTGGGGAATACTAAGTTAATTGGACCCAGCCTTTTAACCCTCCTGTAACTCATACTCTAACTACCAGAGATTCAAAGTTTGAGGTTCCTCATTTTTACTTAGCCTTAAAATACATAGTGATACTGACACAGTTCAGTCTGGATGCTAGACATACGCTGTAGTTTGCAGTGCACATCTTTAAAAGCTGTTTCAAAATGAGCTTGCATTGGTCATAGCTCAGTTCTTTGGTTCACTACGCTGCTGCCTTGTGGCTGCTGTCCATTTCCAACTCAGCATCCAAAGAGATGTTGACAGGGAGGTGGTTAATGTAGAATATGTGACAGCCAATCTGAAGTAGCTACTGTGTGCTCTTCACACAAAGTTCTCTAACCAGATGCTTTAGGTTAGAGGGATGTACTGAACCAAGTAATTCATTCATATTTCACTTAGTGTCCTAGACTCACTGCTGGGGTAAGAGCGCATCTGCAGTGATAACAAGAGCAACGTGTCCCAGGTGCTGACCAGGATGTGGATAAGCTAGATCCCCAACCCTGGGAATCTCCAACTTCTTGGAACACTGATAGCCTTGCCCTCCTTCCCAAGAATACTGGTGGGGATTTAACTGGTAAAGCAAGAAATTTCAGCATCCTTGCAAACTATCCAGAAGTGAAGGGAAGGAGGATGAGAAGAAGGAAGGAGAGGATTTTATTATTTCATCAGCCAAGAATTATTGATATCGATACTTTGGGATACTTCAGGACACCACTTTGAAATCCTGAGTGTAGAGCTAGAGAAATCAGGTCTTTCCACCCTCCCACCACTGTGATGATGGAAACCTGCAGTGCTGCGAGCATTCCAGGGTGGGCATGCACAAGTGGGCGCACCTGAGTTGGACACAGGCTTAAATGGGCGGTGTCATGAGGCTGCCAGGACCAACAGTACTGACCAATGTGAGCAGCAGCAGCAGCAGCAGTGAGAGCAGCTGGAGAATTAGAAGAGCAGCAAAGCAGCCAAGAGGGTGAGATGTGCTGGGGGCTGGGAGGCCTGCCAGCACCCCGGCCCCCATGCCTGCCATGTACCTGGCCACCTCTACTAATAAAAGCATGAAAAGCCACTGAGGGCTCCAAGACTCTCCTTCCTTGACCCGTCTGCCCAGAACCATCCCAAACCTTGCTCCGGTGCCACCTTTCCTACCACTATAGGGAGATTTTGGTTCATAAGGCTGGGTTCTCAGTTTCTTTGAAAAACAAAAAATGTGCCATGACTTTTCTAACAGCCCAGTATATAGTGTTTCACCTGAAGATAGTAAGGTAACAATTTTAGTCCACTCAGTTCTAATCTACTGTTGTATGCTAAGTGATAGACACTGTGCGTATGCCGAAAGAGTGGGGATGGGAGAAGCACGATTGTTCTTAGGAAGCTTACATCTGCAAGAGGACACGGTCATGACCAAACAAAACTACTAAGAAATATATGCTAAATTTAGATAAGATGAGATGTGAAAATTTCAACCAATAGAATTCTTCTTAGAGAAAATACTTTGTTTGCATGAGCCATTTGGAGAGTAAGACTGCAACAACATAATAGTGGATGCTTTCTATGTTGCCTTAAGGGGAGATTAGATCTTACTGACTGAAGGTGGTTTTACTTCTGAACACTCTAAAGGGCTGGTTATGTGCTTTTTGGGAGCTACCAAGGTTTGCTTGGTAGGAAGGAAAGACATCTTAGGTCCACAGAGTGAAGTGTCCAAGAGGGAGCGGAGGAACACGAGAAAGAATCGTGGTCAATCTTCAACATGGCTGGCTGTGGTGTTTGTCATAGAGCTAATCCCCTTCTTCAGGCCTTTCGAAGGAATCTCAGTAAAGTGTACAATGATTAATGTGACTTTCGTGATTCTTTTTTATGTATTTGAAATCCTGTTTGAAGTTCTGTCTGGGTTGGTGGGAGGGAGGGGCACCAAGCAGCCTGCATGGACTCTATCACCGTGGGTGCCCACCAACAGCAGCAATTCTGGACATGGATCAGTTCCTAACTCTTCCTCCTCCTCCACTCTGGATCTCCAGTGGTCTTTTCTCCATCATGTAGCCCAAATAATCCATTTCAAACATGACTCATTTGTATCAGACTCCTGTTCAAAACTCTCCGATAATACCTACTTCATTTACAACAAAATCCACTTCCTAACCAAGGCCAACAAGTCTCTACTTGATCAGTCCCTGGCTTCTTCTCTGAGCTCATCTCCTGCCGCTCCCCTAATTCTTACTCTGCTGCAATCTTCTTGCTGCTTGAATACTTGCAACATTTTCTCATGTCAGACATTTGCATTTATTGTTTGCTCTTCTGGGATATTCTTCCTTTTGCTGTCTAACTAACTCATCTGTCCTTCAAGCCTGTAATCAAATGCCATCTTCCTACTTCCCCCTTTCTTACTGAGGATTCTTCCACCCTCACTCAAACCCTTGACCTTGCTCTTCTAGCTTCACAGAGCTTATGTGTTTATTATCTATTCCCCACCCTCCCTCCTTAGAAGTAAATTCCATAAGAGTACATGCTTTTTCAGTGTTATTATGCTCTTATCTCCAAAGCTCAGAATGGGTTTTACTAATATAATAAATAAAAGCTAAATGAATAACTGAATGAATGGATGGATGGATGGATGGATGGACGTACAGGAAGAGACAATAAAGTAAGAAGAGAAATGAGATAGAGCAAAAATCTAGCGAGCAACTAAGGTTTCCTTCAAGTAGTCATAACAATATTGATGCAGAATTATTCCTAATTTACTCATTTTCTTATATTTTTGGCTTGGAACAAGGCACATCAGTTCCGTGCTCTGTTGCATCAAGCAAGACTTTCTGGGGGAAGTTCAGGGGAGAAGGTGGATCTGGTTCATTCCCTGGGGATATGCAAGTGACTCTGGAAAAGGACTTGCAAACTGGAGAGCCCTGGAAAAGCACTTAGACACCAACACCCATGCCTGTCCCTCCATGTCCCTTTATGCTGGAACCAAAGAGAGAATAAATTGTAGCTGTGACAACTCACAGAGCAGAGAATGAGGAAGAGAGAGAGGAAAGAGGAAAATAAAGTAGAAAATAATTTGGAATAAGTACGATGTAAAAAAATCTGGAAAGCAGCCAGATTAGTGGGAACGGGGACCTAGAATGCACTTGTTTCACCAGAGGATCGCACTTCTTGCATTACCAGCTAGGAGAAGAAACAGCTGTTTGGATCTTTTTATAGCAGGAAACGTGGACTAAAACTTAAGCCTTAGAAAATAAGACACTACAAATGATTTATGATAATGATAATGATGATAAATGACTACTAACTGTTCAGTGCCCTATTATTAACCTCAGTAGAAAGGCCTTTTCATATGTTAATATGGAGAAACTGAGACTTGGAAGCACTAAATGCATCTAGAACTTTTGTTGCTTGGAAACATTCCTCTTTTGATATTTTCTCTCATACAGAAGCCATGTGCAGGCTTGCATAGTTGATTGTTACTCTATGAAATAATGAGTTGAAGGAAAGTAGAAAAATTGAAAGAACTAGACGCTAATCATCCTTGATCATGTAATAGTGTATGACACTGTACTTCATAAATGCCTGGCAGATTTATTAAGGAAATGAATGAAAATGTGAAAGATTAATAGAATAATTGGAGCAGGCAGGGCAGCAACAGGAGGGACTTACAAAGAATTTATGATTCTCCTAATCCATCACCCAAACCCATGTGAGAATGACAGTATTTTGTGGCTTGCAAGCATGTATTATTAGACATTAGGGGGTTTATTTGGGGGGAGGTAGGTTCAAGTGTTGTTACAGGGCAACCCTAATATAAAATGGGTTTGCCTGACTGGGTTTTTACTCGCGCGCTCGAACGGCACTTATAATGCTCCAACTGCAGACACACAACAAAGGTTAATAAAGGGTTTTATTTACAAGGGAAAGAGAAATAGCGTAGTGAATAACACAAGGGGAAGAGAGACAGATCTGTAAATATCCTACCAGTTTCTTGGAGCTGGAACCCAACGGTGCGCTGAGAGCTGACTCCTAAGGAAAAAAGGATCCCCCAAGGCCCACGTGTCTGCTTTTATTCAGCCTGGCTGCTCAACTCCACCCTCAGGTCCCAATAATCCGCTCTTTAATAATAGCCTTATAAAATTTGTAATCCTTAAATCTTATAAGTTTAAAATAGGAGTCAAAGTCCATAACCTATTTATATAATGCATTCAAAAAAATCTTTCCCCCTAAAAGTGTTAGAACTGCAAAGGAACTGCCGCAAACCTTGAAGTGAATTGCTGAATGAAAAACCAAGGCTGAAAGAGAGCATCTCAACTAGGATGTGAGAAAGTAAAGGTCTGTTTACAACCAGTGCTTGGGACCCATCATCATTAAGGGACCAAAAAGAGGAGGAGACAGAAATGTGCAAAAGAAAAAAAGTCTCAGTCTCATTTTAATGTCTGTCAGTAAGTTCACTTGGAAGATGGCTGAGATGCAGCTTATTTCAACTACACTTCGCTTTCCTTCCTTATATTTTTTTGCCTTCCTTAAAATGAAAATGAATAGAAGAAGCTCATAATTTTGTATTCAAGACTTCTCATAGAACTATCAAGGTTTGTTTGCTTGTGGTTCTGGGGATTTAAAAAAAAAGACCTATTCTCCAGTATTTTGTGAAGGCTGAAAGCTGTTTGACCTAGCAGGTGACTGTATAAAGAAGCTTGTTAATTCATCCATTAAAAGATTTGTCAACCAAACAGCCCACCACACATGAGCTGCCCTAGGCTTTAGAGCAAAGAAACCAAAACAAACATTAGCGGGGCCCATGGCTTTGGGTCACTGGGATAAAAGACAAAGAAATTTCTACAGTTCTTGGCTTGTTATCTCTTTTCAGGCTGCTGCTCTTGGCGTTGACTGCTGTGGGACTCTGGAGCCAGAGGAAGCTCCAGGTGAGAGGCCCAAACCGTTCGCAATCCTTTACCTCTTATGCTTAGCGAAGTAAGTCAGAAGGCAAAAGAAAAATACCAGATGGTTCCTCCCTTAGGAGGAACATAAGGGAACCAAAGGAGGATCAAGGAAAGGA
>JAGFMF010011486.1:189554-326943 GCA_019455555.1 Galemys pyrenaicus | reverse complement strand
GTGATGGTGCACTGGTGAGATGGTGATGGGGAATACATGGGGATTACAATTAATGGCAAGTATATGTAAATTTTAAAATATTTTAATAAAAAAAATTACAAAGTGAAAAAAAAATAACTCCTTGAACCATTTACTCAATCATTCATTTATCAACCTCAGCCAACGACCTAGGAAACTCTAAAAATGAGATCTGAATGGAGTTTAGAGAAACTATGGAATTTCAGGTGGACTATAATACAATTAACATTGCTACCAATTTCAATATAAAATTAGAAATACTTTTGTCGATATACCTGATATGTCCTTGGCAGAAGATAATGAAAAACCCATAACATCTGAGGTCTAAGCTTTCACCTACTTAGTTCTATTGCACTGTAGGTGAACCACCTATTTATTTATCTATCATCCTCTCAGCTGTCAGCTCCTAAAGGTCTTGTATCCCAGCACCAAGCACACTTCTTGGCAAATAGCAGGAGTACAACAAATATTTGTTGAGTAAATTGAATGAGATTGGGCAGATTCCCATGATGTCAGCCCATGAGGTCTTTTTCATGAGGTAGCTTAACTCAGTGCTCCTCTGGAACAATCTAGAAGAGCAGGTGAGTCCCTTGGGGGCAGAGACTGCCTCTTATTCATCCCTGTATGTGGATCACAATGTTTGCTTAAGGAATGAGTGAAGGTCTGGATTACTCAAGGGGTGGGGGTGTGATGACCTTTGGAATAGTTGCACCCCAACTGTTCAAGTTGATCCTCAGCTTGGAAAGTCCTCAGGAGATCAGCATGGAATGTACCCAACAGACACTGGGCCGTTCCTAAAATAACCATCCACTGGGACACAAATAGGGCTACTTTCTACAGGCTATGCTTTGGTGTCTAAGCTACTCACAAAAGGTCAGTGACTCAAGGAGGTGACTTGTGAGGTAAGAGGCCAAGGCCGTGTTAGCGTGCTTGGGGACAAAAATAACAGGAGCAAAGCAAAGACTTTAGCAATAGTACTTATTATGACTGCAAGAAAACCACCCAGGAAATTCATGCCCTACTGTTGATAACTATATAAACAGGAAATGGGCAAAGCTAATCTTAAGATGAAGAAATAAGTGAATAACTTAATGGGAAAAAGGAAGTTCAAAGCTCATAAGTGTCATTTCTCTACCTAAGGAACATTTATAAAAATAAATTTAATATCAAATTTATGTATGAATTATATATGGAAACAAAAACATAAGAATTACAAAAATTATAAGAGGAACACTTTCATCTGATTTCTTAGGAGGGAACTCATTTCTGAGCACAGACGGCAGCTATAAAAGAGCACTTTGTGTATATACTTGTAGCGGCAGGAAGGGGCAACACTGCAGGCAGGGTTCAGGATGGTTCTGGGCAGATGGGTCAAGGAAGGAGAGTCTCGGAGCCCTAGGTGGCTTTTCATGCTTTATTTAGTAGAGGTGGCCAGGTACATGGCAGGCAGGGGTGCCGGGGGGCTGGGAGGCTGGCAGGCCTCCCAGCCCCCGGCGCATCTCACCCTCTCGGCTGCTTCTTCTCTCTCTCTGCTGCTGCTGCTCCTTCGTCCTGTAGGTTCTGTCGGTTGGCCAGTCCTCGCAGTTCTGGCGTCCTCATGACACCGCCCATTTACGCCCGTGTCCCAACTCAGGTGTGCCCACTTGCGCATGCCCACCCTGGAATGCTCGCAGCACCGCAAGTGTCCACCAAGCACAGTGATGGGAGGGTGGAAATACCTGATCAACCTTTACCCTACAATACTCAAATACAGATAGAAAGCTCTATTTTCTTTTTAAACCATCATTTCCATATTTTAAATAATAAAATGTGACTCAAGAAAAAACATGCTTTAATAATTAAACAAAAGCAATAAAGGGGTATACATTTGTTTCATAACCTCTCTCACCAAACAAAACTCCCCTCCTCTGCTTCATTTACCTTTTCATGTACTTGCTATCTGTAGTAAAAATGGATGAGTCAGGCTTTTCACGCTATTAGCCTCTGTGGCTACCACCTTTGGTCTTGATAGTGATAGTGTTAACGAAGAAGGGTGTGGATGTGGGACTCGCGTGTCTGATTGTGGACACCTGGAGCATGGGTGAGGGCATGCGTAAGTGTGCACACCTGGGCCTGGAGGTCATGGCTGTAAGGATGGCATAACCCAGAGACAGCCAGCTATGGGAGGACGAGTGACTACCGAAGAGGCAAGGTCCTAAGATGACACCAGAGAGAGCCCAGAGAAATAGGGTATACAGACCCACTGGGAGCTGGGGGGCTCAGTTGTCTGCCTGCTTCCCATCACCCCCTGCCCAGCCCATGCCAGCCTCCCTACCTGGTGTGCCTGTGTGCCTGGTTCCCTGAGAGAGCATTAAAGCCTGAAAAATCCACTGAGGGCTCTGGGACTCTCCTTTATCTGCCTCCCCAAATTGATTGTGAACTTGCCCTGTGCCTGCTGGCACTATACTATTAAAACTCCAACTTACCTTCTAGAACTTGAATAAGAACATTTATGGAGGACTGAAGGAGGCCGAGAAAGTACACATCACAATTCACCTCTGGTGCTGGGATTCATCAAGATCCCTGGCTAAAGTTCTCTCTCCTCATTTCTCCAATGTCCAATAATTTATTTCGAAGATTTTGATTTTTAATTTGTTGCAATTATTTTTTTCCTTAGTCCCTTACTTATTTCCTCTATAATTTATTTTGGAGAACTTCCTTTAAAAAAGCCCTACCTCTCCTCTTAGAATTTGCATTTATTTCTTCTTTTCTCAGCTTGACATTTTAAATTTCTCATGGCAGATTCCAGCTGCCAGCTACCCAGGCCTATGTTCCATTTTGGTGGTGTAGGGTAAAGGAAAAATGGTCAGGCTTTTCCGCCCTCCCACCATTGGTGTCGATGATGGACACCTGTGGTTTTGCACGCATGCCTAACAGCGGGCACTTCAAGTAGGGTGTGGGCATGCTCAAGTGGGTGCACATGGGCTGAGACATGCGGTATGTCTGCCAGCCTCCTGGCCCTCTGGATCCCCCTGCCTGCCGTGTACCTGGTTGCCTCTGATACAAAGAGCAATAAAACCCTAAAACGGTCACCAAGGGTCCCAGGACTCCTCATTTACCCATTTGCCGGGATCATCAAGAACCTGCTCCATGCCTTGCTGGAGCTACAGGTGTGTACACATCATTTGCTTTATTTACTTTTGTTGTTGATGTTACCGTTATGTTATTTTTTTTCCTTGATCCCCTATAAGTGAGACCATCGGTATTTTTCTTTTTCCTTCTGATTTATTTTACTGAGCATAATCCCTTCAAGATCCACCCATGTTTCTGTAAATGGTGCTAGTTTATCTTTTTTGATTGCTGAGTTTCTTGATCCAGTCCACTATTTTTGGCATTTGGGTTGATTCCAAGTCTTACCTATTATAAATAATGCTGCATTTGCTTTAGCTGCTACTTTCATACCTGAATATCTCTTCATTTTACACCTTCCTACAGCTCATGCTGCCTGGATTTTCACTTTTTTCTTTTCAATCTAATGATCTGCATTCATTTTTAAAAAAGATTCATTTTATTTGTGCATACAAGAAGTGAGCTGTAGGCCAGAGGTGTGGGAGTTAAGAGGACTCACCAGAAACAAAGTGGGGAACAGAACAGGTGGATCTACTGAAATATACTGCTGAGGGGAGTAGTAGGTGAGACATGAGAGGTCTGCTGCACACATGGTTTAGCTACCTGGCCAGTATTGGAACATGTGCCTTAGTGGCTGGTGATAGCTTGATAGTGCTGAGACTTTATTTTCCTCAAAATTTATTAGGATTTTATTTTTTTAATTTTATATATATTTTACATTATTTTTCACTTTTGTACAGTGTATATTTCTTGTCCCCATCAAATTCCCATCATCAATTCACCAATGCACCATCACCATAATCCCTTGTGCTCTTCCCACCCATTTTGTTCCTTCTCCCCCCTCCTCCCCCCCCAGGGAATGTCTCAGATTTATAGCTGTCTATTGATTTTGATTTTTAATTTATTGCAATTATTTTTTCCTTAGTCCCTTACTTGTTTCCTCTATATTTCTCCTATAAGTGAAACCATCTGATATGGTTTTTCTTTTTATTTCTGGCTTATTTCACTGAACATAATCCCTTCAAGCTCCATCCATGTTGCTGTGAGTTTATCTTTTTGACTGCTGTGTAATATTCCATGGTCTATATATACACCACATCTTCTTGATCCAGTCATCTATTTTTGGGCATTTGGGTGGTTTCATAGCTTGCCTATTGTGAAAAGTGCTGCAATAAACATAGGTGTGCAGTTGTCCTTTTGAATTAGTGTTTTTGTGTCCTTTGGGTAAATTCCTAGGAGTGGGATTGCTGGATGATATGGGAGCTCCATTTTCAGTAGCTTGACGAACCTCCACACTTCTTTCCATAGTAGTTGGACCAGTTTGCATTCCCACCAGCAGTGTAGTAGAGTTCCTTTTGTCCACATTCTTGCCAACATTTATTGTTGCTAGTTTTTTTGATATGTGCCATTCTCACTGGTTTCTCATAGTGATTTTGATTTGCATTTCTCTGATTATAAGAGATGCTGAGCATTTTTTCATATGCCTCTTGGCCATTTGCATTTCCTCTTTGGAGAAATGTCTTCTTAGCTCTTCTGCCCATTTTTTGACTGGATTGTTTACTTTGTTTTTGTTCAGCTCTTTGTAGATCTTTGTGATAAGTCCCTTGTCAGTAGTGTTGTGTACAAAATTTTTTTCCCAATCGGTGGGGTGTCTCTTTGTTTTGTTTAATGTGTCTTTTGCAGTATAAAAGCTTTTTAGTTTGATGTAGTCCCAGTTGATCACCTTTTCCTTCACTATCTTTGCTTTTGGTACTGTATCTTTAAAGATGTTACTGAGATATATGTCATGTAGAGTTTCGCCTACTTTTTCTTCTAAATATTTTATGGTTTCAGGTCCTATGTCTAATTCCTTAATCCATTTTGAGTTGGTTTTTGTGCATGGTGTGAGACAGTATTCTAGTTTCATTCTGTTGCATGCAGCAGTCCAGTTTGCCCAGCACCATTTATTGAACATGCTGTGTTTGTTCCATTGCATATTCTTTGCTCCTTTGTCGAAGAGTAGTTTTTCATAAGTCTGTGGGTTTATTTCTGGACTTTCTGTTTAAGTCCATTGGTTTGTGTCTGTTTTTGTTCCAGTACCCTGCAGTTTAATTATTGTGGTTTTGTAGTATAGTTTGAAGTCTGGAAGTGTGATCCCTCCATTCCCCTTCTTTTTAGTCAGGAGAGCTTTGGCTGTTCAGGGTTTTTTGCTGCTCCATATGAATTTCATCAATATTTTTTCTATTTCTTTGAAGAATGTCATCGAAATTTTTATTAGAATAGCATTGAATCTTGGGCCTCCCTGGTGGCGCAGTGGGTTAAGCAATGCACTATGAAGGAAACCGCAGCCACTGCAGCACGAGTTCGAGCCCTGCTGCCAGCCAGGCGGGGGAACCACATGGTGCAGCGACCTCTCCTGCTGTGCCCACTGCTCCCCTCAGCAGTGTACTTCCGTTGATCTACCTGTTCTGCTCCCCGCTTTCTGTGGTGAATCCTCTCACACCCCCCCCCATATCTCTGGCCTGTACCCCAGTGCTTGTATGCATAAATAAATAAATCTTTAAAAAAAAAAAAGAATAGCATTGAATCTGTAAATTGCTTTTGGTAGGATGGCCATTTTGATAATGCTAATTCTTCCAATCCATGAGCAAGGGATGTCTTGCTCTGTTTATGTCTACTTCTGTTTCTTTTAACAATTTTTTTCCTAGATTTCTTATTTATGCATACAAGAACTGGGGTACAGGTCAGAGGTGGGGGTTGGTGGTGAGAGAAGTCATCAGAGACAGAGTGGGGAACAGAACAGGCAGATAGACTGAAATACACTGCTGAGGGGAGCAGTAGGCCAGGCAGGAGAGGCCTGTTGTGCCATGTGGGTCAGCTCCCTGGCTGGGGATCAAACTGCAGTGGTTGTGGATAACTTTATAGTGCAATGCTTAACCCCTTGAGCCCCCAGGAAAGCTCCTCTTTTAACAATGTCTTATAATTTTCTTTGTAGAGGTCCTTTACCTCTTTAACACTACAGAAAATCTAATCAAATGAATCAGTCAGTTTAGTAAAGTGGCAGGATACAAAATCAACACACAGACATCAGTAGCCTTCCTGTATTCAAAAAACCAATCTGAAGAAGAAGAAATCAAGAAAACCATCCCTTTTATAATTGAAACAAAAAAGATCAGATACTTGGGAATAAACCTAGCACTAAGACTTTAACCCCTGCATCACCAGGGAGGCCCTCTGAAGTCATTCTTTAAGAACCAACTCAAAAGGTATTTCACATTACCAAGTCTTTCCTAATACCTTCTGTTAGAGGTCACTTCTTGCTCCTCAGCTCCCACAATAGTGCACTGTATACCCATTCCAACTTTATTGATATATAATGCCCATTAGCTGTAAGGTTTATACCCCTGACTCAAACCAAGACTCCTTGATGGTAGAAACCACATCTAATTGCTAGTTCCACATTATATTCCCAATATTTTGCACAGTTCCTGAACTGAAGCAGATAAATGCTTATTTTATGAATGAAGGGGTGAGTGAATGAATGACATTGTGAATGATAAAAACTGGTTTTATTCCTTCATGAAATAATCTAATTCCATGAAATTGAATATAAAACCATTCCTTAGCAATTTGACCTCTGACAGAAATAATTCCCACTTCATGTCACATTTGTTTTATGTCTTATTTTTTAATTTGTTTATTAGAATCTGATAAGCCAAGATTCAGAAGTATGGTGTTTACCATAAAGTATTCATAAAGAAGGTCAAGGACAATTCTAGTCTTTAGACTCTACTTCTTGTTTTTGTTTATTAATATATCAAGTAATTCTAGTTAATAAAGAGATATTAATAAAGAAAAAATAATAGAAAAATAATAAAACTCTAGAGGTTTCACTTATTTGTCTGGATTAACATGCTTATTCCTGTGACAGTCACCACACTCTATCCTTAATTCAAACAGCAACCAGAAGGCCCCCAAGTAGGTTACAGTGAAGAAGTCATTTACCTAACCCAGAGTTTGGCTCAACAGACAGTAATAGGCTGCTAAGGTTGCTTCCTTTCTTGAAGGCCCTTGTGGAGCCCAATCCAAAAGTTTTTGTAAGCCTAGGAGCAGTGAGGTGAAGGACCATTCTGTCATTCGTCATGTCGTCTTTAATTTTCACAACAGCTGTAAAACTTTTCTCCTCTAACTCCTCCCTCTTTTTCTCCCCCTCCTCTTGTTCCTTCTCCTCCTACTCTTCATCCTTCTATTCTTCCTCCTCTCCTCTTCCTTCTCTTGCTCCCCCTCCTTTCCCTGACAGGTAATGGAAAAGAACCTAAGAGAAATCTGATCATTCCCCATAGCTCATGCAACTACTCAACAGAGACCAAAACTTTTGTTTTCTTCTCTAGATTGCATTATTTCTTGATAGGAGAAACTTGATAAATAAATAAGGGGTGATAGTGGGTTTTGTCAGTTTTTCAAGGCTCTTTAAAACACTATACTCACATTAAAAAACCAAATCTTCCTGCTTCCCTTCAGGTAGATGGGTTAACTGACCTTTTTAATAATTGTTGCTTCCTGAGCCAGAGAAGGACATGGGGAGGTGTGAGCTGGTGCCAATCACACCCAAGTTTACCTGCTCCAGGCAGGAGATTGGCCCCATTGTGCAGTTAATTCAGAATCTCTGTTTTTTCTCACCCATCCTGATTTTCCGACTATCCATTTCCACAGGCTGATCTTGCAATCTTCACTGATAATATTTCTTTATTTGCATATTTTTGTCCTTTTTGCTTATTTGGGGAAAGTCCACATGCAGTATTTCTGGGTGGGTCAGGGGCTGTAAGGTGATTTTTTTTTCTTGCCCTCTCCTTCAGGCCAGAGCCTGGCTGAAAATCCACATAATCTTAAATACCTACCAACAAGTCAACAAAGGAGGAGTTCTGCTAGCAGTCATAACAAAAGAGCAAACAGAGAAATAGCTGGAAGCAAAAAAAAAAAAAAAAATCACTACAAACTGCCTCTATAGTCACACAGCTCTGTTGGCCTCAAAACTGGAAGGATCTAGAAACAGTTCTTGTAGCTACTGCAGGCAACTGAATTTCACTTGCTTATGCCATTAATATGCCCCTAAACTGTACAGGGAAGAAGAGGGGTTTGCCTGGCATCTCCCATTCCTCATCTCAGCAGTGATGTGGTACCAGTCGCCTGCTGAGGATTTTCCTTATCACTTTCATACAAGAAAATTTGCCTTTTGACAAGTAAAGTGGGACACCAGTGTTGAGTGTTTCTTTCCTCTTGAGTAATTGTATGTCATCTATTTTTTTTTCCTAATTCCAATTGATGAATTGCTTAATCAAACCAGCACTTAATGAGATCTCTGCCATCCATTCCAAGAACTATTAAGTGGAAACTCTGAATACTCATGGATGTTTTAACTACCTTCTTCGCCTAGGTAGCTCCCAGTTAGTGAGTCAAGCTCAAAGGATTATTAGAGAATCACATGAGCAATAATAATAGTAAAAACAGACATAGTGGGGGCTCGCTATGGGCTAAGACTTCTGTTAAATATTTGTTCTATTATTTCATTGAGGCCTCACAATCACTGTAATCATCTCCTCTAAATGGAGGCGTGGGTAAGGTCACTATAGTCTTCTGTTCCTGGTACCTGCCCTGGCAGAACCCCGGGGCCATCCTTCCTCAGCCACCTGACCTGGCACAGAGATGTTGGTGGTTGCTTCGCATCACTGTAAAGCCACTCGCACGTCACTCCCACTTTTATTTGAATGATCAGTGCTCACAATTCTCTGAGATTAAAGCAATTAAGGTGTAACATTTCAAATGATGCCTCTTACAGTTGGTGCTCAAAGAGCAGGAAGACTGACCCCTTCAGGACTCAGAGCACCTAGGTAGCACCTTCAAAACTGTTGATGTGTGGGAACCAAATTTGCAAAACCCAGGATGCAGACAGCACCTGTAGTGGAAGCAGCCAGGCATAGAGCAGGAAGGGGGGCAGAGGAGGGCAGGTGTTGGGGAGAGGCTGGCAGACCTCCCAGCCCCTGGTGAATCTTTGCCCTATCTCTGGCATTATCTCTTGGTCTTGTCCTCTCACAATCATCCATGGCTACCAATCATCCTCTCAGTCTTCTGCCACACTGTCCACTGCCGTAGCAGTCTCTGTGTGATGCATCAGCCTCCAAGCCCAGGCGCCCCCACTCACGCACGCCCACACCACACTCCAGGTGTCCACCATCAGGCCTCAGTACCCCAAACCCACGCTCCCAAGCACCTCCTGCATTCAAGGATGCAGGTGATGGCCACAGAGGCCAGCGGTGCAAAAGCCTGACCATCCATTTATCCTGTAGTACCTCAATATCTCTTCATTTACATTCTTTCCTCCTACAGTCTTTCTGCCAACTTCCCTCAGCCCTGGTTGCTAGAAGTAACTTTTTCTCTGTCTTGGTCCTTATTCCTCCATGCCTACAAAGTAAATTCCATTTTGATCTGCATCACTTGGCTTTTTGATGTAAAATAGGGAAATTGGGGAGAGAAAGAGAGGGCCTCAGAGCCAGAGTTTCTGGGAGCAGGAGGAAAGGCGGAAGGGAACCAAGGTGGAGAGTTCATAAACATCAGGCCTGAAGAGGCCATGGCCTAGAGAGCTGGGATAGTGAGCTGGGAGTGAGGGCTCCATGTGTGGGGCTTGGAAACAGCAGCAGGTATGCAAGGGGGCTGGCAAGAAGAGGGCGGTTTCAAGAATAAATATTTTTTTTAAATTATTTTTATTTTTTTTTAAATATATTTGACACCATCTGTAGTCCCCATGGAATTGCCACCACCATTTCACCAGTGCACAATCACCTCAGTCCCTTGTGCTCTTCTTGCCCTCACCCCAGTCCCTCCCCCTCCCCCCTAAAGACCTCTGATTTGTCTGTCTTCTGTTTTTGTTTATTGATTTTTTTTTATTGTTACTGCCCTTTTCCTTGATCCTTTGTTTGATTCCCTTATATTCCTCCTAAAAGTAAAACAATCTGATATCTTTCTTTTTAAAGATTTATTTATTTATGCATACAAGCACTGGGGTACAGGCCAGAGGTGTGGGGGTGTGAGAGGATTCACCACAGAGAGCGGGGAGCAGAACAGGCAGATCAACAGAAGTACACTGCTGAGGGGAGCAGCGGGCACAGCAGGAGAGGTCTGCTGCACTATGTGGGTCCCCTCCCTGGCCGGCAGCAGGAACCGAACTCGTGCTGCAGTGGCTGCGGTTTGCTTCATAGTGCGTTGCTTAACCCACTGCGCCACCAAGGAGGCCCTGATATTTTTCTTTTCAAAAATAAGAATAATTACTTTTAAGACAAAGTTACTTTTCAAGTTTTATTGGTGAGCACACTTTCTCTGTGGGCTCAAAAAGAGCAAGTCAGGAGTAGGCCTGGCTGTTAGAGGAGTTGCACAATCATTTTACAAGCATTTATTGAGCACCTATTTTGCCCTAAGGATGCAAAGATAAACAAGATAAGAGCTTTACCATTAAGACTCTTAGAACAGGTGTCTACCCTCCTGCCTGGAACGGCTCCTAGGCTCCTAGACCTTTGCCCTTCTTGGCTCTGTGCCCGAAGGATCTGCTTCTAATAGGAAAGAAAACAAAACAAATTCAAGGTCCTTGGCTAGGGAGGGGTGGATTGCAATCCACATGCCAGCAGTGAACTGCAAGGCAGCTTAGCTCCTTCATTTTACAAATAAGGAAACTGAAGTTGAGAGGATGAGGTAGCTCTCCTGGGTCATAGAACATGACCTAACAGTGACAGTAAACACTCACTGTCCTCTCACAGGAGTTGACAGGTCAATCTGGGAGCCCCTGGAAGAATGCCATTCATTGGCTCCTACTGGGAGCAGGCGACAGTTGCCAGGGGCCTTGAAAGGGGCTGGGCAGGAGGAGCAGAAGCAGGCAGTTCCCGCACACCCTGGCCTGGGAGGGATCTGGGGTTGGGACCCCTCCGAACAGGCCAGAGAACTGACCAGAGGGTCAGGGCATTCCCTTTGGTTGGCTGGGAGGAGGGTGTTGATTTTCTGCCTGTCTCCACAGCCTGGTCTGCAGGGGGCCCCTTCCTCAATTACCAATTGACACTTGGGAAGATCAAAGATTCCTTAGGAGGGCAATTCATTCTGGTGATTGATCAGCTGTTTGGGTCTGTCTGGATGGGGAAAGAAAGGCCAGTTCTGCTTGAAGTACCACCTAAATGTTGCCTCTGTGGTGGTGGAGCCAGGGAGACTGGGCAGTGGTATGTACCCCCCACCTGGGTCATTCTCGTGGCTTTAGTCATCCTGACACCTGATTTCCTTGTTCATCTGGCACTAGGGAAGAGGCATTCCATTGGGGGGAAATGACTTCCCTCTCTCAGCCCAGCAGCGTGACTGCTCCAGTCCCAGGGAGCAGCTCATTTGCTGGAATGCAAGACAGAAGAATAGGGATGGGGACCAATTTTGCTATTATCAGCAAGTCCTCAGAGCCTTGGATCAGCCAAGATCTGGCAGTTGATGGGGCAGGGAGGGGCCTTTCCCTTTTCATTTTCTTTCAGATGCACAGAGCTCCACCCCCACCTGTACCACTCACAATGTGGTGCCATCCTCAGGACGCGGCCTGGGCTGGGCCTGGGCTAGGAACACCCCATATTGGCCAGTATAGACAACTGTGAGCCCGGCTACCCCGCTCCTCTTCCAGAAATACAAGACCACATCAGTTTACTGTGATTTGAACAAGCCACTCCATTTCCCTGGCATGTAGCTCCCCACCTGTCAATAATTATTTGACCATCCATAACACATGTTTATGTTTTACGAAGTGTGTGTTTGTGTCATCCTCTGCCCCTACTCCACGTGAGAATTTCTGGGGGATATTTATTTAAAATTTATATTCCTGGAGTCAATGAAAAGGAATTCTAATTTAATGATACCAAGGTGGGCCTGAATTGTTAACAAACTCCCAAGATGATATTTCAGTGCAATCGTACTGTGCTGGATCATGTGACTTAGTGTTTGGTTTCTAATTATATGCCAGGTTTCATAATGCCAGTCTGTTCTACCCAGAGTACATGCTCCTTGAGAGGCAGTATTCTGTTTTTTACTTTTTCAAAATTACCTTGTATAGAGACTGATTAAAAAGAGGCACAAGGGGAGCAGCCACAGCCGCCGCAGCCACTACAGCAGCGTGAGTGCGATCCCTGGCCAGGGAGGGGACCCACATGGCACAGCAGACCTCTCCTGCCTCGCTTGCTGCTCCCCTTAGCAGTGTACTTCAGTCGGTCTGCCAGTTCTGCTCCCCACAGTGTCTCTGATGAATCCTTTCACCCCGGCCCCCGCCCCGCCCCGCACCTCTGGCCTGTATCCCTGTTCTTATATCCATAAATAAATAAATCTTTAAAAAAAAAAAAAGAGGGCACAAGGGAACTTTATAGGGTAACAAAAATATTAGAGGTGTAGATTTGCTGTATCCATTTGTCAAAACTTGCTCCTTGTAACAAGACATTTGATGCTGCATTTCTTGGATAACACTTAGATAACAGTATCTAAGTTAAACCTCAGTTAATTAGGTTATATCAATTGACATCAAAAAGAACAAAATAAATTATCCAATTCCTTTATAGATAGCACAAAAGCAGCCAACATTAATCAGAAAGCTTCACTGGGGACACTATCACCAGCATGAGAAAGGACTACGTCATTAATAATTTCTTTTTAGAGGAAACCACTTCCCACCTTGCCCTCTGATGGGAGGTCAGCCAATCGCAGCCTTTCCAAGTAGAGTGGGAACTGGCAGAGGCTGTTGGATGGCTTCTGGAAGCTGCATGGACTAGGAAGACTGCCCTTCTGTCATCCTGTCCTTTCAGTTGGGATTGAAAAATGACCTGTAAGCAGTCTGCAAACAGTCAGCCCTTGCACTTCCTCTCACTGCCATGGAGGTAGGCGCGAGGAGCCGTGAAGGCTGCCTTGTCTTCATTCCAGACACAGCCCTCAGGCTGTTTTCATAAAAAAAGAAAAATATGCATTCATTCACTTGTTCATTCATTAATTCATTCCCTAGTGATTAAACATTTCTGTAACGGGCACTAGTCTGGGCCTTGTGCTTGCAGGAGTGAGTGAGAAAGTTTCTGTTCTCAGTCCTCAAAGTGCAGGGTTTAGGCTAAATAACCACACGATTTGGGGACAAGATGTGGATGGTCGACACCCAGGTCTGGAGTACCCGGAAGAAGGACATGTCACTTTTGGGTGGGGAAACTGGCCCGTGAAACATTGAGGAGGACGCAGTTGGTGAGGTAGGAGGTGCTGTTGGACAGGGCGATGGCATTGGTTTAATTGGGACAGGCGATGCAAGGGAGGTTAGAAAAGTACTGGGGCATAGTAGGCTAAGGAATGTGGACTTCATCCTGAAGCTTCAAGTACTGATTTAATTCTTTTTTTAAGTTCAAGAGTGACAAAATTTGTATTCTATTACCCTCCTCTTTCTTTTATTTATTTATTAAAATATTTTAAAATTTACATATACTTGCCATTAATTGTAATCCCCATGTATTCCCCATCACCATCTCACCAGTGCACCATCACCTCAGTCCCTCGTGTTCCCATCTTCCCTAAACCCTCCCCCTACCCTCCCCACCAGGTGTCCCCAGCTGGTTAAAGAGGTGGGGTGACCAGCCGTGGTGTCTTGTCTGTCCCTGGTGGACTGTCTGGAACCTGAACCATCACAAAAAAACCTGAGCATTAAAGATGTTTCCAGTGTGCAAAACCAAGGCCATTAAATCCGTTGTTGGGCTGTACTCGGTCACGCAGTACTTTACCCCAGGCCGTGTGGCTTTCCCAGCAAGGCTGGGAAAGCCCTGACACTTTCCATTTTAAGCCCAGGGCAGATTGGTGGAGGGTGAGTGAAGCCTATGCACCTGTGGAGGAGTGAAAACATAACCCCAATGTTATATGTAAGGGACTGACTAATAAAAATAAAGTGAATCAAGATAAAGAAGAGGAAATAATGACAGAGCAACAGCCACCTGTGGCCACTGAAGAGCAGGACAATAGGTCACGTGGCACTCCTTGGCCCTGGGAGCATTTGTCCAGTGGAACCAAAATTGTCACTGTTGCAATGAAATAGTCATTTTAATAGTCATCATGTAAAGGCCTCTGTGTTTGTTGACTTTAACAAGGCAGGACAAGTGGAATATATTTCAGGAAAAAATATCCATCAAAACGATTAGAACATAGAAAGGTTGCTGCTTCAGGGAACACATATCAGGTTTCTGGAAATTTTATTTACAAGGATGACATCATTCTCCATCAGGACAGATGATTGAAGAATTCGGTGTTTGTAAATTACACCTAGTTGATGTCAATTAGGTGATGAAGCTGAAACAACCTTTAAAACTGATCTTACAAATGAATCCAATGTCTTTCCATTCCCACAACAGGAACTTCACTGTGAGGATAAAACAATGCTTAGAAAGGGCTCTTTGCACCTTTACACACTAAGAATGAGCCCAGGTTGACTCAGAGATCTTTGTACATTGGCCAAGAGGATCAAGAAATCCCCACCTGCGCCGCCCCCCAGCACCACATGGAGACGGCTGTGTCTGTGGTGCCAGGAGCATCTTAGCTGCCAGGAGCATCTGTTCTGAGATCAGGGGACTGTACCCAATGCTCCACCCTCACCTCCATACATCTGGATCCGGCTGGCTCTGCCCAGGGTCAATAAGGCCTCGTGCAAGAGACGTTTTGATGGAGTATTTGGTGGCGGTGAGATTTGACCCTCTGAAGAGTTATTTAATCACATGGTATGCTGGCAAAACTAGCTCTTAAACTCTATTCTTGCTCAGCAACCACTTATATTTTACAATTTACAAAACACTTTATTTTTTTAAAGATTTATTTATTTATGGATATCACAGCTAGGGTATAGGCCAGAGTCATGGGAGGTGAGAGGATGCACCAGAGACAGAGTGGGGAGCAGAACAGGCAGATCTACTGAATACATTGTTAAGGGGAGCAGTGGGCGAGACAGGAGAGGTCTGCCGTGCCATGTGGGTCCCCTCCCTGGCCGGGATCGAGCTCGCACTGCTGTGTAGTGGATGCTTCACAGTGCGGCGCTCAACCTGCTGTGTCACCAGGGAGGCCCACAAAACACTTTTAATATACTACCTTATTTCCTACCCACTTTCCAACACTTCTTGAAACCTCTGCTTTCTTTGGACTTTGACTCATTAAAAGATGCATTCAATTAAAAAAATTAACTTTAAAAAAGTCATTCAGATGAATGGTTAGTCTGTTGGGAAATGAATTAACAAAGCGGATGTCTCTTCGCTGCAGACTTTGTGGATTTCCTGAAGTCTTGCTAAAAAGTCATCAAAATTGAAGAGAAAAATAAAAGTGTTATTTTCATTTTTCTTGTTTTCTAGCATCTTTCAAATCCTCAGTGCTGCTTTAACAAATGGTTTACTTACTTGGTTAAGTCAAGACTCTCAACTGGCTTAAGTTAGCATTTTGTTATTTTTACACTGTGACATTCCCTCTTCCTCCTTTGCTTGGAATTGAATCACAGTAGCCCGAGCAGGAGAGAGTGCAGCCAGATCAAGAGACCTAGCTCAGGTCACATAACCTCTCTCTGCTTTGCCTCTCTCAGTCACACCCAGGGGCTGACACTCCTCCTGCAGGTGGAGATACTTCTCTTACAAGGTGGGCTGTGGCTAGTGGAAGGTCACTTGGGAAAGCACTTTGTAAAGCATGAAGATCACATCAAGATGACTCTATTAACTGGGACAGTAACAGATTACAACTCACAGGAAGAGAATGTGCTGCAACTTGAGCAATTGTTAGAATTAACTTCCAAACCAGAAAACCTGCAAAGATCATTAATGCATGATTTGGATATCATGTCCAGTGTTTCTTCTTTCCATGCACTGTACATCCTTCCATCAGGGCTACTGCCTGAGATATCCCTGGGTATTAGCAAAGGCAAGTATAAGGCCAATATGAGGATATGAGGAAAGTCCCCTTGCCCCTGCCCCTCACCTGAAATCTCTGTGTGTGCATTTTCTGATTTCAGTGTGTTGGCAAAAGGGCAGTGAGATAGGCAGCTGCTTCTGGTGGGGATATCTCTGTACACTGTTGCAATCAGCTCCAGTGTATGTGAAACTGTGGTTGGTTGCTGCTCTGGTTGCTGTGCCAGTTTTCAGTGGCCAACACATTTCCAGTGGGAGCGAGAGTGAGACTGTCAACTGTCTGTAGTATAGTAGGAGAGCATCTTTCCTGGCTCCCACGGTCCCAAGAGTCTGCACTGGGGAGGGTGCTCCCTGGGCTCTTATTTGCCTTTCACCTGCTTTGCCAAGGTCCAGGCCTGCTGGCATTTCTGTGGCCTCCCTGTTGTTGGCTGGGGCTGGGGAGGTGTTTGGCTTTTCACTGATCATAACTAATTATTAACTCTCTGGGGCAGATTTTGTTTTATGTTAATAGCTTTGCAGGGGGCTTTGAGATGCCGAGACTTGATAAGACCTTCTGAGGCTGTTCTCCACCAGCTCAGGCCCCTGAGTGGACTGGGGAGGAAATGCTTGGCAATGGAGGGCAGGGAGAGCACCCTGTCCTCAGTCTGGCTTCCTGATTGAGTACCGGGAACCTCAAACAGCCAAAATCCTTTAGGCAATGAGGCAGGGAGATTCAGGTTTCAAGTGGCGCTGTTCTATTTGGTGAAAATAAGCAGCTTGTTCACGTCCTTGGACCACTCCTCTGGGCTGCCTGAGGGCACCTGCAACCTGTTGAGCAACCTGCCTGTTGTGCAAAGTTAGGGGAACAACAATTCTAGAAGAGTGTCCAGGATCAGTCAGCTGAGACTATATTGAGCGCTCTTTTGGGGTGGACGCCACGTGGGGAGGTGGGAGAGGATTAGAGAGTCAAAGGGAGACAGAGAGTGGCAAGGAGAAGGGCTGCAGTGGGCGGGCTGTGTCCACTTTGGCCCTGAGTGCCACGTCCCCTGGCCCAGGCGGGTGCCGCCGTGGATCTCTGCCAGGGTCTCAGGACAATCTTCCCCACGCTGCTCTGTGGCACAGCCTGGCGGAGGCGAGCAGGCCTGAGCTCTTTCCTAGGAAGCTTGAGGCAAAGTGCTAGGAAACAAAGTGTACATGTCACTCAGGATCTACAACAAAGACCCTTGTCTAGCGAGTTTTGACTTGTTCAACATTTCTAAGCATTCTATCACTGTCGGAGTGATAGACGGCCGTTAGACTGGCAACAGCAAACATGTGAAAACGCTCTCCTTGTGCAATGGCCTAGGTCCCTTATTCTGTGCATTTATTTACCCCCTGGTGATTCTGACATCCCTTCTCTCCAGCTGCCCTAGGTGGAGAGTCTTCTCTTCTAACCCCAACTAAAGCCCAGACACCAGAAAAGAGCTTTAACCAAGTCCATTCTTACTAAAAAGGCTAATATGTCATGTCTTTCTTTCTTTTTCTTTAAGAAAGAAAAACTTTAAGCAAGTTCTTCTATTGCACTTCAGGACTGGGATGCAGGCCAGAGGTAAAGGGAGGGGGGACGGAGGGCTAGATAATTCATCAGAGGCAGACTGGGGAGCAGAACAGCTGGATACACTGAAATACATTGCTGAGGGGAGCAGTGGGAGACACAGGAGAGGTCTGCTGTGCCATGTGGGTACCCTCTGTAGCTGGGCATCAAACTCAGGCCTTTGCCGTGCGCCTTTGCAATTGCTAGCACTGAAACTTAACCCTAGGCCACCAGGAAGGCCCACATTATCTCTTTCTAAAGTATTTGGCTAGGTAATTATCCTTATTTAGGGAAAGCTTTAAGTCAAAGGAAGTCGTATCTGACTATAAAGTGGTAAGAGAATTAAGCATGCATTGACTGCTAGGGCCCACACATCATGCTGTGCATATGACCCGATTTAGTCTT
Source organism: Galemys pyrenaicus (assembly GCA_019455555.1). Lineage (NCBI taxonomy): Eukaryota > Metazoa > Chordata > Mammalia > Eulipotyphla > Talpidae > Galemys > Galemys pyrenaicus. Next base: position 308,925 of record JAGFMF010011486.1, on the reverse strand, counting down.
TATAACAACTCCATGAAGAGACAGGTTTATATTCATCTATCCGTGTTGGAAAATGAAAGTAACTGCTCGAAAAATGTGTAATGTTTTCGGTCTGAAATGGCTTCAGGACTCAATTGTCAGAAATATGGTTCATCAGAATTGAGGGTCACCCAGAGCTCTTGCTGAGAACCAGGGGGACCTCGTGAAAATCAAGGAGGTCATCCTCTCCCCTCAGCTTGGTCAGAACCATGCCGCCTGCATACATTTCAAATATTGAATTTCAGAAGAGTTTCTGTATTAAGAGTTCCACTAGAAATAAAATTTTAAAACAGGTTCTTTGGCAAAGGGGTGATTGTGACCAGATTTAAATGGGGGTAAAATGGTCATGTTGTCTTTAAAAACGTCATTCTGGGGCTGAATGGAGAGTGTACTGAGCCTGGAAGCAATTTTCCAGAGGGAAGGCATGGAGGAGCCAGGGTAGTAACTGAGGGCAGGCAGCTGTGAGAACAGATAGGAGAGACGTCTTCAGACCATCAGCCCCAGCAATACTTGGGAGATTGTGAGAAATGCAAACATTCAGGCTCCACCCTCGATCTACTGAATCAAAATCTGCATGTTGACAAGATTTCTAAGTGATCAGGTTTTCCCTAGAGATTTCCAAAGCCCTGTGTGAGGACTGCTTGGTTGGCAGGGAAACGAGGAAAGACTGTCATGACTTCTCTGACCCCATGTTCCGCCTGCACGAAATGGGGGAGACCTTTCAGCAGAACTTCCATTCAGTAGCTCAGTGGTTGTGTGAGGGCTTTCTGGTGCTAAGGCACCAACCTAAATGAACTGGCAACAATGACCTGTTTGTTTTATAAAATCATTTTGCTATTTTATTATATTCTCCTTTTCTGTGTTGGTATAGATTGCTTAAAAATTCAGGACTATCTTCCCTGATTTGGGCTGTCCTACTGAATTGGTCCATTGTAAACTTTTTATGCCTAGACTAGTCTTGACTTATATTTTTCCTCCCTGACACTTTCTTGTGTATTGTTTTATTCTTTCAGGGTTTGCTAGCTTACGCTAAAATATTGATGACGATGCTCAGATATTTTACGTCTTCAAAGAAATATTAACAGAGACTAAATTCAAAGTTATTAGAAATTGGAATATTTCGAGAATCAAGTTAATGAGGAAAACTTGGTGACTTGGGGGTCTTTAAGATCCTCTAAAGTAGGCAGCATCGTCTCTGTTGCTCTTCCAAGCATACCTTGTGCGAAATTCTTGATCTCATCAGGCTGTGTATTCATTCCTGAAATGCTATTCCCCCGCTCCCTGCTGCCTCCAGGCTGAAGTAGGTGCCCCCCACCTGTGTGGTCTCCTTGGGCATACCTCCATCACTGCATGTTATCACACTGCTCTCTAATTGTTGATTTACATGTCCCTCCTACACTTGATTCTGGGTCTTTTCATCTTTACAGCCTGAAAGCATAACACAGTGCCTAGCTCATACCAGAGGCACAATAAATATTTGTCAAGTGAGTCAATGAAAGGTGTAACTACAGACAAGGCTAGTTTTGGGTGTAGGATGGATTTGGGGAGTCAGAACAGTAATACACTGAGTAGTAGGAGAGCAGTTAGCCACTGGTCTTAGAACTCAGAAACTTCCAGACATATGCTGAAGTTAGGGGTTCCTTTGTGTTCTGACATGGGCTTTTGAGTCTCTCTGACTTACTTTTAATCTCATAATGGGCCCTCTGGCAAACTACAAGCTAGAATATAAACTGGAACTTTCCTTTCCACCTTCATGTTATGGGCATGTATCTGCTGTTCAGAGCCATTTTTCCTAAGAAACTTGTGCAACACTGACTGTAAGGGACTTTGGCCATTTATTTTTGCTTTTATGGGTGTTTTAGTTTTAGCTGTAGAGATATTTTTAGTATGTCTTTACTTCTTGAAGAGTTAGAGTCAAAGGGACAATAGACTTGTCTTTAGCATAAGTTGACTCTCCCACTTCTGTTTGCAGAGAGATTCTGAGTCTTAAGAAATGATGTACCATCCAGCTACCCCCAAACTCATGACAAAACAAGGAATGTCAAGAATACCAAAGTGAGAAGATAATTTTCTCCAACTTCAAGCTTGCAGGACACATTCCTGCCCATCTTACCTTAAATAATCTTTCAAAGGAAGGAAGAAACAAAAGAGACAGCTCCTGGGAACCAACAGCCAAGGGTGTACCTGCAGGAGACAAGCATTTTCATTCTTGCTTTTGTTCCAGTGATCCTTTGTTGTTACAGAGACTATAATATTGTCATGATTTTTCTTTAAATTCTCCTTTACTAACGATCCTCTGAACATAGTAAACTGCTTACGTTTTCCTTTATAAAAATACCTCTGGAATTCAGTTCCCACGCTTTATACTCCCACTCTGCACAGAGGCCATCACTTTTCTTTATTTCAGCTCTGCCTTTTCCTACAGCTCCTCTTAAGTGAGCTGTGTTGTGTATTGGTCTCATAGTTATGCATGGTTACACATTGGTCTTTTCTTATCATTACCTGTTACATATTTTGTAAAAATTTGAGAATATTAACTTTGAAAATGAACTCAAATCTATTTTCCACCCTTTCTTTCCCATGCCATGGAAGCATTTCTTGGCTAACTAGAAATCACAAGTCCATTACCCACATGGACCAAGAATCAGCTTCTTGTTCCCCAGCAGAAGGATGCTAGCTGGCTTCTCTTGCAACACTGGGGAGAAATGACCCAATTTCATCCTCTTATCATCAGAATTTGATAGCATGCACATGGTAATGACTAAGAGACTCTGGAGATTCATGGGGTTCCAGAAACCATGTTCAGGGAAGAGGGGGCACCACCAGTGACCCACTCTGCCTCTTTTGTAACATTTCTTAGAGTCATTTTTACATTACTTTTGACTTCAGAAACTACACTGGATTTCCTGTGGTGTCTTTTATAGTTTTACCAATTCACACAAATATATTGTTCTTACTGTAACAAATTTTGAGCAGCTAAGATTGACTTACAAAAGACAATGACTTACAAAAGCCTGACCTGTTTAACACTTTTCTAAATTTTTATGTTGGATGTCTTGAATTAACATACAAGATTCACATCCTATTGTGAAATTGAGTCACTACTGCCATTTAATCCATGCAATTTATCAAAGTACTTTCAATGCAAAAGTGGTGCCTGGCTATGTGTAAATGTGGCAAAGCAACAATTCTTAACTTGATTACATGAACCATTGATGTGCTCTACTTATTATGAAGCAGCCAAAATGAAATGCCTTGCTTGTATTAATAGTGCATAAATCATATCTTAGTGTCAATAAAATAATTTCTTTTTTAACAGCATCCAAATGGGCACAAATATATTATAGTAGGAACCTCATCTCATAAAAATATCCTACAAGCAACACATACATTTAAAGTCACCTACTGCAAAGACCATTATTATTTTGCTCCATTTCAATTCTTTTCTTTTCTTTTTTTTTGGTGTGCGTGTTTTGTTTTTATGATGTCTGGAAGATGACAAATTGTATGGTTCAGTGACATAAATTACCCGAACAATTTACTGGAGATGTTCCTGGCAGAAAAGGCCACCTGGCTCCTGCATTCCCTTCTTTGCTGCTGTGAGAACACTATGTACCTTTGGAAGGCTGTGAGGCCCTGGTTGGACTGTATTATTTTCACACCCACGGTCCACTGCCTAGAGACCTGAGAGGTAGTGTGTGCTCTCCCACTCTCTCTGTCTAAGAATGGTCATGCCAGACGTTGTTATTGCTTCTTTGGTTCTGCTATTTTTGCCTCCAGTGATGTGCAGTATTTGATAACTCAGGAGAAAGACCACCAGTTATGTACTTGGACAACTACGAAAGAAATGCTGTCCATGGTGTGTGAGGATTTTATAATTCCAGTCTGTAGTAAATTCCTGCCCTGAAGAATGTGTTCTGATTATGTCTATCTTTGCTGGCATATCTACAAATAAGATATAAACACAGTTATTAATCACCTGGCACCATCATTCCACTGTCTAACTTTCAGTGCTATTAAGTTCTGATATGCAGTTGTGGGAGGTTCTAGAGCCTTCCTTTATTGGCTGTAAATCAGGGATGTTCAAACATTTGTAGACAAGAGCTCAGCCAGACTTTTAAGCTGCAAAGTTTCCTTTTACATGAACAGTTTCTCTGAGTTCTCTTAATTGTCTCTTTTATACTTCTCCATGAGGGCATATATGTAAATATATTAAATATATCTAGAAGGTAACATGTAAAATAGTCTCAACTTTAAGGAAATCATGGGCCTTACTAATTCAAAATATCCCAGGCAGACAATGGAAGGCACTGTCTTTTCCTTATCTGTGAATTTGAGTTTGGTGTTGTCTAAATATCAGACATACAACATGTCTAACACCAAACAGAACAAGTTAAAACCATCATTTCATCCCCAAGTGGCCATCCAGTCCAAAATTTCCTATTTTTGTGACTAATACTAGTATTTTGGTATGAATTTTAATACCTGAATTTCTTCACCTTCTGATGTCTTAGCACAGTTATTTGACGTGCTCATGGTCACTATTATGAACCACCCAAAACCAAGTTCACATCTGGGTTGCAGAAGCAACTCCTAATTGATCTATCTGCATAGACTATTTGATTTATCTGCAACGGTTTTTCTGTCTGCCTTCTATAGAACTGCCAGAAAAAAGCTGTTTGCAATGCTTTTTTGCAAGTGATAAGATAAACAAATTTAGCTTATTTCTCTAGACCTCCATCAACTGGCTTTAATTTTACTTCTCTCCTTCCTTTCATACTGTTCCTCAATACAGCATTCCATTTCCAATTCAGATAATGTACTTGTTTTTTCCCTAGCTATTTGTCCTTAAGACTTTGCTTGAATCTTTCCACACATCTGGAATGTTCTCTTCCTTCCTTTCTGTGTCTTGGAGACCTGAACTCCTCACCCAGGAAGTTGATCTCCCTAACTAGGCTCACATTCTGATTAGTTTTTCATTCTACTTACTCTTCTCCTTGTAAGTGTTTAGTCTTCTGAAGTTTGAGTCACTATTTAATAATTTTGTACTGATGATATTTGTTTTATATTTACTCACAAAGTACTGTTAGTGTATTTGGAGTGTATCTCAAACAAATTCTCCCAACCCCTAAATAATCTACAAGATAGAAAAGTTTCTGAAGTCAGGGCATGTATTTTATTGTTTTTTTTTTACTCTCTCCCTCCCCAAAATGTTTTGTGTCTAGTCATCATTCATGCAACAAATGTTCATAATCACAAAGCTGCAGATATAAGAATGATGAAAACAGAGTCAATTTTTGCCCTCAAAAACCTGCATAGAGAGGGATTATAGAGTTCACACCCTTAGGATATAAAGGAAAATCAGACACATATTTTCTAAAGGAAAAAGAAAGCCTGTGTGATTGTGGAAGGAGAAGTGAAAGAAGTGCACTCTGTTATGTTATGATGCAACAACACAATTATAACATCACGCTGGCAAGCTCTGCAGATTCTATAGGCCAACCATGTCCTCTCAGTATACTAGGACCTGTCTTTTCTCAGAATCTGGAAATGATCTTATTTGATCTGGATAATGGCTACCCAGGTGCTCACGCACACGCACACACACACACACTCAAACACACGCACTCACAAATTCAGCAAGCTGTACATATACCTCAATAAAATGTTATTTTTTTCAATTGAAAAAAGAGAACTGACAAGAAGAAGAACAAAGTTAAATCTTGCCTTAGGCATGTTCTCTTATTCCCATAGATATCCCCACCCCACCAACTCAACCCTGCATAAAACCCTAAAACCATTTATCTGTGGGCATATAGTGAGCATAAAGTCAGCCAAGTGGATTCTTGTCTTCTCCTGGGCAGGTTGAGCCTTGGAGTAAGAAAGCAATTGACATATTGGTAAAGTTTTGCTAAAAGTCTGAAGTGCAAGGGGATCTGCACTTTAGGACCAGATGGAGTATTCTTAATGAAACACCAGTAGATGGATCCCACACTCAGAAATTCTGGTTCAGCTAGTCTGGATTAGAGCCCTATACCACTACTGGTTTATAATAATGCAGGTATTATTACCGTGCACTGAGAATTCAGAATCCCTGGTGAGTCCTCTGCCCTCTTCACAGAGTTAAAGAATGGAATTTCACAAAATTTGAGTGAATTGGCTAAGGCAGTGCTACTGGGGACATTTCTTAATTATTGGGGAGCATGTGGAGCATGCAAATGCTTGGGAAGAACCACTGGCTTGCAGTTACAAGGAATGAAGTGGTCAGAGCCAGGAATCAAATCCAAGTGTTTTGATATCTAACCCCTAGTTTGTTCCACTTCATCTCCCCCAAATGAAGACATCATTATTTGCAAGAGCTTTTGAAATAAAAATTGCAGTTATTGCTTTAATGTAAGTTTGAAGCCATTAGAGCAACCCCCACTGACTACAAACATTTGAAAGAATCTGGGAGGGTGGAATTTACTTGTTCAAATTCTTCTTGATATGAATAAATAATGCAAATGGATCTCCCAGATCTTATTCTTCATTTCCCCCACCAACAGCCTGTCCTCTTGCCTCCGTGATAAAAATCTGCCCGTTGGGTTACTATGCTTGCCTTTACAGATTTTGAAGCTCACTCTAGCATAATTCCACATCAAAATATAATTCAGGAAACCAGAAAATGAAGAAAAGATTAGCCTGAAAAACGCCAATGAAGGAATTGATGTATTGAAACACATATTTGAGAAAGGCCATTAATGTAAACCATCTTAAGACCTCCTGTATTATTTGAGCTGTCTAACTAAGATGATTTCAAAACTATCTATAACAATAACTTGAAATCTATGTGACGCTCTTAAGACATTAAGTAAAATATTTTTTTAAAATGATCCCTAGGGGTGCCTCCTAGGTGGCACAGCTGATTGAGTACTGCACTGTGAAGCATCTGCTTCATAGAAGCGTGAGTTCAATCCTTGGCCAAGGAGGCAACCCACTTGGCACAGCAGACCTCTCCTGCCTCACCTGCTGCTCCCTTCAGCAGTGTATTTCAGTCAGTCTGCCTGTTCTACACTCCACTCTGTCTCTGGTAAATCCTCTCCTCTCCCGTGACTCTGGCCTGTACCAAACTCTTGTATGCATAAATAAATAAATCTTTAAAAAAAACAAAGAATAAAATGACTCATAGGAAATTCATTATAGAGATCATCTTTAGAAGCAAATGTGGAGAATTTCAAAGAAATCCATCTTCAAGATGAACTGAAAGTTGTCCATTTTCATTCTGCTTATTCATTGTTTCCTTCCTTTGAGATAATAAAATCAGTTTCTTCATCTACATTCGATGACTGCTCTTTATTTTATTATTGGTATCTGGCTATTCCTGTAAGTTTTAGCTGGAAGAGCATTAGTTTTTTTCAGTAAGTGTACATAGCATATTCAAATACAAGAGAAACGTATATCTATTAGACTATGTGCAACTATGGATGGATAAACACATGTAGAGGGCTTGGGTTAGATCTTACCTAATTTCAGTGTTGGCAAATGAGGGAATTAAATTACAGTGGAACTTTGATGCAGAATAATTCTTTGAATGCAGATCTGGCTCAGAGAAAGACAGCATGGATCTCTCTTCTTTAATTTGCTACTCAAAGGAAGCATTGATTAATCTTCCTTTACAAAACCAGGTTCCTCATTTTTATTCTCTGTCCTCTTTCATCCTACCTTTTCAAAAATCTTGCTATTTCTGTCATCTCCTTTTCTTATTCTCTTCAATTTCTTAGCCCCATTGAACTGTTCTCTTGACTGAAAACATGAAGAATCTACTTTCCTTTGAAGGAAACAAAAGCAAACACAGACAGACCATATCAATCTAATAAGCTGACGGTTGATCATGCTAATGCTTCAAGATCTTATTTATGTAAACTCTTTCATTTTCTCCCAAATCTCTAAAACACATTTGTCCAAACTGTTTGAGTTTTCTTCATCATTTCCTATTAATGAGATGCTTTTGAAATTCAGTTTTCTTTCGGTCAATTGTTAAACCCACTATTCTGTCTAGTTCTCCCCTTTCTTTGGCTATTCCTTTTACATTTTTCTTCATCTGTTCCTTTCACTTTCCACTTGGTAAATACAGAAATCACTTTTGATTCCCCTTTTGTCTTTTTTATTCCAAAATTCATTTTTCCATACTAGAATTCATTCATTTTCATAATTTCAACCATCCTACCTGTGTGAAAACTCTTTTACATCTGGCTCTGGTCCCAAGGGCTACTCTCACTTCTTTAATAATCATTCACAAGTTTCCTTTAGAATGATCCTCTATTTCTTAATAGAATTCAGAAATTCCTGTCTGATAAGCTAGTTCCTTTTCTTTAATTCCTCTTTTATTTGAATTCTGTTGTTTCTTACATTTGCTTGATTTCTGTGGTCAACTAATGGCTTGTTGTTTATACATTAAAAAAGAATCTTTATCTAAATCTCCATTCATTTCCATTTCCACTGGATGGTCAAGTTCAGGTTCTTATTACACCACATCAGTGTTATTGTAGTAACCTCCTTGCTGATCTTGTTGTTTCCAGGCTCTCATCCACTTGTACATTTTAGACAACACAAGTGAGTCCTCTTGTACACTGTCATTCATAAAACATTTCTTCAACTAGACTGTAAGCATAGTAAATCCTTTAACCAATGCACACATTTTATATTCTCACCTAGTCATTCATTTATCCAACTAATGTTAAAAAGTTGCCAACTCTTTGACAAGCTCTGCTAGGTGTTGTAAACATGTAAAGAAAATACAGCCCATGACCACAGGGTTATGAAAATTACTTACTGAATAAGTGAATATAAGGAGAAAAGAAAACAAGTGTTAGGGAAATAGTAATTCTAGAGCAATGTTGAGTAAGTGTTTTGAGTCAGGCAGCTGTTGATTTGAATCTAAATATCACTACTTAGCAACTCTCTGACAACAGTCAATAACTCAGACTAACACAAGCATTCAGCCAAGAATGTTTATGCTGCTGGGGTTATCTGAGAAGTAAAAGGCAAAACAAAACTAGAAATAACAGATCTTTATTGGAGTAAATATGAATAAAGGAAGAGGGAGAAGAATATCTAGGAAGAACCCTCAGACTTTGATGTAGGTCTGACCTCTGGGTAGGAATGAAGAAGGGTTGAATAGTGTGACTTAGTTTCCAGTGCAGTTTCAAGAAAGTTTGCTATCTTGATGGGAGTATTGAGCCAAAGTCACCTGTTGGGAAGCCCTACATATCACAGGAAAGACATCTGTGCTCAGTCTTTTGGGTTAGAGAAGTTTTCCAGAAGCATGATTTCTGAGAATGCAGCTGTGGATCCAGAGAGACACATCTGGGCCTATCATTCAATTATGTTTCCTCACCAGGACATCTGATTAGCACATGACCACCACAAAACTTTTGCCTGAAAACAACTGAAAGCTCAACTAACAGTTGCCAAAATCAAGACTTGAAAAACTTTTTCTCTAAAGGGACAGATAACAAATATTTGTGATTTATTATTAGGCTTTGTGAGCCATATAGCTTTGTTGTAGAAGGGTGAAGCTGCACATAGACATCATGTAAAGGAGTAGGTGTGACTTCTTTCCAATGGAAATTTATATACAAGAAAAGGCAAGAGGCCAAAGTTGACCCATGAATCAGAATTTACTAAGTGAATAAGGTGATATTTTCCTCATGTGATGAGCTTTCTAGAGAGAAGAGCTTGTAGGTGATGCTTCTGTGGGCAACCTGGTATCAACTTACTCCATCTTATCATTTTTAAAGACTGAAATAACTTCTCTAATGCCCACCACATGTATGAGAGATATTTTTCTCAAACTCCCTAGAATTGATTATTGACTAATTAATCATATCCTTATTATAATTAATAATACATCATAGGTCAAGTATTGTTCTAGGTGTTCCTATTGTTACCAAAACAAAATCTTTGTCCAAATGATGCTGATGTTCTAGTGAGGGGAGATAGACAGTAAAGAAGATGAATAAGTAAAATATATGGGCCTCCGTGATGATAGACGCTACAGATAACCAGATGGCCATTGGGCAGAGGTTGCATTTCAAATGAAGTGGGTCAGAAAAGGCATCAATGAGTAGAAGACATTTGAATGAAGACAAGAAGGCTTAAGGGAGTAAACCATGCAAATAAATTGTAAAAACATTTTCCAAAGAGGGAGATTCAAGTACAAATTTCTGGTGCAAGACCAGTGTAGCTGACACAGAGTGAGCCAGGGGGAGAGGGGGAGACAAGAGATCAAGGAGATAAGGGAGTCAGGTCATGTAGAGATTTCTTAGCATCTGTGATCACCTCGCTTCTACCTTGAGATGAGAAAAGCTATGGGACAATTGTGAGCAGAGGAAGGACACAACTGATTTACTTTTTAACAGACTCCCTCTGAGTCATAACTTGAAACTATATGGAAAGAGATGGAGACTAGATGGGGCATCACTTCTGCATGAATGACCCATTAAAAGGCTTCCAAGCAAAAGATACTGCTGTCTTGGAGCAGGATGCATCTGGTAGGGTAAGTAGCAGAACAGCTGCAGAATCTGAGAATTGATTTGATATGAATTGAGTGCGAGAGAAAGAGGAGGCAAGGATGACTAAATTTGAGGACCAATACGTCCGGAATAAGGTGCCACTTACTTAGATGGCAAATACTAGTAGGAAGCAGATATAGAGAAGGTCAGCAGGACAGACTGCAATTATTAGGCTGATAGTCTTCTTAGTTACCCAGGTGGTAGGTCATTGAATATCTAAGACTGGATTTAGACAGAAGGTTCAGACTATATAGTACTAATCTGGGAATCTCTGCATATGCTTATATAACATTTGAAAGAACTTTGTAGGTCATCTCTGACTTTAAGGTGGAAGAGAAAGCACATGTTTATATTTTCTATAGGCTATATAGGGAGAAAGTGAGAGAGAAAAGGACTGGGAATAACTGTTGAGTGAATCAGGAACAATATCTGTATTGCTCCTTACCTCTTCATGTTCAAAATGAGGATAATGAAATCTATGTTATGTGATTATGGTAAAAATTATCTGAAGTAAGCTATGGAAAGCTTCTGGCATATATAACAGATTCTTTATATATATTTCCCTTCCTCTCCCTTTCATGAGATGTCATGATAAGTCATTAACTCAGCATAATACTTATTTTTGGACTTCCTCATTTAACAAAACGGTGACACTGACATTTTTACAATCATTACTCTTGTAGAATAAAGAGAATTTTTCTTTTTCACTAAAGTCATGTGTTCTCCATAGCTGCATTGTCAAGCTGAGTGCTTTTCTTGTATTATTTTCTCCTTGTTCCAGGTTTTGTTTTCACTTTTACATTTCAGTTTCTATGCATACTGATAGTTGACATATTTACAAATTCTTGGTAATCATTGATCATCCCGAGATTGGCATAGCTCTCCCCCAATCCAAGACTTCACTGGAGGCTATTGGGGAGGATGCTCACAAAGTACAGAGAAGCCCAAAGTGACATGGGGGATATCTGGGTGAAGTGGAGATTTGTGTTCAGTCCACTTTATGGGGCAAAGTCAAAGACAGCCCATGATTATGAAAACAACAACAACAGCAAAAAAACAAAACCCAGCACAATTCTACACACACTATTCTCTGAGAAACAAAACATTCAATTTCCAAATACAGTAGAAAACTATGTGAAGACATTCTTTTCTTTTTTACTTGATGTAACATTGACTTACCACATTGCATAAGATTTAGAGGTGTAGGATCAAACACTGTAGGTGTATGTTACCACACCACACCCACCACCAAGGCACTGAAAGTCCTCCATCTTAGTCCCTTTTGCTCCCTCTCCATTTTGTTTTCTCCCCTCTCCATGCCACTCTGAGAGCCTCAATTCTACAGTCAGAATTCTAGGGTTTGTTAATGTTTAGGTTTATATGGCCCTTTGTTTTGCTTCTCTATATTCCATTATAGTCCATATGCTCTATATTCCACATATAACTATACCATCTGATATTTATCTTTCTCCTTTTGATATGATTAAGCATAATCCCAGTCTATATATGTTGTCACAAAATTTTGAGTTCATTTTTTTATAGTCAAGTGTTCCATTGTGTGTATGTACCACATCTTCTTAAGCCATTCATCTGTCTTTGGACATTTATGTTATTTACATAACTTGGTTATTATAAATAGTGCTACAATAAACATAAGCGTACATATATCCCTTCAAGTTAGTGTTTTGAGTAGATACCTAGGATTGGAATTGCTGGAGCATATAGTAAATCTAGTTTTAATATTTTGAGACATCTCCATACTGTTCTCCACAATGGATGGACCAGTCCATATTCCCAGCAACAAATCAGGAGTGTTCCTTTATCTCTACAAATGACAACATTCTTAAGTGTCTGTCTACGTGTGTGTGCTTACATACCAGTGCATATTATCTTGCTAGTGCTATCTTAACCAATTCAATTGACTTAGAGGCTTAAATGACAGAAATTTTATTTTCTCTCATTTATATCTAGTTCTAGGAGCTGAAAGCCCAGCCTCCTGGTATTGGCATGGCTGATTACTCCTGAGGTCTTGCTCAGTGGTTTTCTTTTCCTAATGTCTTCACATGATCTTTCTTCTGTACATTGTCTATGTTTTAATTTTCTCTTCTTGTAAAGACAACAGCCATAGAGAATTAAGGGCAACTTATATGATCTCAATTTTAACTTAATCGCCTTCTTAGAGACCCCCATGGACCATTCTGAGGGCCTGTTGGTTGGGAATTTACATATGAATCTCTGAGTGACACAATTCAAGCAAGAGAAGAATGTGTGTATATTTATCTATTGATATCTAGGGCAGTACTTAAAATAGGGACAGGTCATTGTCCTTGTATTCTTGCCCATGGGCACAAATGTCAGACCAGGGTCAAATAACAAGGCTCAGTATTCAATAACAACAGGGTTTATTTAACCTGTTTAGGAGATTGGGGAAAAGGAAGGCATTTCTAAGGCCACAAGGGGTTGGCTATCTCATTTCAGGTAGTGTCTGCAGTGCCTGAATTCCCAAACAACACTCATAGAAGAGAAGGTGGTAGGGCACCAGTCCAAAGTGGCAATTTGAGGTTGGGCCAGGCCCTGGACCAGATAGTGGTAGATCAACAGCACCAGGAGCTGGTGCCAGAGAACCAGAAGCTCTGGACAGTTTTTTGTGAGCTGTTGGCATATACCAACAATGCATAGCTCTTTGAGATATCAGGCCAAGGCCAACGGTGGCCCCTTGCAGGTAATGTCAGAGGCAGGTGCAGTGGCCAAGTCTCTGTGGAAGTCTAAAGGTGTAGAAGTCTAGAAGTCTAGGGAGGTGAATCCCATAGACGTCTACTCAATGCTTTTCTCTTTCTAGAGGTCTTTGGCTTTATCTTTCTTCAAAGGTGGTGTGATGAATCCTTCTCTTTTTGGAGGCTTCTGCTGATGCCCCAAGCTGGCTATTGCTCTGCCTTGGATTCTCTTCAGTGTTCCCCAGCCTATGAGCCTGCTGGGACCATATTCCATCCTAAGTGTCTCATTGGACCAGTAACACCTATCATCTTTTTCCCACTTCAAGCAGAATAAATTAACTCAAGGTTGGTGATAGTTGGAGAGCTTGAAAATGCTATGTCCATTTAGGATACTAGAGCTGATTGTGGACACCTGGGGTGTGGTGTGGGCACGTATCAATGTGCACACCTGAGCCTGGAGGCTGAGGCTGTAAGAGCGGTGTCACACATAGCATGGCTATGATGGTGGCAGGGCTACAAGAGGACAAGTGACCACAGAGAGGCAGGGCCATGAGAGAATGCCAGAGAAAGCCCAAAGAGCAAAGATCTACTGGGAGAAACCTCCTGGCCCCCAGCCTCACTGCCTTGCCAGCCTGTGAGGTTGCCTACAACAATTGGTGCAAGAAGATCATTAAAGCCTGTAAAAGCCACCGAGGGCTCCAGGACTCCCTTTTATCTGTCTGCCCGAAACAATAGAGAACCTGCTGGCACCAACCTCCCCGTGGCCTCTCAGTGCCACGGGGGATCCTGTTAAAATTGTATACATGATACATTATGTTTTATTTATACTTTTTATGTACAGCCACACATCCACGCACATGTACCTTGTACACACAATTCTGAGATGTTGTCCAATTTGTGCTGGAAACTTCCCTGTCTGTGGAGATACCAGTCTCCTTCCTGCCTGAGGCAGGCCAGCCCTGTGTCTCTCGGTCTCATATTCCTCAGCTCTGCCAGAGGCATCTTGCTCACATTAGTTAATCTTTGTAAAATCCTTTGAAGGACAGGCTACTTTAACCTTCTAACCTCCCCTGCCTGTGAGTAAGAAGGGAGGTGGGTACTCTGCTCCTGGGCAGCTCGCCTGCCTGCAGAGCCTGTCAGAGACTCAAGCAAAAAGGCTCCCGGGTGGGGATGGCAGGAGTGGGGGCTACCTGCTTTTGTCTCCTAAAATTCCTTTTGTAGCAAGCAGGAAAAGTGACCACAGCAGGGTAGACTTCTGTTTAGGCTGAGGAAGCAGGGAGCCAGCCAAAGACCAGGAAAAGACCCATGCCTCTGGGTTAAAGATAAACTGAAAAGGTATTTTAAGAACTAGATGTTGGTCCAGTGGGAACTACAGATAAGTTAAAGGTCTGGGGATTAAGCCAATTTCATCTCTGAGTAATTTTCTTAGGAAACTCCAAATGACATAAAAATTGGCAACCATTGTTCACTTGAAAAGCGGTTTTTCAAGAAACCTTGACTTTTCACTTAATAGAATGGTCAAATTGGGCAGAAGGAGCGTATGTTTCACTGCAGTCTGTATTTCACATTTTAGGGGTGACTTCTCTGCTTGTCAGTTACAGATTGGACAATTAAAAAAAAAATCACAAATAAGTACTGATTTGTCTAAGGCCTTGCTACTCGAAATAGCCAGGCTGAACCAGCAGAGTCCACATTTCCTGAGACTTTGTAAGAAATGAGGAATCCTAGGTCCTGCTTATACCACTGAATCAGAGTTTGCATTTCCAGTTGATCTCTATCACATTAAAGTTTGAAAAGAAGTTGTTAATACTCTGTGAAGAGCTATTTTCATATACTACTGTTCATGTCTGAAGCATGGAGATAAGCAAATAGGTGTGTTTTAATCAATGATAAATGTAGCTCCTTCCTGCTTCTTTAGTTTGTATTTATCTAATTATGCTATTTTCATGCTGTACTATCTTGAGTTCGTTACTTGACTTCTGTATGTCAGTTTGGTCTTCTATAAAATGGCCTTTAAAATGTACTAATATCTTAGTATTCTGGTAAACTTAGGTGAGTAATACCTCTGAAGCACTCATATTGACATGCTGTGCCTGGCCCATTGTAAGAGCCCAATAAATATCCATTAAAATTGCAACACAGGGGCACAAGGGGTTGACTCAGCACTATGAAGCTATCAGCAGTCACTTCAGCACGAGTTCAATCCCTGGCCAGGGAGCTGACCCACATGGCACAGCAGACCTCTCCTGTCTCATGTACTGTTCCCCTCCCTCAGCAGTGTATTTCAGTAGATACACCTGCTCTGCATCCAACTCTGGCGAATCCTCTTACCCCTAAACCCCAGCTTTTCAGTGCATAAAAAATAAAAAGATCTTTAAAACTATAAATAAAATAATGCAGCACTATAAATTCTCATACCATGAAATTCTTTCCCGGTAAGAATTGCTATAACATTTTCTTTTAATGTTATCTGATTTCTCTCTATACGTTTCTGTGCTGCCTCCCCTATTAGGCTCTAGGTTTCTTGAAGGAAGAATAAAACTCAACCATCTTTCCATAACAATATATGGATAACACTTAGCACACAGCAGCTCATAGTGTTATGCAAATATTTATGTTCATGTGCACAACCATTTTGACAGTTAAAACTGATTTAACTTGTTTACTATTTTTCTACTGCTGCAATGACTGAATTGAATGTGGCTTTACACTCATTCATTCATTTGATAAATGTTGAGTACCTGCCATGTCCCAGTTTCTGTCTTACCTGCTAGAGGAAACTGGGACAAATCTTTTGAAAATTCTTTGAAAGGTTTTGCATGAAATAAGCAGGATCATTTGACAGTGGAGGGGAAGGGAGTGGTCAACAGAAGGTTACAGAGATGGAGAAAATCATAGAACTTTTGCATATGTGTGGAAAATGGTGATGATGGTGGTGATGCTGATTAGAGAGGCTCCTTGAGATAATAAGAAAAGATGGGATTTACTGAGCAAGTGTTGCACCTTGCTTAGCAGCAATGAGAGCTTATGCAGGGAGAGGAGGGAACACACTATGAATAGGCACAGATGCCAGCAGACATGTAGGTGTGGTGATGGGAGAAAGGGAAATTTCTTTTCTAGTTATGTCTCAGAAAATAAAATAGGAATTCAGGTAAGTGTCAAGTAAGGAGGAGAGACTGAAAGTTTTGGGGATGACAAGGTAGAAATCAGTCATCAAGGAGAGGATGGCAGCATGGAGTCTGTACAGAGAGAATGCCTACCAGTTAGGTCCATTGAAAGTTTGTGGTCATGAGTTTAAATTCAAATCAAGCAAGCAACATAACTGTGTGTTTTCCTTTGGTAACTTTCAGCTATCTGAATACACATATGGAATAACTCATCAGGTTTGCACTCATGGTTTGGCACATTTAATCACTGAAAAGAATAGATGTGCCAGAAAACTCACAGAACAAATCATTGGGTACAGATTATTTACATCCAGGAAAACATTTACTCCCCTAAAGTACACCTGATTTTGTGTATGTTACGTTTTTACATCTAATTTTAAGACATTTATTTCTGGGGAAGTGACATATATTTTTTGGTCTATTTAATTCTTCATATCAGTTTAGATATGGACTTAGAGCATTTTTATTTTCCTTAAAACATTAAAACCCTTGTTTAGTGCCTATGTCATCACATGGGAAGCCACCAGATGTAAATCTGTTTAATTTGCCGCTCAGTAGTTTGCTGAAAACCCCCAGAACATTAATACAACTCCTCCTGAGGCACTGCTATCTCCTTTATGGCAAGATATTTATTTTTTGTTCAGAGTTGAAAACTTGTGTCTCTCCCACAAGGTTGGGGAAGTCCTTAAAGACAGATTTGTGTCACCCAAGTTTCCATTCTTGTCCATTCCGCCACAGTGTCAACTTGCATCATTACCTAACTTGCATGACTCTATCCTTTACCTTGAACAGCAGTATTTGAAAGAAATTAAAAGCACAGGGTTCCAGCAAGAAGGAAATGAATAAGCTTTTTTTTCTTGAAAATCTTTTGCAACCTCCTGTGGTCAGTGCTGGGGTTGTTCTGTGGCTTTTAAATTCTCTTGGGTCACTCTTGGGCAACGGGAAGCTTCAGGTAGAGGTTGTAGAGTACTCTCCAATGTACACATTGCTGGCTGTGTATTTCTTACCATGAGCAGGTGCAGGAAATACCCAGGGGGCTTCCCCACAGCCCTGTATCATGCACCATCATTGGTTTGATCACATCCTGTACCCTCTTCACACTTTCCTTCCCTCAGGTCTTCACCTGTAATGCCAGGTAGGGACATTCTGTTCTGAGCTCATTAGACAAGAATGTTGCTATACAACCTTGAGAAGGGTTTTCTCTGCTGTACGTTCTCCCTGATTGTGCAGAATGCCTCAAAATCACGTGTTGTTACACTGTGGGTTCAACTTAGAATTGCATTTCCACACTTATATGGATATACTCTTAAATTGCAGTGAACTCACAATAATGTATATATTTATACATATACCAACTAATAGTTATCCAGCATATAGAAGCATTTCTTGGCTCTCTGGAATAGTCATCCTTGAATTTATTCTTTTGAATGTTCCAGGACTTAGCTACATTTTTCTGGAGAGAGAGTAAGCCTTCTACTGTACCAGGTCAGGGGAGGGCAACAAGCCTGAAGCTCCTTGAGGGAATCTCTGGGAAAGCTAGGAGTCAAGCTTTTGATTCATGAACAGTTACCTGCGTGCCAGGAACTATACTTTAGATAAGTGACTCATAAATTGTTCTGCATTTTTGAATCCTCTAGGGACCATTACAAAATTCTGATTTCCATACGAAATATATCTCTGTAAAAAAAAAATAAAATAAGATAAAAGGGTCCAGCCCTTTCAGAATCCAATGTGAGCAGAGTCCAATCTACAATCAAGGTTTGAACCACTGTTTTTGACAGTGTTGTTCAGCATCATTGTGAAAAGGCATCCCCTAGGAATTATGCTAAAGTCATGGATTTTGATTTATTCAGCCTGGGGTGGTAGCTGGGTTCTACTTTTCCCTAAAGTTCCTATACTATACTGATGTTGCTCGTCTATAGACCTCACTTTGAGTACCAACCAATAGAGGTCTTTTAGCTCTTGATGCATTTATTTTCTCCCCTTGCTTTGCAGTAGAATCACCTCACTGACACCCACAACAAAGGTGCCTTTCTCACCCTTCATTTCTTCATACTGCCTGTGCCACCAGTACATATGAAGTCACCTCTATCTGCTTTCTCTGTAAGTCTATCACCACATGCTGTAAACTTTCTCCTTAGAGTTGTCACAATTAATAATTATTCATTCCCTTGTTTCCTTGTTTTTTCACTGGTCACTCCCTCAAGTATAAGTGTCAAGGTGCAAGGAACTATATAAATTGAACTTGGCACTTAACACAGTATCTAAACTGGAGGAAGGAGCTGAAGGATGTTGCTGAGTGAATGGCTGGTGTTGACCCATTTTTCTATTTCAGGAGAGATATGAAGCAGTGAGAAGAGTAAAAAGTTATCTATGAGATAGAAGAGAGTAGCTTTGAGAATGTCTTTCCTGACCCACTTTTCCTAAAATGAACTTTAACTGAATAAGTATGGACTAGCTCAAGGAACTCAGACTCCTACAAACAGCTTGAAGGAAAACCCTAGGAAAATCTACTGCATTGCCCAGGGAAGTCGCTCTATTCTTACAAAAGGTTGAATCATCAGTTTGTCGGTATTATCTTTTCAGCTATCATAGCATTTGCAGTGCGCTATGATAGCATCCAAGGTAAATAATCAACAGAGAAATGCCATAAATGTCTCAGAAATTGAGGTGACCTTGGAGGTGGCTCATTACTAACCTGATACCATATCAGAGGCCTTAACTCATCAAGGGCAGCTTTTTGTCCTTTGCCAAATCTAGGGCTTAAATGGTAAGCACACCAAGAATCTTGTTTAACTCATTTTACTTTTAGTTCATGAAAACACAGAATGTTGTGTTGTTGTATTGATTCTTCATGGATAGTGCACAGGTCAGCAATCATAGCTGGCCAAGGAGAGCCTAACTGAAGTGATTTGATGAGGTTAAGAGAAAAGAAAACAAAGTTTATCCAGTTTCACAAAAGCCTGGAATTGGAGCAAAGGGATATTACTATCTCCCTTATTTTTGGGGAAACTAAGGCACAGAAGGACTAATTAATCACCTAAAGTTACTAAGTCAACTTAGGTTGGGAGGATGGGATAGAAGAATTCCTTATGGAGATTTTAATCTATTCAGTGTTGTAATTCTCCACCTCTTAAATTCACTAGAAAGAGTCTATACATTATGTTTTCTTTAATTTTTCTAAATGAGTGTGATAGATTCTCAAGTCTATTTCGAGGATATTTATTCTGAGGGCAATGAATTGCTGTATTTGCCTGAATGTTTATTTAGTTTTTCATTTTGAAAAATTGAGTGCTACCACTGATTTTTCTCCTTGGTGCTGAGGAAGGCCAGAGGCTGTGTGTGTTGGTGAGAGTTTGTCAGTGACAACACTTTTCCACATTATAGAAAATAAACAAAGAAATGGCCAGAAAGTCTTAGGGTGATTTAGGGACAGGACACAGACATCTATCAATGTGGTGACACTACTTGATTTAGTGCCAGTTAATCTGATTCACATGTGGAGAAGGAAACTTTTGTCAAGGCTGTCCATCTTTTTCATAATTCCAAAGTCTAGCAGTCTCTATGATGCTTGGAGGTAAGATATTCTGTGTGATGAAAGTTTTTAGGAACCTCTATGACAAAACTATGAATCAGTAGAATAGGTGTGTTCAAGGGAAGTCTATTTTTCATTTGACCAAATCCTAGGAGACAGGAATGAAATTCGTTGTGCTATGCATTTCAAGATTATCTTTGAAGAACAAGAATTTAATCTGGATACAATATCAATATTTCATATTGCTGGTAACACTGAAGAAAGTGCCTTGAGGGATCATGGAAGTCATATGATCTCAGCATTAGATATACATGGCTGCCTACACTTGATGTGGTCTCCTTGGAGAATCTGGTCCAAAAAAAAAAAAAATGGAGATTAGATCTTTGGGTTATGTTATGCTTTGTTGGTCCTAACTTTGACCAGGACTTCTTTAACTTAGGCTTGTTTATCACTTTAGCTTCTTTAAATTTTTGAATTGGGATAACTTTGGTTTACAACACTGCATGTGATTCAAAGGTATAGAATATCATCACACCACACCCAAAACCAAGACATTCCCAGTCCTCAGCATAGCCTATTGTGACCCCGTTCATGCTATTACTCCCCTCTCCCACTTGTAGCCTCAATTCTATTATCAGTTTTGTAGGGTTTGCTATTAGTTTAGTTTTGTCTGACCCTTTATTTTGTTTCTTTATATTTCACATGTAAGAAAAACAATCTGGCTTTTGTTTTTCTCCTGATTTATTTTGTTTAGCATCATTCCCTCTACTTCTACCCAGTTGTCACAAATGGCAAGAATTCACTTTGTTGTTTTTTTTAACAGCGAAATAGCCTTCCTTTGTGTATACGTATCACATTTTCTAATCCTCTCATCTGAACTTGAGCACTTCAGCTATTTCCACAACTTGGATATTGTAAATAGTACTGCAATAAATGTAGGAGTACATATATATACCTTCAAATTAGTGCTTTTGTATTCTTCAGGTAGATACTAAGGAGTGGAATTGCTGGATTATATAATAGGTATATTTTCAATACTTTGAGAAATCTGCATACTTTTTATATTAATAGGGGCTGGATCATTCTACATTCCTACCAATAATGAATGAAGGGTAATTTTTTCTTTTCCAACAATTACTTTTTTCTGGACTTTTGATAGAGGCTAGTCTCACAGGTGTGAGATGGAATCAATGTATCACTCTAACTTCTAGTCTTCTAAAACTTGCACATGCATACAAACACACACAGACACATAAGCAGCTCTTTGATCATTTTGAGTTAATTTTTGCATATGGTGTAAGGCAAGGGTTCAACTTCATTTGAATATCTAATTTTTTCAACATCAGTTGTTGAAGAAATGTTCTTTCTCCATTGAGTGGTGTTGGCTCCCTGGTCAAGCATCATTTGACCCTATATTACAGGGGTTATTTCTAGACTTTCTTTTCAAGTCTACTGCTCTCTGTGTATATCTTTATGCCCCTACCAAATGGCTGTGATTACTGTAGCTTTATATTAATTTTGGAAATCAGGTATTATAAGATCTCTAACTTTGTTCTTTCTAAAGATTGTTTTGACTATTTTGGAGTTACGTCAAAGTTCATATAAATTTTAGCATAGATTTTTTTTGTTTCTTCAAAAAATGTCCCTGGGATTTTGATAAAGATTACATTAAATCTGTAGATGATTTTTTTGGTAGCATTCACATCTAAACATAAAGTCTTTTACTTGTGACTTTAATTTTTCAGGAATATTTTGTGGTTTTTAATGTAGATGTGTTTCACCTCCTTGTTTATTTGTATGTATTTTATTATTTTTATGCTATTATAAATTCAGTTGCTTTCTAGTCTTGTTATTAATGTCTCATTTTATTAAGTCAAAGATGTTAGGTAAATTGTTCAGTTAGTAGGAGCAGTGTGTTACCATCAAACAGTGAAGCCAAGATTTGAATTGAGGCAGCGTGACCCTAGAGTTGAGTTCTCAAGTGTCATTCTCCATTGTCACTGAAGGTGGTAGGTCAGACCCTTGATGACCTTCAGGAAGGTAAAGAATTCTAGCAGATGGAAACACGCACACACACACACACACACACACACAAGATAACAAGAATTGGCAACAGTTGGGAAAAAAACAGGACCTTTCTATACATACTACTATTGCAAATATAAATTGCTGTGACCACTATGGAAAGCGGGATGACGTTTCCTCAAAAAATTACAAATAAAACTGCCATATTATCCAGCAACCCTACTTTTGGGTAGCTATCCAAAGAAATGAAATTACTCTCAAAGAGATATCTGCATTCCTACATTTCCTGTGGCTTTATTCGTGATAGTCAATGTATGAAACAAACTTAATGTCCACATACAAATGAATGGATAAAGAAAATGTTGTGTTTGTGTATGAATAAATTCTTCCTTATGTGTAAAAAAAAATTCTACTTTATTTACAAGGGAAAATCAAATTTCTTGGCATTTGCCAACTTCCCCCTGTCCTTCCTTCACCCTTCCAAACTACCTCTTTCCAACAGTTCATTATGAAAGGGAGACAAATTGTAAACAACAGACTTTCAGCTTTCAAACTTTAGAAGCTTGATGAAGATTTATAGCCCATTCTCTTTAGATTGCCCCTTTTCCTTCCTTTCATAACTGGACTGTGAATGACTCTTTATCTACTTTTGTTTTTTATTTTTATTTTTTTACATTTTACTCCAATTTCCTAGAATAATTTCAATAAATGATTAGAAACTGGTTTGGACACAAAGTATTACTTTTTTTTTTTTTTTAGGTTGAGCTTTGTAGTAGCGGCTTTGGCATTTTCCTTATTATAGATTCGTCTGGACTATACAAGGATTCCTTTGTATAACCAACCTCAATAAACCAATGGGTTAAACACAGGATTCATTTATCTCTGGCACAGTAGCATTAACTTACTTCAGGTGTCTAACATAAATTAGTATATAACCTTTCTCACAAGCCCAGGTATCAAAGACTTGAAAATGCACGTGGAAATACCCTAATGTCACACCTGTTTTATTAGGGCAGTGTTTGGAGAACTCAATGGGGAATCCTCAAATGAGAGTGTTAGAAAAATGTCTAGTCTGTGAAATCCTCTATGCAATCAAGTGAGGACAAAATGGAGGAAAATGGCATTTTCCCCCCTTTTTTTCTGTCTCTCCATCCATTTAAACCACTAAATTCTACTCTTGTTTACTCCTAAGTATCTTTCCAGTCGATTCACTCTCTATTACCACTGTCTCTTGTCAGACACCATTACCATTGCCTAAATTATCACTTTAGTCTTCTGATAGTCCTTTATTCATCAAGTCTCCCCTCTCCCCTTTCTTTCCATCCACACACTGCTGCTCACATGATACTACAGAAAAAAGTCATCACTGGATCTCCTCATCTGAAAACACTTGATCTTGAATTATACCACTCCCCTTTTCTCTCACCTCTTTCCATTACCTATTTCTTTCATTTCCTCTAGCTAGGCTTATTTTTAGGACATGCTGGTCTCTCTTCCTGGAGAACTAGCCTTCATTATTTCATGCATCAGTCAAGGTCCTTTGGAAAAATGAAAATCACTGAAGTTTCAGACTGAAAGAAATTTAACAGAGAGGACTGGTCTAATAATGTTGGAAGAACTGAGAAAGCGAGTGTGGGAGATGGGAAAATTCAGAGATTGTTAAGAGCAAGAAATAAGTTAAGCCTGGGGGATAAAGGAGATGGATGGTGCTATTTAATCCCAGAAACCAGTTAGATGTTGAAATCATAGAAGAAGCTATAGCTCTGGAGAAAGGGGATCTCTCAATAACAGACGCCATGGAGTAGATGTGACAAATATGCAGGACTCTACTGAGAGAAAAAGGGAAGAAAGACAGATACTTAGCTTTTCTCCTTCTCTCACCCCTAGGTCTCCCACAGTGCTTCTCATTTTCTCATTGCCTAAATTTACATTGACGCCAGAGGCAAAGAAGTCTGGGAAGTGTGGATCCCTATGATACACAGCAAGACAGAGAAAGAAGGGCAGGGATATGAGCTGTATCTTTAATTCGTTCTCTCTTTTAAGGATTCAACTTAAATATTTTGTTTATAGGACTTTTCCTAGGTTGCTGTAGACTCCAGCCATAGTCCTCTTTTTCATTAAGATGCTCATTCAATTATTGTTTCTGAGCTGATCTGTAAGGTCTTAGGACATGTGTAGCTCCAATACCATACTGATATAATGATAATGAATACTTGTTGGTTGAGAAAGAAATCTTGATTATTGACTTTTATAAACATTATGTAAGTTTACATTCACCAAAGCAACAAAAGTACTAATCTCTTGACATTTTCACCAAATTGTGTATGAGTAAACTGGGTAATTCTTGTGACATTGATAGTTAAAAAGGGTATCTCATTTAGTTTATATTTGTATTCCTTTTATTTCAAAAGATGATAAGCAGCTTTTCTATGTTTAAGAATCCACAATGATAGTATTGGAGTGATTTATAGAAGTACATTATATATCAGGGAAGTTAGCCCTTTACTTTGTATGCGTTATGAATACTTTTACTTAATTTTTAGTTCATTTTGAGACCTAATGTATTGTGGTTACACTGAGCAAAATTTTTTAGTTTGTTAATACTTTCTTCTTCGTTTCTAATTCAATTATGATTTTGATGTATACTTAGACCTTCTTATCCTAAGGATTATATTTTTATAACACGTGGGGTTTTTTTCCAGTATTTTATAGTTTTATTTTTCTTTATTTTTATCTTTTACTGTGATCAATCTGGAATTTATTTTGAATATAATCAAAATCATGGATAAAATTGAATTACCCCCCCATATCTTTACTTGTCCCAGCATCTTTCCTTAATATTGTTCTTGAATCTGAAGTGCTAATTTTGTCACATTGAAATGTGGCTATACCTTTGGATTTATTTCTAGTCCTTATATTATGTTTTGCTAAATGATGTGTTACTGTAACAGTCCCATAATAATTCAATACCTATGATGTTTAATTGTACTGTTCAGATGTTTGATTTATGCTTAAATGTATGACAAATAATGAATCAGAAATAGGGGTAACAAAGTATTTTGTAATACCAAGCTAAACTATGATTTTATATATATATAAATTTTATATATACATACACACGCATGCTCACACATATGTAATCATGTGTGTATGCATGTGTGTCATAGTAGGCTAGTGGATTAATACATTAAGTATGCAGAAAAAAATCTGGATAAGCTTCAAAATATATTTTTAAAGATACCAGGGAATTGCTGAAGCAAGGAGGATTTGAAGTACTAATTTACAGGAGGATAAAATGTTTCTGAGGGAAAATGATGATATCTAGTCATATTTTAACTTCATGAGTATTTAATATGGGCACAGGTTGAGAATTTAATTTATCCAACCGAGACTGTTTGTTGGGAAAAGAAAACCAGCAAAACTGTAGTAATCATGCAGAGCTGGTATGACAGGATGTAAACTCACAGAGGCATAAACGCACTACTAGATTTCCCTGGAGGACATTTCCTGAGTCTGGTGCTTGTGGAAGACTGGTAAACTAAGGTGCAAGTTTCTAGATTTCAGGCTAAGATCTTATAGTCTTCTGCCCGGGACACAACGAACCACAGGGACAGCAACTGACCTCCCTTCAAATGTCTGCCAGATTTGGAAGTACATGGGATAAGAATATTTGTTTAAGTTAAACAAATATCATGTGGACATTTAAACAAATGTTCACTGTATGAAGCAATAATGTTGATGTCTGGTGGAGTGTAACTTCTATCAGAACTAAAAATGAAATGCACAACAATGAAAGTGGACAAGTCACTGAGAGTAAATGAAATACGAACGTTTATAGCAAGCTTGGGGAAACGGCAATAGTAATAGTAATAGGAGTCAAAGTTGGTTATAGTCACTAAAAGAATAATAATTTAAAGCTAATGAGCTAACAGAAGTAAAAATTGAAAAATAAAAATTGATCACCTTGAAAGATAACAAGAAGAAAAATGTCAAATGTAAACCAAATGATAAGGTGTCATTATTAATTCAATACAGTATATCATTATGTAGAATATAAAGACTAAATACTCCCAGTAAAAATATTAGACTCAATAAAAACAAAGCAAAACAATATGGTTATTTTTTAAAATTTTCTTTTTTATTAATATAATTTTTTTTTTAAATTTACATATATTTGCCATCAATTGTAATCCCCATGTATTCCCCATCACCATCTCACCGGTGCACCATCACCTCAGTCCCCCGTGCTCCCATCTGCCCTCAGCCCCTCCCCTCTTCCCTCCCCACCAAGTGTCCCCAGTTTGTTTTTGTCTTTTCATGTTTGGTTTTTGTTTCTTTATTGCTGTTATTGTTATTATTATTGTTCTTATTCCTTTCCTTGATCCTTATTTGGTTCCCTTATATTCCTCCTAAGGGAGGAATCATCTGGTACTTTTCTTTTGCCTTCTGACTTACTTTGCTGAGCATCATCCCTTCCAGTTCCATCCATGTTCCTATGAATGAGTCTAGCTTTTCATTTTTGATTGCTGAGTAATATTCCATCGTGTATATGTACCACATCTTCCCGATCCACTCATCTGTTTTTGGGCATTTAGGTTGTTTCCAGGTGTTACCTACTGTAAAGAGTGCTGCTATAAACATTAGAACATAAAGTTTGAAATAAAAGGATAGAGCAAGATAACTATGCAAACATCAATCAAAAGGAAACTGGTAGTTTTACAGCAACATCAAGTTTTTGATTCAAAATATATGTATGGAGGAATGTAGAGTAAACAAATAAGAGACTAAGAAAAAATTAATTACAATAAATTAAAAATTAAAATCAACCAATAATTGTAAATCTGAAACATTCCCTAGAGGAGGAGGAGGAAGAAGGAATAAAATGGGTGGGAAGAGTACAAGGGACTATGGTGATTGTGCATGGGTGAATTGGTGATGGGAATTTCATGGGGATGAGAAATACACACTGCACGAAAATGAAAAATAATGTAAAATATATATAAAATTTAAAAAATGACCTGTAAGACCAATAAAAAAAAAACACAAAATATATGTATGAAGCAAACACCCCCTACCCCAAAAAAATCAATGGGAAAATGGACAAATCCAGAATCAAACAGGAGATACTAAGACTCCATTCTCAATGCTCAATAGAAAAGGCAAACAAAACAATTAACATATAAAAATATAAATTATATAAATAGAAATATTAACTACATTGACTTAATTGGCAAAATAATATTGCACACAAAAATGATAACAATTTTAAAGGCACATAGAACATTTTCTAAAATTGACCATATGTTGAGCCATAAAGAAAGTATCAGAGAATTTTAAAAGACTGAAACCATTCAGTGCAGTCCTTTATCCTAATGAAATTAAACTAACCATCAATAACAAAGGAACAAATGGAAAAATCTGTTTGAATTGAAATTAGAGCTAAATTTCTTAATGATCCATGGCTCAAAAAAAAAAAGATAAAAATGGAAATTGTAAAGTATGTTGGATAACTAAGATACAACATATAAAGCTAGAAATCCAATGAAATCAGTTACTGGGGAGGGAGGGGAACAATACCTGGAAGCACATATATTAGAAAACAACCTCTGAAAATAAATGATTTAAGGTTCCATCTCAAGGGCCTCACTGGTGGCACAGGGGAAAAAGTCTCAGCACTATCAAGCTATGGTCAACCGCTGTGGCTTGAGTTCAATCTCAGTTAAGGAACTGATCTCTCTTGTCTCACCCACTGCTCCCCTCAGCAGTGTATTTCAATAGATCCACCTGTTCTGCTCCCCACTCTGTGTCTGGTGAATCTTCTCATGTCCTACACTTCTGGCCTACACCCCAGTTCATAAATAAATAAAAATAAATCTTATTAAAATAAAGTTTCCATCTCAAGAAACCATAAAAATAACTGTGAACATAATTAGAAGTAAAGTAGCAGAAAAAAAAAAAAGATAACTAGTAAATAAGAATGAAACAGCAAAGAGATGAAAGACGTACAACTGAGAAAATCAACAGACCCAAGGATCTTCCTCCCTGGTGGCCTATGAGTAAGTCTCCGGGCTATCACCAGTAGACCTAAGTTTGATCCCCGGCCAGGAAGGGAACCCACATGGCACAGCAGACCTCTCCTATCTTGCCCACTGCTCCCCTCAGCAATGCATTTCTGTGCTCTGTTCCCCACTGTCTCTGGTGACTCCTCTCATATCCTGCACCTCTGGCCTACACTCCAGTTCTATGTGCAAAAAAGGCAAAATCAACAATAAAAATTTGGTTCTTTAAAAAAAATAAAGATAATAGAATTAATAATCTATTAAAAATGATGAGAGAAAAGACAAATTGCAAATGTCATTGATGAAAAGGATTTTATAAAATTGCAAGCTCTGTTTAACACAAGGAACTTCAAGCATAATAAAGAGAAAATATTCACATTACATATATCATATAAAAGGACTTCTATTTTATCCAGAATATGTATCTTGAAAAGAATCCAATAAATCAATTAAAAAACAATAAAGAAAAATGACCTGATAGTAACTTCACAAAAGTTATGAAAGTTGCCAATAAGAACATGTAAAGATACTCAACATAATGAGTCATGGAGTAATCCAAAATTAAACCACAATGAGATGAATTCATAGGCACAAGAATCACATTTCAAAAATCATCTCATACCAAATGTTGGGAAGTATATGGACCAATGAGAAGTCCATTACACTGCTGGTAGGAGAGTAAATGGTGCAGTCATTTTGAAAAACTGATAGCTTTTTAGGAAGTTAAACATTTGACCCAGTGTTTCCTCTCCTGATTAACTAAAAAAAAAAAAAAAAAAAGAAATCTTATGGTCATAAAATGACTTGTACAGAATAACTTTATTCACAAAGACCAAAATTCACAAAAGACAAATGTGTATAAACAAAGAAAAGATAAACAATTGTGGTACATTTCTATACTCAGCAATAAACTGAACTTGCTACATCTATAAAATAGGTGAATTTCACATGTAATATATGATTTTATATAATTCATTTTCATAAAGACCAATAATAAACAAAACTGATCCATTAAAAATCAGAAAGATACTGGGTGAGAGTAGACAACAAAAAGGGTATATCAAAATATTAGGGTGACAGAAATGTTCTGCATCGTGTTTTGGAATTATGAAATAATCAAAATTTATCAGCCTGAATACTTGATGTGTATATATATTATATGTAAACTATACCCTGATTTTTAAAAGATGTACAAGGAAGCGAAATATCACACAACACTTTTTTTAAGTTTTTCAAAACTTGATCAGGACATTATAGGAAAGGAACATTATAGATCAGTCTCTCAAACATATACACAATGATACTGTATAAAATGTTAGCAAAATCAGGCTGGTCTGAGTGCAGCGGTGTTTACAATTAAAATATTAGCAAATCATCTTCAGTGATATTTGAAAAG
This sequence comes from Galemys pyrenaicus, assembly GCA_019455555.1. Classification (NCBI taxonomy): domain Eukaryota; kingdom Metazoa; phylum Chordata; class Mammalia; order Eulipotyphla; family Talpidae; genus Galemys; species Galemys pyrenaicus. Next base: position 279,458 of record JAGFMF010011486.1, on the reverse strand, counting down.
AATGATATACCATGCCAAATGGGACTTATTTACCACTGGAGAAAAATCAATGATAATTGTGATAGAGAAAAATCATCTAGCAAGAACTTCCATCAGGCTCTCAATAAAAGGGAATTTCTTTAAGTTAATAAAGGATGTCTACAGAAAAAAATCTATAGCAGGCATTATACTGAATGTTGGAATATTAAACACTCCCCCTGCTCCCAGATAAAGAAAAAATAACAATGTCCTTGTAACAATATACAATGCAGTGCTGGCAACGAAATATACAACCAATAAATATTAACTATTTCTCACTATTTTAAATTATTTATGACTTTCCTTTTATTTATTTTATTTGTGATTAGCTTTTGCTTTTGTTGGTATCTTATTTACAAAATTTAATGATTGCTTTTTAACTTTTGCTTCATTTTATCCCTTTAGCTTTTAAGTTTCTTTATTATTTTTCTTGTTATATAAATGATTACACAGTTGTTTCAACAGATACCATTTTATCATTTCTAGACAGTTTTTTTTTCTCCATGTATTGTCAACACTATGAAAAAAATAATATATTAACATCTGAAAATCTGATGTCCTTAGTGGTCTTTCTTAAATTTTACCTGTATACTTAGTTTTATCTTTAATAAAGCAAAAATTAAAAACCAAGTTTTAATAAAGATACAGAGAAAAACAAATCTTGTACTCTATTGGTGGGAATGTACATTGTATAGTGATTGTGAAAAGTTGTAAGGCTTTTCAAGTTGTATAGTTTCAAATAATAAAAATGAAATTACTATAAGATCCAGCAAACCCATTTCTAGAGATACAGCCCAAGGCAATGAAATCAGCACACCAAAGAGATGATTGTACTCATGTGTTCATTGCAGCCTTATTCACAATAACCAAATATAGAAATAACCTGAGTGTCCATCAACAGATGAGTGGCTAAAGAAATTTTGGTATACAAATGTGATGAAATATTATTAAATCTCTAAAAAGAAGAAATTGCTGCCAATTGCAATAACATGGGCCAACCTGAAGGATATTATGCCAGGAACAATAAACCATACAAAGGAAAGACAAAAACTGCACGCTCCCATTTATTTTGTGGAATCTAAAACAGTTGAATACATGGAAGCAGAAAGTAGAGAGAGCTATCACAGGGCACTATGTAGCTGTTAGGTAGAATGAATAAGTCAGACTTATGTACAGCAAGATGATTAGTTAATAACACTACTGCATCTCAGGAGTTCTAATCATACAAAAATGCAGCTATGTGAAGAGATGTTAGTTAGCTTGACTGTGGCAATCACACCACTGTGCATATGTCATACACCTGAAATACCTATAACTTTCATTTATAAAATAAAATAGCATTATTTTATGTGCATAACAACCAAACTAAGTCAAACCAAATCCTCAATCAGTATCTCTATCCTCTTCCCTAAACAAGACCAGACTCCAAATGTGCATTACTTTCTAGTTTCACCAGCTTTCTAAAGGTGATGTGTAGAATTTTAGGTTCAGTGCATTTTTAAACACAGAAGAAAAAATTTAATATTGTAAATATAATTATTGCTTCTATTCAAAATTTTCTTAAGCTTCAAATGACCTGCTATCACTTTCTTTGATGCTTTTAAAATTTATCATTTCCTTTAAATGTACTTTAATATTATTTTTGATGAGGGAAGGTATAACCTCCCCTAGTCATAGTATTTACTTTTATGTCAGAAAATGTCCTTTTTTTTTTCATTTGTCCTTAAATCATAGTTTGGAATCAGTGCAGTTGGGATTCGAGGATCTCCTTAAAAAAAAAAAATGCATTGCTTTTTATTTATGGTAACATCTGTTTTCAACACTGTATAATTTAGGAGCATAGATTCATACCACTTTGGACATATGTTACTATACCATATCCACACCAAGTCACCCATAATTCTCCACCACAGTCCATTGCCCCTCCCCACCTCAGTCCACACTTTACTCCACTTCTACCCTTCCATCCTGGTACCCTCTATTCTGCAGACAGAGTTCTAGGGTTTGTTTTGTTTTCATTTTGTCTGCTGCTTCATTTTGCTTCTTTATATTCCACATATGAATGAAATTATCTGGTATTTGTCCTTCTCCTTTTGACTTATTTCACATAGCATAATCCCTTCCAGTTCCATTTATGTTGTTGCAAAATAGCAAATTTTCATCTTATATTTTGTAGCTGCAGAGTACTCTGTTGTGCATATATACCACACCTTCTTACTCCACTGGGCAACAAATTTACTACCATAATTAATTGGTAATTATAAATTACCATATATGATTATAAATAGTGATGCAATGAATATAGAGGTGCATATATTCATTTAATCAGTGTTTTCCCCTTCTTTGAATAGATACCTAGGAGTAGAATGACTGGAGTACTAGATAGATCTATTTTCAATATTTTAAGAAACCTCCATACAATTTTCCAGAAAGGCTGGATCAGTCTACATTCCCATTAAAAAAATATGAGGCTTCCTCTTGCTCCACACACTCATAGTGATTGTTTCTGGTCTTTTTGATATGGGCCATTCTCACAATGTGAGGTGCTGTCAACTGGAATCACATGTTTGTTTTTTTCCTTCAGTAAGCTGAAGGTTTTCAATTAACTTTGGCCAAGCAGATGCCAATCAATCTCTCCCCTCTCGCCTATCCCAATTCCTGTCCTCTCTGTCTTCTTTCCTCTCTCCCCTTTTCCCTCCCTCCTCTCCTACACCCTCTCTGCACTTTTCCACTCTCCCTTCCACAATAGTTACAATGTGATCATTCTGGTTGTGAATTTATTTTTATTTGTTTTACTTGGCACAGCTAGGTTGCTTTTCAAAATGGCTCACCTCTTTATTTTAGGAAAATGTGTGTGTGGCCTTTTCTTTTAATTGATCATTACTATTGCTCTTTTATATCCTCTTTCCTTCCCTTGATCTTTCCAGTAGATATCTGTTAAACCATATTATGTCATCATGTCTCAACATTTTGTTTTGTGATGTTCTCTCCTTTCCATATTCCAAATGTTTAGCTGTCTTTTCTTTAGTTTTATTTATTTTTCCATAAAAACTATCATTTCAACAATTACATATTTCTCCTTTTATATTTACCACTAAGTGTTCTTATTTTATAAACTTTTTTTGTTTTAAAATGCTAATCTTTTTTATCTCATTGATAATTTCAAACATACTTATTTTAAAGCCTTTTTCATATTTTTTTATTCTTTAGGTGTAAATTCACTATTGCATTGGCTTAGTTCACTACCTTTTATAGTACTTACCTTATTTGCATATTTTCTAATTTTAAGACTATCTCTGTACTTCTTCTGAACCAATTCTCTGCTCTTTAAGCTGCTAGCAGTGCAGATTACATGTCTGAATTGGAGTCTAAACAAGAGGCTCTCATTCTCATCCTGTGTATATGATATAATTACATGCCCACCTTCATACCAATGGTGGACATGGCTCAAATCCAGGTACATATATCACCTGGCACCTCTAATTATACCTTAGGAATTTTGACTTTGGTAATTCCTTGTTTAGAGGTCTGTCTTATTAATTAATGGCTATTTAGCAGCATTGCTGGGCTCTACCCACTAAGTGTTGGTAATTCATGCTTAGTGGGTAGAGCCCACTGGCTGATTGATCCTGGGATTCATAGAAATGAGATTAATGGGCAGCAAACTAAATTATTACTGGGTCTCACGAACAGAAATATAGAATTCTTGCTGGCACAATGGCAGTTTATGACTTCTTACTCAGTTTTCAAACCTAAACTGGCACATAGATTTTCAAACCCCTTTTTGAAGGAGAAGTAAAGTTTTTTTGAGAAAGGAATCTGAAAGAAGACTACAAATATATATTCTGTATCTTCCCTGTGGCCATTTATCATGGCAACTATGCATTTGGGAAAGGGAAAACCCAAACTATCTGAAACTATTGGATGGCTTTGAACCGATGCTGGACATTGCCATGATCCATTGTCCATGGGGTAATAGAGAGCGGCAGGCAGATGGTGTTTTGTCTAAGCATCAAGAAAGATCACAATCTATTCTGTGGTTATCTCTCCAGGGTGTGTAATATTCTGCAGAACACGTGATACTCTCTGGAACAGAGGAATTAATAAGCTCACTAACTGGCAACATTTCCACACTGATTTCCTAACCTTTGTATTGAAATGTACTGTGGTCGAAAGGGTCAAATGGGAGCCTTGGAACTGGCATGGTGCCACCCAGACAAGACAGTAAAGCAAAACCTTCCTCACATACCTTCGGAACTACAGAAATTAGTGCCACCATAAAATTTTGTAAGATGCATGGGATGAGATTCCTTTCATATCACTGTTTATCTTTACTATTTGGCCAGTGCAAAAGCCAGATGTGTTTTAAGGAACTATTATAAATTATTGCAAACTATCTCAAATACTAATTATGATGACATTATTTTTCTGGAGCAAGTAAACAGATGAAAATTGGTATGTAGATTTTGACCAGAAAACACTTTTACTTCCCCTGCCAGAATCTGAAAATAATTGTTCACATTCACCTGGCAGAGATCACACTTTGCCATTTTAATATTTTGCCTTGGTCTGTATCAATTTTGTTCTCTGTCATAATATAGTCCAAAAGGAATCTGATTTCTGGGATATGTCTCATGACATTATTCTGGCACAGAGATTTTGTGCCTTTATGTTTCTTTAAATTATTTTCTCCTGGTGCCATTATGTTTTTGGAGCCAGTTTGTAAGAAGTAGCAAGAGTCTTAGATGACTCAGTATAGTACAATGGTGCCCAAGTGTGAGAGAAAATAACCATAAAATGTCAGAGGCCTGACATTCTGTTGAAGTTTATAGGATTCTGATTTTTTAGGCATTTGAGATATTGCTTGTAAAGACAACCTGCTTCAACATGTACTACTTTTGAAAGAAAAAACACATGGTTTGCGATAACATTTAGCATGAACTGGAGACATCATGCTAAATGAACTAAGTCAGAGAAGAAAAACAAATATTGCATGATTTCAGTCATATGTGGATATAGAACAAAACAAAGGAACTGACAACACTAATCCAAAACAAACCCTAAATATATGACTGCAGAATTGAGACTATGCAAAGTAAAGGGAGAGTGGGAGCAGGAACAAAGGGGGAGGGTCCTATGGGACTGAGGTAGGGATTTTGGGTGCTTTGATGTTGGATGTGGTGACATGCATCTGAGGAGATGTGAGCTTACTACCCTAAGTCATACATAGGATTGTTAATCAATATATCTCAATAAAAAAAATGAATTTTTTTTAAAAAAATAAAAGCACATGGTGAATAGTTATCTTTGAATTTTGAAGGCTACACATGCCACATTTAAGCATGATGTTCTAGTACATTTGCCAGGCAATCCATGAGGTTGTTAGCTCTGGGTGGATCCAGAAGAGCAGGCTCCAAAGCAGGCTTATGCTGCATTGAAAACTCTCTGGCACTTGGGTCATATGTCACCAGATGTCATGGCACTGGAAATATCTGCAGTTCTTGGAGTCTCTGGAAAAACTGAAAAGGAGACTCACAGAACAAATTTTAGAGTAAGAACATTCCCTCTTCTGCCAACAGTTACCCATCTGAAAAACAGCTCCAGATCATGGCTGATCGTGGGGGGCTAAATTACTGCCATACCAACATCTAACCAACGGGATAGTAGCATACCCACTTAATCATGGTGTTCCATGAAAAAATGAAATTGGTATATATAAAGCTGGACCTGAGTGTGTCCCCAAAGTACAACTACACTCTCTAGCCAGGGTGTTCAGACTATGTGGCTCCTGCCTCTACTGCTTCCTAACTTCTCCTCCTATGTCTCCCATGTCTACACAGACATTCCTTATGGCTAACCAATAGAGGAGGAAGTAAGGCAAGCCTGCTTTACAGATGGATGTTCTGTTATCTGCATAGCATCTATATTAGAGTTGTATGTGGGACTGGTCCTAAATGATAAAGATGAAGTAAAAGTCTCTCAGAAGAACTAACTTCATATACTAAATCTAGTTGTCCAGTTGCAAGGAGTGATGACCCAATATGGATTCACTTCCATTTATTCAGGGGAGGCTGCTGAAGAGTTGACCTATGGATTAAGTACTTGGAAGAACTATCTGTATAAGAAATTCCAGGGAAAGCAGTAGTAGGTCAATAAACTTTTGGGATGGACACAGGCAATATAAAAGCAGTTAATTATGCCTCTGTTAAGTCTTTAAATAAGGATTAGGCTGGATAATGACATGAAGCAAGTAAAGGAGGCTTAGGACACTGGGAGCAAATGCTATTTTATATACAATGGTTAGGACAAGTCTCATCGTTGAGGTGATATCTGAGAGAGCCCTGAACGAAGTGAGGGAGAACAGTGCTTTCTAGGCAGAGACCCCAGCAATTTCAAAAAGATCATTGGAAAGTATGTACTTGACACTTCAAAGAAATAGCAAAGTGGCCTGTGTGGTGGAAAGATGTGACTCATGAAAAGAGATCAGAGAGGTAAGAAACTTGGAAGGAGCTTGGATTTTACTGAGGGAATGATGGGGCACCATGGGCGGGGGTGGGGGTTGTTGAGTGGAACACTAATGTTTTCTGACTTTTTTTAAACTTTTGTCTTGAAAAGGTCTCTTTGGTTTGCTGAGCATAAATACTTTGCTGAGAGTAAAGTATTCCTTAGCTAAGGGCCGGGACAAAGACTGGATTGGAGTCTTCTATAGTAATCCAGAAAAAGATAATGGTGATCAGACTGGGGTGGTGGAAAGTACAGGCTTGAATAATTCTGCATATATTTTGAAAGTAGAGCTAACAGATATTACTGAGGGATTCAGTGTGAAAGAGAAGGGGATGAAGGAGAGAGAGAGAGAGAGAGAGAGAGAGAGAGAGAGAGAGAGAAAAGACAAGCAGGCAGAAAGACAGAGACAGAGACAGAGAGGAGAAAGAACTATTTGCTTTTAACTTGAGCAACTGGGAGGTTGGGATTGCTATTTCCTGCCATGTGGGATCCAGCAGGAGAAGCAGATTTTGTCAGGAAAGAGCAATTTTGTTTTGGACATACTCAATTTGAGTGGCACACTGAAAATCTCAGCAGGGGAGTGCCAGTAGACAGTTGAATATTATGCATTCAAGCCTGGAGTTTACTTTAGAGATCTGGGTTAGGCTGTAGTTTATGAAAGGTCTTATAGTTCTTTGTCATAATACCTGTGATATCCTATTGTATTTGATTTTATATTTGTACCCTTAATTCTAGGTTGTTTTCATTGTCCTAGACCAATGCTTAATAAATGCTTATTGAGCCAAATAAAGGTGTTCATGGCTCGCATTTACCCTCCTCTTCCCTTTTTTCCTCTCTCACTCACATCTGCTGAGGAAAGGAGATGAGCTGGACACATCTATTTGTTCCTAACACCTAGTCCTCCTACTAGCATACGTATTTGTTACATTGAATTAATTATTCTACACTCTTCAGCTCAATTTACATCTGTATTTACAAGATACTTTTTGGATTAACAGCCACAATTATAATTTTGAGATGGACTTCCTTTCAGGACCTAATCCCCCATTTCTGGATACCTTTTTAAGTTTCAGAAAAAATTAGACATAAAGGCAAACATTGGAGTAATTTATCTCATAGCCAAATATAATTGACCTTAGACTTCTCAAATATTTTTTTAAAAAGATTTATTTATTTATGCATACAACCACTGGGGTACAGGCCAGAGGTGTGGGGGGGAGGTGAGAGGATTCACCACAGAGAGCAGGGAGCAGAACAGGCAGATCAACGGAAGTACACTGCTGAGGAGAGCAGCGGGCACAGCAGGAGAGGTCTGCTGCACCATGTGGGTCGCCTCCCTGGCAGGCAGCAGGGATCGAACTCATGCTGCAGTGGCTAAGGTTTGCTTCATAGTGCGTTGCTTAACCCACTGCGCCATCAGGGAGGCCCCTAGACTTCTCAACTATTATCTATAGTATTTATATAGTCATCTATTGTATGACATCTTTCAGTTTCCAAAGACCTTTTGTACACATTTCTTCCCTATAATTCATGTAACCACTCTTAGAGAGTCAGTGAGGACTAGATTTGCCAAATTCAGCACAATTACTAAATGTCAGGGTTTGGGTTCAAACATGTTTTTGTGGCTGTAATCCAGGACTCCTTTGTCAACACCATCTTATCTTCCAGGTCTCTATAGTTTTGTTGCAAGCTAATAAAACATATACGGTAAAGACTCCCATTTGTTAGGATGGCTATTGTCAAAAACCCACTCAAGTGTTGGTGAGGTGTCAACAAACCAGCATGGAAAATATAATTTTTTAAGGATTTGTTTATTTATGCAATCAAGAACTGGGGTACAAGCCAGAGGTGTGGGGGGTGAGAGGATCTACCAGAGACAGAACAGGCAGATTAACTGAAATATACTGCTGAGGGGAGCAGTGAGCAAGGCTGGAGAGGTCTGCTGTGCCATGCGGGTCACCTCTCCAGCTGACAGCAGGGATTGAACTCGTGCTGCAGTGGCTGTGGTTTGCTTCATAGTACATTGCTTAACCCACTGCGCCACCAGGGAGCCCCCAGAATGGAAAATATTATGGCAGATATACATACACATATACAAACCAAACTAAAAATAGAATTACTATCTGTTGCAGCAATGCCAAAAGAATTGATTTTAGAAATCAATGCACTCCCATGCTCACTGTTGTGCCAGCCACAATAGCCAAATTCTGATGGAATCACCCAAATATCTACTGGTTGTTAAATGGATTAAAAAAAAAAAAACAAGCGTAGATAAGTACAAAAGAATGTTATTCAGCAATGTAAAGAGGATCCTGTCACATGGATGCACTAAGTGAAATATGCAGTCACTCTGTGACCAATACTGAGTGGTCGTCCTTATTGTGAAGTAAGTCAATTAGACAGATCCATGGAAATAGAGAAGAGAGGAATGGTGGTTGCCAGTGGCTGATGAAAGTGGGAAGGGGCACTTGCTGCTGATCGAGTGTATGAAGAAGCGTCAGTAGCACAGCATGAGCAAGTGCTAAGATCTGTTGCACAGCACTGTATCTCTGTTAACAATTTCTATTGCATGCTTCCTCTCAGAAGGAAAGAAAACCTTTTCATGCTTGTTTATTTTTTAAGAAATTATGGTAAGTTGGGGCCTCCCTGGTGGCACAATGGGTTAAGCAATGCACTATGAAGCAAGACACAGCCACTGCAGCACGAGTTCGATCCCTGCTGCTGGCCATGGAGCTGACCCACATGGTGCGGCGGAGCTCTCCTGCCTCACCCGCTGGCTGCTCTCCTCAGCAGTGTACTTCGGTCTATCTGCCTGTTCTGTTCCCCACTCCGTCTCTGATGAATCCTCTCACCCCTCGCACCTCTGGCCTGTACCCTGGTTCTTGCATGCATAAAGAAATAAATCTCTCTCTTTTTTTAAAGAAATTATGGTAAGTAAATAGTCTTGACAATAAAGATGTGCTAACACCTCACTCGGGTATTTTGTGAATTAGACTATCATCTGGTGTGTGTACTTTACAGGCTTACATGTTGCTTACTTTAGAAAGTTGAGTTTGGAAATGAATGTATTATTTTATGTGAAAAATTCTTAAAGTAGCTTCCAGTTTTGTAATTGTATTACATATAAATTGTTCTTATTTATGTTATTGATTGGAATCAGAGATAATGGAAAAGCTTTGCTCTGTGTACATTATATTAAAGAAAGTTTTCAGGGCCTACCTGGTGGCGCAGTGGGTTAAGCAATGCACTACGAAGCAAACCGCAGCCACTGCAGCACGGGTTCGATCCCTGCTGCCGGCCAGGGAGGGGACCCACATGGCGCAGCAGACTTCTCCTGCTGTGCCCGCTGCTCCCCTCAGCAGTGCGCTTCTGTTGATCTGCCTGTTCTGCTCCCTGCTCTCTGTGGTGAATCCTCTCACCGCCCCCCCCCCCACAACACCTCTGGCCTGTACCCCAGTGCTTGTATACATAAATCAATAAATCTTAAAAAAAAAAAAAAGAAAGAAAGAAAGTTTTCAGGGAGGGAGAGCACAAGGGACTGTGGTGATAGTTCTCAGGTGCTAGGGTGGTAGGAGCATTCTGGGGACTACACCTGAGGGGAGAAATCAAATATTGCACAAAAAAGAACAATGATATAAAAGGATAACTAACTAACTAAAATAAAATAAAGCAACCCTCAGAAGAAAAACAGCTTTCGGTTTATGGTCTTGTTATCAAATGTTTTGGTCAATGCATATTACTTTCATCTAATTAATGCATAATAAAAAATCTAGCATGATAAAAATATTGCTAAGAGGGTAGTTCTCGTGTCCTATTATAATAAAAAAATTTGGAGATGACTTATTGCCCATAAATCTGCAGGACTCCACTTTACTGATAAGATGCTGGAAAAGTCTCTGATTAGCAAAACATTTTGCGTAGCAGTGTGGCAACTGGTGCTACCAGGAGACATATGACTGTGATTTCTTCCGTTTCTGTCTTCACATTTTCAGTTGCATTTTTCAGGCCTGTCTGGGAAAGAGACAAACTTCTGCTTGCTGAGGTGCCTGCTCCAGAATGTAAAGTCGTGTCATTGATTTCTCCTCATACTGGTCTGTCTCATTTTCCTTTCTCTTTCAGGATCCCTTCTCTATTCCACCAGAAGACACTTGGCATTTCTTCCATCAACATTTCACCTGAACATTTAGGAAAATCTTGAAAAGGAGGTTGGGATGAGACTATGGCCCTAGTTCAGCTCTTGGACACTTATCCTTCCAGAGCCAACATTCAAAATATTTTCTGTCTCTTTTTAATTCACTGTAGTGCCAGGCAGACGTCAAAGGAAGCCACTTGGATCCCTTAGTGCCGGTAGAAGACCACATAGTGCCGGTAGAAGACCACATAGTGCCGGTAGAAGACATGGACTATTCATGTTGAAACACCCAGGCCCTCCTCCCTCTCTCTGAGGGAGTCTTCGTGAGTGTTTTTGCTCCCTCCAGTGAGAAAGATGCAGTGAGGTCTATGTGTAAAGCATAACCAGCCTTTTACACATCTGGAATGCTTCCACCGTCTATTTGCACAAAGCTGCTGGAGAAGACGGCGTACCCTGGCTGTGCAGTCTCACGCCATCGCTGCACATCACAGAACCTCTGCCTGGAGAAGCTCCGAGCTTCCCACTGCTGTAGCTGTGGCTTCTTTCCATCCATGGAGGCTTGAAGACGACTGAGGCAACCTTCACTTCATGCTCCTCTCCAGGATGGTGTAGCTGGAGAAGTGAGGTCTGCATCTTTCTGTGAGCCACACCTTAATTGCTCGTCCACCCAGCCTTCAATTCCCTTCCCTGTCCCAGTTTCCTTTGGGTGTGTCCAAATTTGGCAGCCAAGTTGCAAGTCTGTACTTTGCTATCTTCCTGGTTATCAGTGTCACTCTTTTCTGTCAGTTGCCTTGCAGGCTCCTTTTAGTGCTTTATTCAGGTCACAGTCATCTCAATGTATTGAGGTAAATAATTGGCATCATTAGGAAATCCTTGCATTTTTGCAAGAAGCTTCCATTTAGTCATGCTTTCTCCTGGATTCTTGTTTGCTTGAGATCAGTTTTAATGGAGTCCATTACAAAGCATCCTCTTAGAGGATACAGAGACAATAATGCTATAGGTTTAGACGGTCTCACTGTTCTCATGCACACAAGTAGAATCTGAAACAACACAGTTTTTTCACTGTCCACCACTGGAGTTCCAAGTGTGATGAGTTTTATTCTTATTGCAGTTTTTCACAGACTAGAAAATATTTTACACATTTAATTTTTTTAATCTCCTCTTTACCTTTTATGGAGTTTCCTACTTCTCACTTTTGTTAATATAATAATTCTTTAGGAATGGTGAAACTGAAAAGAGGATGTGAAAATTGGAGGAACTTGTGAGGCGTATGCCTCTCATATTTGTTAAAAAGACTAGATGTTTCTGATCTAAAAGTAGTGGAACAAGAACAGCTGAGATTGGTATCTCTCTCTAAAATTAGTTAAAATAATTCTATACCTTTCTTGTTCTCCAAATTGCATATTTTAAATTTTCTATGACATTTATGTAAGCCCTCTCCAGCTTCCTTTCAGGATCTTTTACCTTTGTCTTGAAGGAACTTTGAGAAACACAGCCTTTGATTTTATCGGGTCTGAGAATTCACAGAAAAGGAAACACAAGGATTTTTTGCACAACAGCAACTAAAGTAGTTTTAAGAACCTAGTGTGAAAAAGGGTGTTTTTCAGTTGGCCTCTTTTAAATGTATTTTAACAAAATGCATGAAAATTTGTATATTTGTTGCCCCGCACATATGGAGGACAAGAACCTGTATGCCGATTGGGGTCCTGTAGGGTCACCAGTGCTCCTTGTTCTTTGAGGAACACTACTCCATGCAAGGAACACTCTCTGGGAGAGTATTGCAGCCACTGCCAGTCTAAATAAGAGGCTGAGAAAATAAACAGATGCGCTCAGAGCAAAACACACATGTAAATTAATCGTAGTAACAGAGACCCGAAACACTATGGTTGTGGCGCCAGCATTGGGACTTCTTTTAAGTTGAAAATGAGAACTGTAGGAAGTTTAACTTCAATAGGGCATATTTTAGATTTCTGTCTTCAATCCCTATATTAAAGGAAATTTATCTGCTGGTATCACATCCATCCCTTGGAAGTATACAGGTATTATTCTTAACATTATCCTAGCTAATTATTAATTTTTCACCTGAGTGAATCTAAGAGTTATTATAAAATCCTACTCTCTCTTATTTTACTTTCATTAAGGATAGATTACTTGGATTATTCCATGTTAAAAAACAAGACTATGAGGGGTCTCCCTGGTGGTGCAAGGGGTTAAGCATCCTCACTGTGGCATGGGTTTGATTTCCAGCCAGGGAGGTGACCCCCATGGCTCAGCAGACCTCTCCTGTCACGCCCGCTGCTCCCCTCAGCAGTGTACTTCAGTCCATCTGCCTGTTCTGTTCTCGCTCTGCCTCTGGTGAATCCTCTTGCTCCCCCCACCTCTGGCCTGTACCCCAGTTCTTGTATGCACTAATCACATGTGCACACACCTTAAGAGCACATGTATATCTGAGTGAACTTGTGTGCAAGAAAAAGCATGCCCTAGTTGTAGGGGCTGATAGTGATATTATTTCCATTTTTTTTCAACATATACCTTGTGTTCTATGTATATTCCTTATACTAAAATCTTTCTGTTAGTGGTTTAGTTGGAAGGGTTTAAAAGAGGAGTCACATCGAGGAGTCTGTCTTGAAGATAAGTTAAGGTGGATTGCTTACTGGGCACAGCAGATTGTTTGTTAAGTATCATAAATAGACAAAAGTATACTTCCCAAGAGGCAAGCTCATTCAGTTTGCTTCATTAACTTTCTAGGACTGTGTTCATTAGCACTGAGTAGAATATCATTTGCAATATTTGGAAATTTATTCCTTATCTGGAGTCCCCCTTTTAATTTTTGGTTTTCTATAGGCTTGTTAGAGTTAAAATAATAGATATTCTGAAGTCATAAAATCATTTATTGTTACCAATTATTTTGGGTTATATATGGTTAAAATTTCCATTCCATTGTTAAGAAAATTGATGTTTAGAGAAACTAACCTGACCACAGTCTCAGGGTCAATAATAGTTTGATTTGGGGTCTGTTGGATTCAAGATACATGCTTCTAACAACTATGTTAGACTGTTCCTGGAGTTCTAAAATCTAATCTGGACTAAGGGTGCTATCTATACCAATTCTAAATATAAATTAAGGAAGAAAGAGAGAGAAGCTGACATATTCATTTTTTTTTTTTTTACTAAACTAACCTGTAGAATAACCAGAATATTTTCCCTTATTAAAAAACAAACAAAAAATACAACCTTACTTAACTATTTCCTGAGTCACAATAACCTGAGATTTAAATGGATTATGATAAACAGCAGCAATGAGACAAAAATTATGGTTTAACACTCATTAGTAGAATCACTAGGGTCCTCACATCCTTAGCAAACTTTCTTTTGAGGGGTTTTCATATTCTTCACTTTCCCAAGATGGTTTCCTTCTCCCAGCCCTTCTTATTGGTGTCTGATATTCAGTTTTTTTCCAGTGCTTCCCATCCCTGGCCAACCTCTGAGTTAACATTTTCTTTCACTTCCACATCAGTAATGATGTTCCTATTGTCATAGAAGTGTGTTGAGTTCTTAGTTTCTCATTGTTTTTTATGGTCCCCTGGTTCTGTGGTCACCTGATTGCATTCTGGAAGATGATACTATGAGTGTGGTACCCCACATTGCTTATTCTTAGAGCCCTAAACCAACCTCAGTCACTGTGCCCAGCATCTTCTCACCCTACTAGGAGCTGGCCTGGATTTGAAGGTGTGGCCTTCTTCTAGGAGAGCTATTCCTATACTTCAGCTCTTTAGCCTCAGGATGTCTTATTACTGTCTTTCCTCATGACACTTGGTTCTATAGTCAGGCCCAGATATACCTGAGTTATTAGTGTTCAAGTGATTTGGGCCCTTACTCCAGGAACTTTGGCTTCATTTTTTGTGACTTTTCTCTCTTGTCTCACTTAGATAAACATCTGCCAGATCCTTTTAAATAAACATCTGGAATCTAGTTCTTCAAATTCTGAAGGTCCCCACATTTAACCACCCAACTAATAGGGTATCCTGGTTTTTATCTCTTTTATAACTAGTGCTTCTTCACTATCACCTGTCTCAGAACATGACCACCTATCATTAAGTTGAGTGAAGTAATGTATATTCCTATAAGGAAGGTGTACCAGGAAGCTACTCCCAGAAACTCCTTTGCTCCTACCTAGACAATTCCCAAATGGGATGTTCATATCCTTGTTGGTAAGCAAGGCAATCTTGCAGCAGAGAAAGAAAATATTGCACTTTTAATTTTATTTGATTTTTATCTAGAGGAAAGTAAACTATAAACCAGATAGACTTTATGTATTGACACTCTTGCCCTTGATATGACTAAAGGTGTCATATCACACATGGCCTGAGGGAAGGGGCAGTCACCTGGTCACTGGTGATCAGCGTGATAACACATCCTATCAGTTAGGTTTGCCTGGTTAGGGAGAGTACAGATTACATGATCTGACTTGACTAAGTGAAATCTTATAATATGACTCAGTGTCTTACCAAAATGGCTACAATGAAATTAAGAATGATGACAAAAGAGGGGAAACATGGAATTCACTCTTCTGCACTCAATTTAAGTCCTCATCAGAAATTTTAAGAAGCAAAATAATGAATACTTAATCTGATATCAAACAAGTAAACAAAATAATCAATTACTCAAAAAACATCCAAAATAATCAACAAGACTTTGCTACAAGGATTTTAGGACATTATGACTAGAAAGAATCTCATTTAAGGATATATATCTGTGTTATGAGAGAGCAGTCATTACAACTGGAAACCCATTTAAAAATGAGCAATTCAAAATTTAAGTGGGAGCTATAAATTTTTGATACATTAAATAAATAGAAAACAAAGCCATTAACAGATAATAATAATACTAAATAAAATTACTTTAAAATTACATTTCATTTTTATTTTATCAGTTTGAAATTCATTTAATAAGTGTGTTACCTGTGATGTAGACATAGATAGATGATTTATAAATAACTACACAAAAAAACTACAAGTTTTGAAACATGGTGGGTGATGTGGACTAGCCACTACTACCAACACTGTAGAAGAAACCCTGAATCTCATCAGGCTCAGCCTGGATGAATGAATTTATGTGAAAATGAGAATGACAGAGAGCTTTGTGACTGACATTTAAATATGACATTGAGATATATGGAAGAAATTGTGACTATGTTCCTAATTGATGAGGAAATCTATACATCAACCAAATAGAAGACTCTGAGGGTCTTTGTCTGGGGAGGTAATATTGTACTAGTTGATCATTCAGGGAGAGTTGATTAACACAAAAAATTAATTCTGTATGGAAAATAGACTTTTTACAATTGTTTTTTAATTTTTTAAAAAAATTTTAAAGACATTTTTATTTATGCTACAAGAGCTGTGGTACAGGCCAGAGGAGTGGGGGGTGAGAGGATTCACCAGAGACAGAGTGGGGAGCAGAACAGGAAGATGGACTGAAATACACTGCTGAGGGGAGCAGTGGGAAAGGCAGGAGAGGTCTGCAGGGCCATGTGGGTCCCCTTCCCCCCCTGGGGATCTAACTCTGCACTGTGTAGTGGCTGTAGAAGCCCACAGTGTGACACTCAATCCCTTGCACCACCAGAGAGACCCAGAATTGCTTTTTATTTTTTTAGTACAGTAAAAATAACAATTATTTTATTTATTTATTTGATTATTTTGACATCATTTGTATTCCCCAGGGAGTTCCCACTACCATTCCACCCGTGCACCATCACCTCAGTCCTCTGTGCTCTTTCTGCCTTCATCCCCGTTTTTACCCTCCCCTTCTCCCCCTCCCCCCCATGGTCCCTTTGGTTTATCTTTGACCTTTTGGTATTGTTGAGTTTTTGTTTGCCTTTGGTTGTAATTTCCCATTTCCTTGAGTTTCTTCTTCTTCTTTTTTTTTTTTTGTTGTTGTTGTTGCTCTTTCGTATTCCTCCTAATAGTGAAGCCATCCGATATTTTTCTTTTGCCTTCTGACTTGTTTCACTGAGTATAATTCCTTCTAGCTCCATCCATGTTTCTATAAATGGCCCTAGCTTGTTATTTTTGAATGCTGAATAATATTCCATTGTGTATATGTACCACATCTTCTTGATCCAGTCCTCTACTTTTGGGCATTTGGGTTGTTTCCAAGTCTTACTAATTACAAATAGTGTTACAATAAACATAGGTGTATAGGTGCTCTTTTGGATCAGTGTTTTTGTGTCCTTTGGATAGATTCCTAGGAGTGGGATTGCCCGATCATATGGTAGTTCCATTTCTAGTAGACTGAGGAACCTCCATACAGCCTTACATAATGGTTGGATTAGCTTGCATTCCCACCAGCAGTGTACTAGGGTTCCTTTTTCTCCACATCCTCACCAGCATTTGTTATTGTGGGTTTTTTTTTTTTGATGTGTGCCACTCTTACCGGTGTAAGGTGGTACCTCATTGTGGTCTTAATTTGCATTTCTCTGATTATGAGGGATGCTGAGCATTTTCTCATGTGCCTCTTGGCCATGTGTATGTCCTCTTTGGAGAAGTGTCTTTTAAGTTCTTCTTCCCATTTTTTGATTGGGTTTTTTACTTTATTTTTCTTGAGACTTATGAGTTCTTTGTATATCTTTGTGATTAGACCCTTCTCTGTTGTGTGGAGCAAAGATTTTTTCCCATTCAGTGGGGTTTCTTTTGTTCTGTTTAATGTTTCCTTTGCTGTACAGAAGCTTTTTATCTTGATGTAGTCCCACCTGTTTATCTTCTCTCTCATTTTTATTGCTTTAGGGACTGCCACATTGAAAGCACTATTGAGATGTAAGTCTTGCAGCGTTTTACCTATGTTTTCCTCTATTTACTTTATAGTTTCAGGTCAGAATTGCTTTTTTAACCATAAAAGATATTCAAAAGCAAAACCTGTGGAGATTTTTATATTAAGAAATGATCAAGAAGTCTTCCAATCTTAAAATGAGTTGACATATAGATAACTCAAATTCTTAAGCTAAATGACATCTTAATTTTTCTGCAACCCAAATGTGGTTACTAAGATATGGAACATTTTTTCAGGAGTTAATCTGCTCCAATTATTTTTTTCAGGTAATTTCTTATTTTTTTCTTTAAATTAAATTTGTTTCCTTTTTTGATTAAAAAATAACTATACAAACATAGTTGCATTTGTTCAGCACTTTTACATGGATAGTAAAAATAGTAAAAAAATTGCCAGAAATGATGTTTTTGAAAGGAAAAAGAAAGAGCAGCATGTTCTTATGCAAAGTTGTATTAGGAACATTTTTAAATTGTTGACAACAAATAAAAAGAATTAATTTTCTTTGTCTGCCCTCCCATGAGTTTTCCTTAGAGTTTCTTCCAATTTCAATGGCATTTCCATTCTGTTTTTGCTCTTTCAAGTGGAAATGCCAGCCAAACAATCCTAATATTGCCATACTGTGAAACTAAGACCAAATATCCCCATTCCATTGCCTTTCATCTTAATACCTCCAAATTTTTCTTTAAAACTCTACAGGATCTATCCCCACTGTACTGTGTCCCAAATCATCAACTATAATTTGCCCTGACTACACATTGCTTCCCACCTCACCTCCTTAGTCTTAAACGTGGCAGGTGGCTGCTCCTTTGTTTGGGCCTTTTTTCATCCCAGATTTTTACATGGTTAACATCCTGCCTCTTTGGGTCTTTTTGCAACTTTATTTTCACTGGCCTGAAAAACCATGTCTCCCTTGTTCCCTTGCTTTATTTATCTTCTAGAGATATCATTATAGAACATGCAATTTAATTTATCTGTTTTGTATATTTTATCCTCCAGCTGAATGAAAACTCCATGAGGCTAGAAAGTTTTATTTGTCATTTCTAATGCCTGAACAATTTCTGACATATAATTGGGATCAGTACATATTTGTTGAATAAATAAACGAACAAATACATTGTGTGCTACTTTTAAAGTTAGTTAGATGAGGAGTCAACATAGTGTTGGAAATCCTAGCTAGAGCAATTAGGGTATAGAAAGATATAGAATGAATTTAAATTTGGAAAGAAAAAGTAAAAATATGAGTATTTGCAGATGATATGATAATATACATAGAAATCCCTAAAGACTGCACCAAAAAAAGATTAAAAATCATAAATCAGTGCAGTAAAAATGATAGGCTAGAAATCATTGTACAAAAATTTGTATTCTTGTACACAAACAATGAACTAAAAAAGAAAGAAATCAGTAACACAATACCACTCATTATCATATAAAAGAGAATTAAATACCTAGAAGTAAACTTAACAAAGGGAGTGAAAGACCTACATAATTAAAATAATAAGGTATGGTTACCAGAAGTATAAGAAGACACAAAGAAAGGGAAAGATATTCCTAGCTCAGAGTAAATCTGTGGTTTCAATGCAACGCCAATCAAAGTTTCAATGAAATCTTATAAGAAATAGAACAAACATTACTGAAATTTATATGGAGCCACAGAAGAATGAAGAGTCAAAGCAGTCATGACCAAAGAGAAGAGAAAATGTATCATAGTCCCAGATTTCAACTGTACTACATAAATGTAGTACTTTTTTGGAATAAAAAACATGGAGCTTAATGGAATAGAATTGAGACCCCAGTAAAGTCACATTAATATGGACAGTTAATGTATGAAAAAGAAGTCAAGAATTTACAGTTGAGGGCCTCCTTGGTAGGGTAGGGGTAAAGCCTCAGCACTATCACTTTTATAACCCAAGTTCCATCCCTGGGCAGGGAGCTAACCCACATATGGCACAACAGACTCTCCTATCTATCCCATTGCTCCTCTTAATAGTTATTTCGGTAAATCTGCTTATTCTACTCCCTCTCTGTCTCTGGTGAGTCCTCTCACTCCCAATACCTCTGGCCTATTCCCCACTTCTTCTACACGAAAAATAAAGAATACACAATGCAGAAAGAAAAATATTTTCAGCAAATAATGATGGGTAAACTGGACACTCATATGGAAAAGAATAAAACTACACCACTATCTCACAAACTAAATTTAATTCAAAGTGAATTAAAGACTTGAATGTAAGACCTAAAACCATGAAATATATAGAATAAAACATCGGCAAGACATTTCATGGCATTGGCTTCAGTGATGCCTTTGGAAACAAAAGCAAAAATAAACACATGGGGCAACATTAAACCAAAAGTTTCTACAACAGTAAAAGAAAATATCATTAAAGTGAAAAGACTTCGTACTGAATGAGAGAAAGTAATTATGACTAGTAAATCAGACAAGTGACTAGTATCTAAGATCTATAAAGAACTCATACAACTCAACAAAAAGACAAGAATCTAACTAGACAACTAACAAAAAAGAAAAATGGCAATGAGACCTAAATAGACACTATTCCAAAGGATATAGACAGATGGCCAAAGGGCACACGACAAAAAAATCTCATTATTACTTAATATCAGGGAAATGCAAATTAAAACCACGATGGGTTGTCACCTCATATATGTGCAAATGACCCATCTCAAAAAGACCAGAAACAAGTGATAGTGAGGGCATGGAGAAAGAAGACCCCTGGTATATTTTTGGTGGGAATATAAACTGTCCAGCCCATATGGAAAACAGTGTGGAGATTTCTCAGAATAATAAAAGTAGATCTATCATGGGCCTCCCTGGTGTGCAGGGGTTAAAATCTTAATGCTACAAAGCTATCACCAGCCACTACAGCTTGAGTTCAATCCCAGGTGAGGGAGCTGATCCACATGGCATAGCAGACCTCTCCTGTCTCACCCGCTGCTCCCCTCAGCAGTGTATTTCAGTGAATCCTCTCATTCTGCTCCCCATTCGGTCTCTGTTGAATCCTCTCATCTCCCACACCTCTGGCCTGCACCTGAATTCTTGTATGCATAAATAAATAAAAATAAATCTTAAAAAAATAGCTCTATCCTAAGATCAAGAAATTTCACTCCTAGCCAAAGAATATAAAAAGTTATTCTAAAGGATATATGCATTCCATTATTCATTGTAGCACTATTTACAATAATCAAATTAAGTGTCCAACCTCAGTGACAGATGAGTGAATTAAGATGTGTTATAGATACACAGCAGAATACTACTTAGCTGAAAACAAATGGAGAAATGTCACTATTTACAATGACATGGTTGAGCTGGAAGGGATCATCTAAACAACTTAAGTCATAATGTGGGTTATAAAAAACAAAGCAAAGAAACTGCCAAAACTAAACCCAAAGTAAACCCTAGAAATCTGACTGATGAAATGGGACCACCAGAAGGGGAGCATGGGGTGTAGAGGGCAAAGTGGGTTGGGAGCCCAATGGCATATGGTTGAGGAATATGGGTGTTTTGGTGGTGCATGTGGTGTGGTAACACACATCTGCAGTGTGAACTTGTACTTCTAAATCAAATAGTGTTGCAAATTAATGTTACCTCAATAAAAACTAATACTATAAAAATGCTAGATGGTAATTTAAATTCAACTTTAATTATCATACATGTTTACTGTTGTAATTATATCACATATGGAAAGTGAGTTTTGGCTGGTCCATGGATTAGGGCTTTTTGGAAGTGTTCAATAATGGCATTTTGATGCACAATACTTAAGAGGAAAGTGATATTTCACAAAATATTTAATTTTGGAGATCTATGAATCATTAAAATTCTAGGAAATATTAGTAGAAGACTTTTTTTTGATAAATTTATTGGAATATTAAAAGTAATATGTAGAAAATGCTTAGAAACAATCTAAATATTTTCTACATAAAGACCTTATAGAGGGCTAGTACATTAGATTCAATGAAATGTTTTACATGTATGTTCTATTGCCATAGCACTGTAGAATTAAAAAGACACCATGCCTTTGGAAAACTTGAATTCCAGAAAGTAATATGACCTGGTGAATCTACCAAGGAAGAAAGACATTTTATGGCTAACAGTAAAGAAGACAAACAGCATTAGGGTAACATCAACTTTAGAAAGCAGTGAGCATTGGGAGCAATTCCTTCTTACAAAATAATCTGTTCCTCCTTTGGAAGGGGAGAGAAATGAAAGGATGAATAAAGAGCATGAAATAAGAAACTTCTGCAGACATATAATCACAGTTACTACCAACCTTCACAGAATACATTCACTTAAGGAGAACTGAAAGCAGATATTTCCTTCTCTAAGGATCAATCTAATTCTGGCCTCCAGGTAATGGAGGCATGATGATGCCTCCGAGTTAATACCTCTCTGTTAATACCACTCTTTTATCACTAAAGAGGAATCAGGAAGGAGGTCACACATCAATTATCCTGAGTTGCACACAAAACTTGCAGGGTATTCCTGAAATCACACATTCCCTGGACACAACTGAAATATTGCAAAAATGATCCAGTTACTTTCCATCTGCTCTAAAACAAAACAAAGCAAAACAAAATAAAAAGCCTCTGTGAAGCATTTTACTCTTCAGCAGTTCTTAGAACAATCAAGTTTGCCAATGGGCTGCTGAATAATTGGTTTTATAGTTTATGATTTTTCTCAGGTAGAGACAGTATTTATAGGATTTTACAATTATAGTGATAAATTTATTTTGCTAGCATTGTTGATTTGGCAGAGATTCAGGTTTTTATGATACCATCCAAATATTAAGTTTTCAAAATATAATTTGCCTTCATTACTCTGATGGAAGATACCTCTGAATTCTTTGTAAGTAGGGAAATATAACTTCTATTAGTGTTAATGAAGCAATAGTCAGTTGTTATATTTCAAAATTTATTAGATGGAGAGTTTCTTGTTAATGTTAAGATCCTCAAAGCTAAGGTCTGTGTCTAATTCATATTTCTGTCCTTACAACATTGTTTTTGCACATGACAGATTCTCAGAATAAAAGTTCTTAGATAAATGAGTGATTCAATCAATAACGAAAGGTTAAATTAAAAATGAATATCAAAGACATGCTTGCCATGTCTATGAATCTTAAAACATAGGCAAGGAGACAGTGATTACATTAACATAAGGTAGTATAAAATGGCAAGTTCTTATGAATTCCAACAGTGGGATGGCCTCCTGGTAGATACTGAATTTAAAGTGGTATTGAAAAATGAGCAGACTTCAATAACTAGAGCTATGTGATAGCCCTGGGGATCTAGCGGCGGAGTAAAGGCCTCTGGTGAGGTGTGTTCCATACAGAGTGAGGTCAGTAGAGAAAACAGGCCTAGAATGCCAAAGGAAGGAGTTGAGACTACATTCTACAAATGATATTGAACTGCGCACAATGAGAGAATCCATTCAGTTATCAGATACTTACAAACTTCGGGGGAGAGGAGAGAGACACAATTTAAGGATACAAGACACAGTAAGTGTCACAAAAGTGATAGGTGCTCCTATGAGTGTGTGCACTGGGTGTGGAAGCTGATTGTACCTCTGCTGTCTTAGCAGCCAGGGCTGCTGGGCCTGAGCTGAGCACTGTCTCTTCATGTCCGATATTTCCCATTGCGCCCAGATTTATTTTCTTTTATTTTATTTATTTATTATTTATGCATACAAGCACAGGGGTACAGGTCAGAAGTGTGGGGGGTGAGAGGATTCACCACAGAGAGCGGGGAGCAGAACAGGCAGATCAACAGAAGTACACTGCTGAGGGGAGCAGCGGGCACAGCAGGAGAGGTCTGCTGCGCCATGTGGGTCCCCCTCCTGGCCAGCGGCAGGGATCGAACTCGTGCTGCAGTGGCTGCGGTTTGCTTCATAGTGTGTTGCTTAACCCACTGCACCACCAGGGAGGCCCCCATTGCGCCCAGATTTAAAAACACTGACTGCATGAAGCAGGCCCAAGAGGCTTAGTCCCGGGAGCCTCCAGGCAATTCATCTCATTTCCACGGTCCTAGTTTTCCCATGAGGGCTGAAATCCTTTGCCACAGACTGGCCACCAGACAGCCTCCAGCAGAGCTATTAATGTTTCCAAGGGCTCCAGATCTAGCATGAGTCATGTAGGAAATTCCAAACTTATTTTTCAAATTCTTTAAGAATCACAGGGAAAAGTCATCATATTCCTTAACATTAACACGCAGGGCTTTACTGTTGTCTCCTTTGATCCAAACATATGATAGGAGATAGTTACATTTTAGTGATTGTGAGAGTGAAAATGAAGGCGATACAAATTTTTACCATCATTTTTACTCTCTTTAAGGAATAGCAAGCTCCAAATAACAGCCAATTTAATTTTGGGCAAACACAGAATTATCACAATGTTGTAAATATGGGTTAAGAAGACACATGCTTTTTCATAAGTTTATAACCACAGTCTATCAAATTTAAAGTAAAAAAATTAAATGTGGTTGGGTTTGCAGAGAAAGTAACTTAAACCTCACTAGATATTTAACTTGCTTTAAAAGTGAAGAGGGTGAGTTATGAACTTGGATAACAACATTTACAGAAAATTCTAATCAAGACAGGAGTTGGTGTTAACCACTTTGGTAGCTTAGAAAAATGAAAACTGAGAAGTATGTTCTCACATGAGGCTAAAGGAAGGAAAGTGGCTTGTGTGTTTCCAGTGGGGTGTCAGTGTTCCAAGTATGTTAGTGTCCTTGCCCTTCGCACATGGTGCAGACCACGCTACCTCTCCTTCCCATTTTCAAGGCACCACTTCAGACTTTATATGAAGTCTATCAGTGATTGACCTTGTGTAGTTTTACCTGAATTTTCTCTTAGTTTTTCAGCATTTTTCTGCCTAGAACGCAGATGGCTGTCTTCCCAATAACCTATAACTGAGCACCTTGGACCCCTGCTCCTGACCCCTGGAGGCTGACTTAGCTGCAGGTCTTCTACCTTGACCACCTGAGCACCTGGCTTCTGACTCGCACTTGCACTAACCCGGGACACTCTCCCATTTAGCTGTGAGCATCACTACTTGATGACCTTGACTTTGATGTCCTCAGTGAATTCCATTCTCAATCACCACATTGCTGTAAGACCTCATTAAGGAGTTATGTGGAGTCACTTCCTTGGGAAGTTTTCATAAGAGAGGCTGAATAAACCAATTTCGATGGTGTGACTGCAGCCTTGGATTCAGAGGCGTCCTTGATAATTCCAATAAATCCATGATCTTCACCAACATTGTTGATACAAACCACACTGGGCCAGGCAAAAAAGAAAGAAATTCTGTGGGTGATAAAAAATTTAACAACCTCATCTCAGTCTCAATTTCAACTCCTCCTCACATGAGATGTATCATTTATGGGTGGATATAAATCTGGGAAACTAAAGCTAAAGGAAATGTGGGATTATGATAATATAAACCAAAGGAGGACCACAAAAATGCTGGATATTTATTTCTCCTTTAATTATTACATATTGCTAGTGTTACAGGGCAGGGAGAGGGGTACCCCAGAACCCCCAAACCTGCCTGCTCTAAACGGGTTCTGTCATCTGCCACATCAAGACAAACATATAAGACCTTTAATGGAAAGGAACTTTAATACAATTAGTAAACAATACAAAAAAGACAAAGAATATAGTTACTAAATCAAGCATCCAAAGTTACCCAGCCCCTCAAGGGTGAAAATCCAGCCAAATAGGATTGGCTCAAAGCAAGGCCAGAAATCCTGCCACAACTCTAAAGCATCTTTCAGTGGTGACCCATCAAAAGTGTCAGAAAGAGTCAGGCAAATCTAGGAGGAAAAGAGCAAAATCAAAAGCAAGATAAATGCTGCCATTGTTAAGGTCCCCACAGGTCTCTCACCCACATCCGTTTCAACCAGAACAGGACCGAAAAAGCAAGTGCAGTTTCTTCACATGGCTCTCTGTTCCATGGGCCTCCTCCAACTCTCTTGATGCTCTCCATCCTGCTTCTTTCCGCCTTCCTTCCTTCCTCAGTCTCCTCTCTAGCATCTTCTTATCACTGCTCAGCCCCAGCCTATGTAGGGTGGGGCAGGGATCCTGGAACTTAACTTCTTCCTGGGGGACCACCTGTTACACTAACCCCTTTTAATTTTTATTCCACCATATCTATGATGGTACAGATTTGTCTTAGGAGACAGTCTTTTTTGGGATTTCAGTATATGTAAGAGAAACAACAATTAGTCAGTGACTGTCCATGAATGTCCAGTAGCACAGTCTATTACTGGAAAATAGTCCATTAGTCCATGTCAAAAGAAAAACAAAAAATGAAAAACATCTGGAGGCATTAGCCAAAACTAAACAGTGAATATATAAAAATTACAAGAAGAAAGAAATCTCAAAATCTGGTTTAACTTATGCAAAAACAAGTTCTCTCCACCTTGATTCCAACTTTATCCATAGCACAGCAAAATATTTGCTAACTAAATCTACTTTTAGATCATTTTACCTATTTTTTCATAAAATCAGAGGGCAGAATAACCAAATGGCAATATTGGCTGGCTTTGTTGGAATAATCCAGATAGAATCAGTGTGAACTCATGACATCCAGTCCGTGTTGGTTTCAGGAATAAAGTTGGTCTCACCAGACTCTACCTGGGGTTTCCTCTTCTTAAGGTTACCAGCACATTTTTCTGGGTTGTCCAGTCCTGCCAATGGAGGCAAGCTTCCTCACCTTCTTTGGAAGTCTCTGGAACCCTCCAAACAAATAAGCAGTTTCTCCTCTTGTTGGTTCAGCTCTACATCAAACTCCAGGAAGAATTCCAATTAAAGCCATACAATGGAATCCATTTCCAATTCTCTAATTTAAGCAGACAAAATACCCTGAGTTAGGCAAAAATAGACTCTGCCATGAGTAGTAGAAATTACTACCATTATTATTTGTACTGTGTTGCTATCAAGGAGAGAGAAAATGCAAACACGAGTTAGCTCTGTGGGGAAAAATTCAGCATTGCTGCAGATTCTGATCATTTAAAACAAGAAAATGATCTTTGAAACAAAATGTGTAGAAACAAAATGTAAAAAAAAAAATCACTAGTATTATTTGAAACCAGACTTATCAAGAATCAGTTTTATCTGCAAAGGTCTGTTCAGTTTTGTAAGAAATTTTAACTGTCAAAAGTTCCATCAATTAGAATTAGTTGAAGTATTTTATTTTCACATATTTTCTCCAGAAACAATTATTACAGATATCAAACCATTGACCTATATACTATCTTAGGACAACAATCAAAATTTACAATTTATATACATATCAGGTACTGAAAGGATTTATACCAGTGTTAATATTTTTTTTACATGCCAAAGTTTTACTTTTTTCCCCAAGTGGCAATGCTTCCTTTTCCATTTTATTTCACCAGTTAAACCAAATAGGATGAATTCATATAATGCCTTTCCCAAGAGGAAAGGGAAATATTTTATGAACTGTCTCAGGAGCTCTACTGAGGTTCCACAAAATTTGGTCAACCAAATGACAGACTACCACATTTTTACTTTAATTTAGATTTCTGGGAAGCTTTGCCATAAATACTAGAAAACAACAACAATCATTTAATTTTTATGAAAGCACTGGTTCAGTTTAGTAGTATAATGTTGACAAGCCATAACCTTTTGTTTTCTGTTTTTCAAAAACCTTAAATTTTCTCAAACTCCCATTTTCCTGACACTTAAAAGACATTATGTACCCAACATTATCCAGACAAAAGATAAAATTATACCCAATACAACCTTATAAGTATGATTTAAAACAACCCACTAGACTACAAATTAGTTACTATTAACCAAAAATTATTTCATATCATGTGTTCTTAAAACACTTGTACCAGTTTCTGTTAATTTTTTTTCACAATATCTATACACACCATCTATACAACTTCTAGAGACCAAGATAGGCACAAGGGAAGGACATAAGGACATACAGACATACAACATACAGACACAGAGAGTTCTTTAGTTATGCCATGTGGAATATTTTATGTAACTGCAAAAGGGTGCTTCCCAGGAAGAAGTTAAGTTCCAGGATCCCTGCCCCACCCTACATAGGCTGGGGCTGAGCAGTGATAAGAAGATGCTAGAGAGGAGACTGAGGAAGGAAGGAAGGCGGAAAGAAGCAGGATGGAGAGCATCAAGAGAGTTGGAGGAGGCCCATGGAACAGAGAGCCATGTGAAGAAACTGCACTTGCTTTTTCGGTCCTGTTCTGGTTGAAACGGATGTGGGTGAGAGACCTGTGGGGACCTTAACAATGGCAGCATTTATCTTGCTTTTGATTTTGCTCTTTTCCTCCTAGATTTGCCTGACTCTTTCTGACACTTTTGATGGGTCACCACTGAAAGATGCTTTAGAGTTGTGGCAGGATTTCTGGCCTTGCTTTGAGCCAATCCTATTTGGCTGGATTTTCACCCTTGAGGGGCTGGGTAACTTTGGATGCTTGATTTAGTAACTATATTCTTTGTCTTTTTTGTATTGTTTACTAATTGTATTAAAGTTCCTTTCCATTAAAGGTCTTATATGTTTGTCTTGATGTGGCAGATGACAGAACCCGTTTAGAGCAGGCAGGTTTGGGGGTTCTGGGGTACCCCTCTCCCTGCCCTGTAACAACAGTAGTTTTACTCTACAGGCTCAGAAAAAAATCTCGAACTCCAAAAATATGTGGAATGTTGCTGGTAGAAATCAGAGGTTTCAGTTGTCATCTTTCAAAACTAAAACTTTGGAAGCAGGAACAGTTTTATTAATTACAAGAGTTACATGACCTTATTTATCACTTTAGGTTTAGGTTTTTAGTATTTAAGTCTTTTCATTAGAAGTCAATCCCGGGGTATCCTGTACAGCAGCTGAAAGAGAAAGCTCAACAGTTAACTTTTAAGCAAAAGGAAGTCATCTCTTGTTAGCCACCAAACTTATAATACCTGGGTTTCCTGGAACAGAACCTGAAAAAACAAAACCAAAATATCAATAGTTAACTTTCAATGAAAAGGAGTCATCTCCTTACTTCTGTTGGCCACTCTGGGACAGAAGCTGAAAGAGAAGATTCAACATCAAAGTACAGATTACACCTCCCCACACCAGGGAGGGACAGCAACAACACAGGTATAAAAACCTGGCCTACTTACATCATGCACATTACAGATTGCTTTTCACAATTGACCTTAGTAGAAAGCAGAATCTTAAAATCTAGTCTTACACCAGCAATCAAAGAAATCCAGAATTCAAATGGCAAACATGCCCAAAACAAATTGTGTAGAAAAAAATTCATAGAAGCAAATCCTTTCAGATTCAGACTAAATCTATTTAATTTTTCTGATCCAGACTTTGCAAAAATTCAATTTATCACCAAAAATCCAGCGAGGCTACAATCACTCAAGGCTTCCTTTTCCTTAACACCCAGGCATACATATGCTACTTTAAACACAACTGGTCCATGTTGGCTTGCAAAACCCTTCTTCAGGCAAAGATCAGAAAGTAGTCAAAGTCAAAACCAAAGTCAAAGCAACATATCACTGAAGAATATTGTTTTTAGAAATGTTAATAAGACCTGTAAGACAGCAAGAGATCACAATAAAAGTCCAAATTCACAGCAACAAGAATTTAGGAGTTTCAGAGAAGCCTTCCAAGTGACCTCAGAGGCCAACTTGATCTGGCCACATGATCCAACTTACAACCACCTTTGGAGTATAACTGCTACACAGAACAATTTCCACAAATTCAAACCTCTTAGTAAGTGACTACAAAAAATTACACACATACACACAGAATTTACACAAGGAACAAGCCAGTTTTTTTCAACAGCAAATCTACACATATCTGAAACAAACATACTAGAAAAACCAAAAACGACATTTGAGCATATGGCAGCCAGTGCCATGGGAGAGGCAAATTTCTCCATGGGACTGACTAACCATGGTTAGCTCCAGTCCCTGTTCACATGGGTGCCAAATCTGTTACACTAGTAGGAAATCTAAATTAACAACTCATCATATTTTTCACCTTTAGAGAGAATCCTAAAAACCTGAAGACACTTCTATTTAAATTGTTGTGGCATGCTTTAAGATGAACGGATATAATGTAACAGGGTGGTCCCCAGGAAAAGGGGAAGTTCCAAGATCACTGCCCATCCCTAAGTAGGGTGGAACTGAGCAGGGATAAGAAGATGCTTGAGTGGAGACTAAAAGGAGGAAATAAGGAAGAAGGAAGCAGGATGGAGAGCATCAAGGGGAGTTGGAAGAGGCCCATGGAACAGAGAGACATGTGAAGAAACTGTGCTTGCTTCTTGGTCCTGGACTGGTTGGTACAGATGTGGGTGAGAGACCCGCGGGGAGCTTAACAATGGCAGCATTTATCTTGCTTTTGATTTTGCTCTTTTCCTTCCAGATTTGTCTGACTCTTTCTGACCCTTTTCTATGGGTCTCCACCAACAGGTCCTTTGGATGTGTGGCAGGCTTTTGGGCCTTGCGTTGGGCCAATCCTATTTGGCTAGATTTTTACCCTTGAGGGGATGGTTAACTTTGAATGCTTGATTTAGTAACTATATTCTTTGTCTTTTTTGTATTGTTTGCTAATTACATTAAATTTCCTTTCCATTAAAGGTCTTATACTTTTGTATTGACAGGGGAATAGCAGAGCCCATTTGGAGCGGGCAGGTTTGGGGGTTCTGGGGTTTCCCTCTCCCTGCCGTGTAACAATAAGACATCAAGGAATCTGGGCAGGAGGAGACCAGACTGGACTGCTCCATATTAACCCCATTGTGGGACACTGCCTGACCCCTCTAATGGTGATAACACAGGTAATGCAGGTAATGGTATACGACTGATGGAAACCCTTCTCTCTTTCTTGGTGGATCGGAATAACATGCAGGGCTTCAGGCACCTCCTGCCTTTCACACGGGACATTGTGCCCAGAGAAAAAAAACAATGTGTGTGCTTGAAGAAGGGTCCCCGATGCCTAGCCCAGGGGCCATCTCCAGGCAATTTATCTCACTTCAACTGTCCGGTGTTTTCCCATGAGAGCTGAAATTCTACCCTGCAAACTGGCCGCTGGACAGCCTGCGCCTGGCATTTCCTTCAGCAGAGCAAATTCCTAGTGTCCTTACAGGAATCCTGACCCAGAAATGCACCTCAATAGGTAAGAAGTTAAAAAAACATAAACAAACAGGGGAAACAAACTGGGAGATAAAACATTCTTGAGCTCCGGGAACTCAGAAAGGGTATTTGGAGCACAATTCACACTTGGGCCAGCCAGTTCTGTTCATGCTGATAAGTCATTTTGAGAAAAACAAATGAATTCATATCTGATAAACCGGCACATTGATAATACCGAATTCCTTTCGCCTTTCTAAGCCTCTGTCAGGGAAGGGGATAGATAAGTTCTTGCTTTGCAAGGGCCGAGGAGGTAAGATTTACTGTAGATGCGACACAATGGCATATTTCTCAGTTTAAAGTTTCGCAAGGATTGTACTGATAAGTGACCCTTCCCCCACCCATCCCCGACAAATAATTAACAGGCTTCGTGTCCCTATACCTGCTGTTAGAATGGAAGCTGATAAAATCTGTTTCAAGAGTGTCCATTGTTCCAGCCCCAAATAAGAATGGCTGAGAGGGTCTCCTGAGGCTTTTATGATTTTATAATGAATTTTTGGAGGTCCTTTAGGTCCTGTTGCTCTGTATACATTTATACACATACACACACACACACACAGAGCCAAGTCCTCTTTCTACTCATCCTTAGACACCTAG
Source organism: Galemys pyrenaicus (assembly GCA_019455555.1). Classification (NCBI taxonomy): domain Eukaryota; kingdom Metazoa; phylum Chordata; class Mammalia; order Eulipotyphla; family Talpidae; genus Galemys; species Galemys pyrenaicus. Next base: position 248,202 of record JAGFMF010011486.1, on the reverse strand, counting down.
TAACCTGGTGACCCCAGAGGAAAACCAAGTAAGCAGATTAGAGATCCTGCCTGGATTCTAAATGTTAGCTCCTGACAGAGCAACTTCTGATTCTTCTGCTAGATTTAGCACTGACTTGTATTTTTTATTAGTCTTGGTGATGTTAAAGAGTAGAACATAACAAGTAAAAAAAAGACCTGAATAATCTGGTGGGGGTAAGCAAAGCATGGATGAAGAAGAAAGAGCGCCAGTGAGGTATTTCTGATTCTCTCTGGAGAAGTTGAGAATTAGTTTATAAAAAAAAAATATATTTAAGCTGTATCTTGAAATATGGGTAGAAAAGGGACAGATGAGTGTTTTCCAAATACCTTCTACAAGTAGGTATGCTTAAATGTTTATTTATTAATTCATTCTCAAGAAACGCTAACCTTCGGGATAGAAATATTAGTAAGAAAGGCTTGTTTATGTTCATCACGAAAATGATATAGTTGTTTAGGAACTACAAACAGGTAAGAAGACAATATAACACAGTCTGCTTAAAACTGAAAAAGACTATGGAAGAGGGCAGGTTGTCAGCACGTAGTGTATGAGTGAGGAAAATGAGCTCTTACTTCCTCTCTGCCCCTCCTTTGACCCTTTCTCCCTGCAAGACAGAGTAAGTGCTCTCTTCTTATTTCCACAGCAATATATCACCTTGCTTCTTAGAGTCCCTCAGGAGAGTTGTATGATAGCACTTTGATCAAAATTTTCAGAAAGAGCATCCCTGGTGGCTCGGGTTAAATTCTCAACATTACCAAGTTAATACCACCGAGCCATGAGTTCGATCCCAGGTTGGAGCCAAACGTCATGGCACAGCAGACCTCTCCTTCTCTTGCCTGCTGTTCCCCTCAGGAGTGTATTTCATTAGAGCTTTCTGTTCTGCTCCCCATTCTGTCTCTGGTGAATCCTCTCACCATCTGCACCTCTTGCTTGAACCCTAGCTCTTGTATGCATAAAGACAAAATGAATCTTTTTTAAAAAATTCAGAAACAGAAATTCTCCTGCTTTGTTCCCTTAAACTGTGGATTATATTTTGTTTTCCTCGACCAAGAACAGGCTACTTAGGCAGAGCCCCCCTCACTTCTTGCTCAGTGCTGGTGGTTCAAAGCAGTGTTCAGAGCCTCATGGATGGCCTGCTGGTCTGTGTTGGGATACAAATGTTCATCTGCTACCTGCAGTCACTCCACCAAAGACTACACCAAAGACATCTCTCCTACCTTAGTTACCGCTCTTCCAAATAAGTTTTGACTAAGTAAACAAAATGTTCTTTTCCACCCTCTACAGCCAGAATTTCTGTCATTGTTCATATATTAGGAGATGAATCTGTTAAATCAATGGTGCTTTTGTATCATTAGAGGGCAGACTTCCCTTGGAATAGCAAACAAAGGAGAGTTTTAAGAAATTAAAATATTTGATATGAAGCTTTGGGTTCTTCTCTTGGTGACTGAATATCAGCGAGGGGGAAGAATAAAGGAGAGTGGTGAAAATAACAAAGATATTGCCCACTAACTTTGGGACAATTATTCATTATTAATCACATGCTTAGTGTACAGCAGTGTGCTAAACCACATGTCCCATTAGTAGGTCATGGATCAATTTATTGCATTCAAAGAGCACTAAAATATAAAATAGAACAAAGTAAAAAATAGGTACATTCCATTTGGTAAGAAGAAATATCTCATGAAATTTTGCTTCATATATATGTTTGGGAATGTGTTGTGAATCAAAGCATGGAAGTTATTTCTATTATTAGAGTGTCGAGGTCAAACATTTTGAAATATTAGTCTAAGGAAGCAAATGTTACTTTTATGGTTAAAATATGTATAAACTAATATAAAAATTAACTGGTTGGCACGGTGATTTACACACTGATAAGTCAGAATAGTAAGAACCAACTACCTAAGAATCTTGAAGAAATAGAACGCATTTTATGTCATCCACAAATACTAATACCGTTGTCTTAGAACTTTTAGTACTTTTCTTTTATTGTAAATCTGTTATAAAAGAAACATAATAAACTGATTCTTGGCTCATTTATATGCCAGTTCTACCATTCTTTAGATGTATGATTTGGTGGAAATTATCTAAGCTATTTCTGCCAAGTTGTTTTATCTTCAAAATTAGAATACTTTCACTTGTAAACACAATTATTTTAACTATACTAGCTAATGTATGTAAAGTTTAAGCCCCAGCTCTAGAACATAGCAAATATTCAGTAAGTGATAGTGCTAATGGTTCAAAGGAATTAAACATTTTTTCCTTTTTCCTAACTTAAGAATCCAAGTGCAGAACTAGCTGTGTGACAACTGATAAACCAACTCAGAAACCCACTTCTTGAGCAAGAGGCATCTTTGCCCTCACCCACACTTGAGAAACTACTTACTAGGTGAGAATAATACATTAGCATAAATAGCATGGTATAAAAGTTGATTTCAAAAATCTGCATCAGTCTAGCTAAGAGGATGCATTGTATTTGTCTTACTCCTGTTGAAAAACTGAAGAACATGATGTCTCTATTCAGGGTGTGTAAGTTGACTGCTGACTTAGAGCAACTCACTACCTTGAATGGGACCCTTTTTCTTGTTTCCGTTTCAGGTCATGATGCTAAAGAACAGCACAGAATGTCTGTCATGTTTACATGCAGTAGCTTTTGAGTGTCCTATGAGAGGAATTGCACATAGGTTAATCAATTGCATTTTAAATATGTAACCAAAAGTAATGTTATTTGTGAATTGGAGGTAACACAATTCATTAAACACATAATATCTTTTTTCTTGAAAGTTACCTGGTGTCCTCTCTCATGGCCAACTATCTCAGGGGACTTAGATTAGGAACTTTCTGGAGATTGAGCCCACAGTTCACAGTCACATGTGCTAGTGATGGCTTACCTCAACATGTAACAGAATCATATGGGTTCTGAGCTGTAAGATATAGTAGAGATTATCTAGAACACAGGTCAACAAGTGAGTTGACAAAGCCAGCAATCTCAGATTATTTGTTCAGTTTTACCATAAAGGTTAGTATGTGGCTCAGACATTCTGTCTCTAGGCCCAGCACCCTTCACACTCCATTCTAAATTCCCAACAATGGGCATGAAGTAAAGGCAGGCCTTATAGTTCAAGGTCGTGGCAGGACTATTTAGGGCTACCTTCACAAAGCCAGCTGGCAAGTTCTCACTCAGCCTAGTCATAGGACAGACTTTCCAGGAGAGGCAGGAAACTGGGCTTACTGCCACTCAACATCCCATATTTCTCTCTAAAGTACAAAAAGAAACTGATTCCCTTTTCTGAAGGGTATTTGACTATATATTTTAAAAGCCCAGTGAATATTCATGACTTGACACAGTGATGCCAGTCCTAGAATTCATGAAGAAAGAATCTGGATGAGAGCAAGGATTTAGCTACAAGTATAGCAGTGCTTTAAAAATCACAAGAACGGGCCCACCCTGGTGGCACAGTGGGTTAAGCAATGCACTATGAGGCAGACCGCAGCCACTGCAGCATGAGTTCGATCCCTGCTGCCGGCCAGGGAGGGGACCCACATGGCGTGGTAGACCTCTCCTGCTCCCCTCAGCAGTGTATTTCAGTCAGATCTGCCTGTTCTGTTCCCCGCTCTCTCTCTGGTGGATCCTCTCACCACCCCCATTCTTGCCTGTACCTCAGTTCTTGTATGAATAAAAAAATAAATCTTTAAAAAAATAAATAAAAAATCACAAGATCTTGGACCCATAAGAAGTATTTAAATATATGATGGATGTATGTGTTTATGTATATGATGGTATCTATGTGCATATATCATCTTTATTTTGTAATCATAAAAATGCTATTTTAGAAAATGACATCCAGTAACCTGGGGGGAAATATTCTTGATACATTATTCAGGAAAAGTATCTTAACAAATAGTGTATACAGAAAGATTGTAATTTTGTGATAGAACTCTATATTTATACTTATATTTGCTTAAATCAAGGGCTCAGATTAAATACTCCACTTTATCAAGCATGGGTGATAAAATGACTGAGTCATTAATATTTTTGCACTTGAATTTTGTTATATTTTCCAAAATAAATGAATCTGGATACACATTATTTTTGTAATGACTCAAAACCATTATTAAAGTCTGGTTTCTTACTTTGCTATACTTCAGGAGTAGTTCCAGCAGGCTGAGGATGGGTGGTGGCATTTAGACCTTCAGTGGATGAACAGTGATAAGAACGAGGATGAATCATATTCTGAAGATTAACTACTTGCTGTATTTCCCAGTCCTTTGGTTTTAGTTTGCATTTTACCAAGTACAAGATTTAAAAAAAATAATAAAACACTTACAAATTTCTTCTAAAGGTAAACTAAAGGTAATCATCATAAGTGCATCACCACACACTATAAGGGCAACCAAATAAACTTCAAACTAAATCGGTAATAATGAAGCTAGACCAAAAGCAATTTATCATTGAAAAGCAAGAATGACAGTCACTGACAATTGTGCAGCTGAAATGAAAAAGATGAGGCACTTTTAAAAGCCACCTTCTTAAAAATATATATGGAATAAATGTTGGCATGTATGCCTCTAACATAGGGGCTAGGCATTGTTACCATGAAATCTGGTGTTTTATAAATACAAAATTTTGGATGATTTTACTTTTAGGAGGAATATAGGAGAAACTAGGAGATCAGAAAGAAAAAAAGAAAGAAGGAAAAAGCCAAAATTAGCAGGCAACTATAAACCAGAGACGTTCAGCTGCAGAGAGAAAAGGAGAGCGATTAAAACAAGACGGGAAGAGCACAAGAAACTGCGGTGATAGTTCATGGATGAGTTGGGGCTGGGAATTTTATGGGAATTACACCTGTGAGGAGAAATCAAGCATTGTACAAAAATGAACAATTTTATATATATACATATATATACGCTCCAAAAAAAGATATAAAATTTGAATTTTCAATAAAATCTCATAATAGACTATTTTTGGTTTATGAATACAAAGTATATAAAATAGGTCACAATTTACTTTAGCAAGTTGGTTCTACATAAAATGAAAATCTATGGCCTTATACATCACTGGATTTCGTAAGAAAGGACACTCATTTTAAAAATCAACATTGAATATAACCAAGGTCCCAAGTTAAATCCCTCTGGATCACTGTGAGTTTAGGGATTTATTTTTTGATTAAACATTTTTATTTTCTAACATTATTCTTTTTTGAATGGGTTATGCCCAGTAAAATGAGTTTAGGGAATTCTTGGTCAATATAAAGTGAGTATATGGATTAGAGTCAGATGTGATGGTTCACCCAGAGATTTTGAACATTGCCAACGTGCAGGGGAAGACCAAAAAGCTTCTTCTGAAAGTCTGCAAAATTCCAGAAAGTTTTCTTCATTTTCTTTATGTTCCTTCCTTCATTCCCATCTCCTTCTCCTTCAAGATCTAAGAAACATAGAAATAGAAGGTTGACCATAGACTGTGGAGGGTGACCCACGCCAGTGCTTTTGTCTTGTTTGGGTTTTTTCCTGGTTATTTTTCACTTTCTTGGGTTTTTAGCAAGCCATCTCTCATTCCTGGGTAATAACTTTCTTTTTTAACCAATATCCATCCATATCCCACAGGAATTTTTTTTTTTTTTTGCATAGAAGAGCTGGGGTGCAAGCCAAAGGTATGGAAGGTGAGAGGATTCACCAGCGACAGAGTGGGAAACAAAACAATGGATCTACTGAAATACACTGCTGAGGGAAGCAGCAGAAAAGGCAGGAGAGGTTTGCTGTGCTTACATGGGTTAGTTTCCTGGCTGGGGATCAAACTCAGGCCATAGAGGTGAAAACATTGATAGTGCATTAAGCTCTAGGCTACCAGGGAGGCTTGAGTTGTAGAATTTAGCAAACAGTGCGAGACTGGGAAATCTTTAATAACCTCCATCTTCAGATAATTAATGATTGTGAGAAAATTCTTAACTAAGCTCAAGAAGAAAACCTGAGAATCCTAACCTTTAGACCATGATGCCTGAGCCTTAGAATGTTTAAGAATTATCTGTGACTTATGTAATGGGGTAGAGACTATTAATTCCAACATCTGAAAGGGTTTTTATCGCCCCACCCCCCGCCCTTTAAGGAGAGCTTGGCATGTCAGATGTCACCTGACTTTGACAGCTGACATGTCTCCCTCCAGGGACAGAGGGTAATGACTACAGTAGCAGTGATCTGGAGGCCTCATGGTCTTATGGGCACCGAGATGATGATGGGCTGAGGTAGTGGCCTTGGTTGACAGGGCCAGGCTCTGAGGCTAGTTAGGGCTCCAGACTGGAGGGCACCTGGTGCTCCTGCCCTCTGTATGGACCCTGCAGTGTCTCAAGCCTTGGCACTCTCAGAAGCCCAGGAGCTTTGTCTCTTGACCCCTCCATCCTGATGTCTACTCTGCTCTCTGTGACGTCTTTGAACTTAAGTTTGTGTTTGTTTGTTTTGCTTTGTTTTTGACTCTCTGTCAACTCAAACTTGCTTTCAAAAATGGTGCTGATCATTATCTGACATGTGAGTGCAGACTCAGGTGCCAACAGCTTCTGCACAGAATTGTCATCCTCGTGTTTCCTGAAACGGTGTTACGTTCTTGTCAAGTGGTAGGGTTGGAGTCATACTTTGGAGACTAGGAGTTTTTCCCAGATTCCCTGAAATCACATAAGAGTTATTTCTTCCTTGGATAAGGTCCTTAGATACAATGGGAATGGTTGAAAGGTGTTAATGTAAGACATAAACCATTACTGGCTGCTTGGAGCTCTCTGTAGGGCCTCCCAACAGAGAATTCTCATTTTTTTTTTTCAGGTCAGGATAGGCCAAGACACAAGCCAAGTGTCTCTGTTAGATCTTTACTTACAACTGTGCAGTATACACAAGGACTTAAATTAGTTGTGCCTCAGTTTTCCTTATCTATAAAGTGGGTATAACTAGTACTATCTTATAAGAGGGATAAGTGTAGTAGTATTATATAAAGGCATTTGACAGATAGTTTGACACCCCAGAAGTCATTCTTGGATAATAGTGATTGCTGTCACCTCTGAGGCTTGAGGGGTTGTGACCTAACTTGGAATACTGCCTTAGATGAGATATTTGGTGTTGTTTGTTTCTAAATCGAAAGGATCAGCATTATGTAGCAGGCCATCTTTTCTTACTTTGGGCATTTGAGGACCATATGGCAAGGGGTTATCTCCAGAAACCCTCTTTGGACTTCAAGTAGTTCTCCTGGTCAAGCAGAGCACACACACACCCAGCTGCACATCCTTCCCTCAGCCTCTCTTCTAACACAAGATTTAATTGCCTGACTTGGTTCACCATATATTTCTGCCTGTTCATTTTGACTTGTGTCCCATGTCAACTAGTGTCCCAAGAAAAGAACCCAATTGTCTCTCAGAAGAAAAGGAAAATCTTCTCTGTATGGCTAATTGCCTACAATAAGGCTAATCCATAAATCTTAATAAGCCATCATACATTTCAGTCATAGCTGTTGTGAGTCACAGTCACATGGCAATAACAAGTTTATACATCTGTACATGCTGCTAGATTCAGCTCCTTGAAGTGATTTTCATGTATCATTAAAGTCAAATAAGGGAGGTGCAAAGCACATTACCTTGTTAATCAGTTACTTAACCTTTGTTTACTGAGACTAGTCAGGGAGTGCAAAGGTGATGGTTCCATGCTAGGGAAACACTTGTATAGGAGTGAAAGTATCCCATGGCATCCAAGAAAAGAAGCTGGGTATTTCTGTGCATTCTGATCCCCAGGAGGATGTGGGTATAAGACTGCATGGATATTAGTCAGCTTGGGTGATTATAACAAACTACCTTAGAGCAGGTGGCTTTTAAGAGCTTACTTCTCATAGATTTGGAGGCTGGGAATTACAAGATCAAGATGCTGGCAGAGACTGTGTCTGGGTTGCAGACTGCTGACTCTTGTAGCCTCACTTGGTGGAAAAAGAATTAGCTAGCTCTCCAGACTTTCCTTATAAGGACACTAGTCCTATCCATGAGAGTCTCACTATCATGATATAACCATCTCTTATATATCCCACCTCCAAATACCATCACATAGGGACCAGACTTTCAACATAGTAATTGGAGACGGGGAGGGGAGCATAAACATTCAGTCCATTTCATTGTCTTTTTGAAACATCAACTTCGAATGCTACCACTTTTGCGTAACTACTCGCCACCTCTTCCACTGGAAAGGGCTGTGGCAGGAATGTAGGTGGGAAAGGACAGGTATGTCTACTGGACACAGTTCTTACAGCATCCCCAGAGCACAGCAACAGCCCAGCAGCCTGTCAGTCACTTACTCTGTACCTTAAGAAGATAAGAACAAGTTAATTGTACCATTTGCCAACAGAGTCCCCACCACCTTTTCTACATGCTTGTGCTTTGGAATAAACAGCCTTGGAGTCACAGTTTGGAACAAAGTTATTTTTATTCTCACCCTTATGACAAACTATCCTCTAAAACAACAATGCCTGGGTCATCAAAAGCTGTGTTTCTAAGAGGAGTCTGTCAATGTTCCCAATTCTGTGACTCTGTAGCCATTTGTGGCTACAGTCATCTCTTTCATTCCCAGTAAATCTCCAAGCAAATACACACCTTTGCTAGTGAGAAAAGGACAGGAAAGCACATCCAAGAACAAGAAAATCAGATGTATAAATCAGAGCTGGCTAAGTTACCAAGATGGAATGTTCTATCTTTGTTGTTTTTTTTTTTTAAGATTTATTTATTTATGCATACAAGCACTGGGGTACAAGCCAGAGGTGTGGGGGTAGTGAGAGAATCCACCAGACAGAGCAGGGGGCAGAACAGGCAGATTGACAGAAACACACTGCCGAGGGGAGCAGCTGGCGAGGCAGAAGAGGTCTGCTGAGCCATGTGGGTCCCCTCCCTGGCCGGCGCCAGGGATTGAACTTGTGCTGCAGTGGCTGCAGTTTGCTTCATAGTGCATTGCTTAACCCACTGTGCCACCAGGGCAGGCCCTGTTTTGTTTTATTTGATCTTGGGCTCTGTTCTACAGGATGGGGGAAAAGAAAGCAAGAAGTTATTCACAAGGAGAAATACCTAAGAGGGAGGAAGGATGTTATAAGAGTTAAATGGTGAATACTTGACCTAAAAGTGAGAACCAAGAACTGAAATACTTATTTTACATTTTATTAAGTAAAAATAATGGTTCTGTCTTCTGTGAGCATCTGCCCCTTTGTTCTTTACCTTGGCTGTCATCTTTAGGGATGGAAAAAAACGGGGCAATGGAAGAGGAGGTTCTCTTAGTGCCTCCCCACTCCCCCACCCCCAACCTGGCTACTTACTCCTCTGCTCCAGCTCCCAGTGAAAATCCATTACTGCAGCACTGGCCACCATAGTGAAGTTGGCTTTTTCTTATGGCTTAGAACCAAGTTATTCACCTTTATGTTTCAAGAGCAAGCCTATAGCATGTTTAAGAAATGTTTGGAAAGAGCTAGAGAACTTACTCTAATAATTTTGTTGTTTGCCCAAATGGTTAAAAACCCTTAAGTTGGATGCCTCATAATACTTGATCCATTCTCTATTCCTGACCGTTGAGAGAAAATGAAAATCCTTACCATAGAAAGATAAAGAGGGAGGGGCCTCTGTGGTGGTGCAATAGGTTAGCACCACAATATGAAGCAAACTGTAGCCACTGCAGCACGAGTTCTATCTTTGACCCTGGCCAGAGCAGTGACCCACATGGCTCAGCAGACCTCTCCTGACTCGCTCACTGCTCCCCTCAGCAGTGTACTTCAATCAGTCTGCCTGTTCTGCTCCCCACTCTGTCTCTGGTGGATCCTCTCACTGACCACACCTCTGACCTGTACCCCAGTGCTTGTATGCATAAATAAATAAATCTTTTTTAAAAATTAAAGATAAAGAGGGACTGATGTTCATGTAAGACTTATGCGAACAATATTGAAATAAGGTAAACATCACTGTGCACAGTTACTGTGGCTGAGCCTGTCTCTCTTCTAGGAAGAGGTCTGAGGTTAGCTGACAGCTCAGTGCTTCCTGAAGACACCCCAACCTGCTGGACCAAGAAGAATGGCGAGCTTTTACGTTACAAATGAGGTGTGAAGGAATCTAATCGTCAAAAGTGTGAGAAGAAAATTGGAAGAAGGGGGTTGGATGTGTTCATACCATCAGGCAGCAAACCAATATTTATCCTGGCTTGAGAGATTTTTTAATCTTTCCTGAGCTCCATTTGTCCTCCTTCAACTTTCCTGACAAGTTGGCATAGAATACTTATGGTTGGAATAAAATTCCTATAATATTCCTACTGTTAGCTAAAACAACAACAACAAAAGGTCAGCATAGATAATTGTTCCTTTTTTTTAAAAAGATTTATTTATTTATGCATACAAGTACTGGGGTACAGACCAGAGGTGTGGGGGTGGTGAGAGAATCCACCAGACAGAGCAGGGGGCAGAACAGGCAGATGAACTGAAACACACTGCTGAGGGGAGCAGCAGGCGAGGCAGGAGCGGTCTGCTGAGCCATGTGGGTCCCCTCCCTGGCCGGCGGCAGGGACTGAACTCGTGCTGCAGTGGCTGTGGGTTTGCTTCACAGTGCTTTGCTTAACCCACTGCGCCACCAGGGCGGGCCCTAGATCATTGTTCTTAATACAACACATAAAATGAATTTTTTATCAGATGACTTTAAATGGAAAATGTTCAACATCACTAATAATCAGGGAAATGCAAAACAAAACCACAATGAGATATATCACATCACACCTGTGAGAATGACTTGAATTAAAAAAACTGGTAACAACAAATGCTCGCGAAGATGTGGAGAAAAAGGAACCCTCTTACACTGCTGGAAAGGTGTGTGGAGGATCCTGAAACACTATATACAATAGGGGAGAGATGGAAACAATCTAAATGCCCCAGTACAAATGAATGTATCAAGAAGATGTTATGTATAGACCAACACCCATAGCAAAGAAAATGAAAGAAAAGATGAACAGCTGGGACTATGTCAAATTAAAAAGCTTCTGTACAGCAAAAAAACATTTACTAAACAAAGAGGCACCCCACTGACTGGGAAAAAAATTTTGCACTCCCCACAAATGATAAGGGATTGATCACAAAGATTTATAAAGAACTCACAAGACTCAAGAAAAACAAAGTAAACAACCCAGTCAAAAAATGGGCAGAAGAAGTTAAAAGACATTTCTCCAAAGAGGAAGTGCAAATGGCCAACAGGCATTTGAAAAAATGCTCAACATCCCTTATAATCAGGGAAATGCAAATTAAAACCACAATGAGATACCACTTTACACTGGTAAAATGGCACATATTGGGGCCTCCCTGGTGGCACAATGGGTTAAGCAACGCATTATGAAGCAAATTGCAGCCACTGTAGCACGAGTTGGATCCCTGCTGCTGGCCAGGGAGAGGACCTGCATGGCGCAGCAGACCTCTCTTACCTCCCCTCAGCAGTGTGTTTCACTTTATCTGCCTGTTCTGTTCCCCACTCTGTCTCTGCTGAGTCCTCTCACCACCGGCTCTCTGGCTTGTACCCCATTCTTATTTGCATAAATAAATAAATCTTAAAAAAATAAGAATGGCACATATAAAAAAAAAAACTAGCAACAACAAATGTTGGCAAGGATGTGGAGAAAAAGGAACTCTACTACACTACTAACTGATCCAACCAGTTTGGGTCTAACTGTGGAAAGCTATATGGCGGTTCCTTAGTCTACTAAAAATGGAGCTATCATATGACCCAGCAATCCCCTTTCTAGGGATATATCCAAAGGACACAAAAACACTGATTCAAAAGAATACCTGTGCCACTATGTTCATTGCAGTACTATTTGTAATTGGTAAGACTTGGAAACAACCCAAATGTACAAAATTAGATCAAGAAGATGTGGTACCTATACACAATGGAATACTATTCAGCAATCAAAAGAGACAAACTAGAGTCATTTGTAGAAACATGGATGGTGCTAGAAAGGATTATCCTTAGTGAAATAAGTCAGAAGGCAAAAGAAAAATATTGGATGGCTTCACTTATAGGAGGCTATAAGGAAGCCAAATAAAGGATCAAAGAAAAGAACAATAACAATAACAAAAATCAAATCACAACACAACAAAAACAAAGAGACAAAGAAATCAGAGACACCCTGGGGAGAGGGGAGGGAGAGTGAATGGGATGAAGGCAGAAAGAGCGCAAGGGACTGAGGTGATGATGCACTGGTGAATTGGTGGGAATTCCATGGGGACTACAAATGATGTCAAATATACATGAATAAGGGGAAGGAAAAATTTTTTAAAAAGATGTCATGTATATATATGGGATCAGTGATCAAAAAAGATAAACTCATACCATTTGTGACAGCATGGTTGGAGTTGAAAGGGATCATTCTCAGTGAAATAAATCATGAGGAAAAAGAAAAATATCAGATGGTCTCACTTATAGGGGGAATATAGAGAAACTGAACAAAGGATCCAGAAAAAGACAACTTTTGCAAGCTGACAATAGATCTGAGGCACATAGCAAGAGAAGGGGAGGGGACAAATCAAGATGGGGAGGGAAGAGCACAGGGGACTGTGATGATGGTCATGGGTTCTGAAGTGGGAGAATGATGGGGGCTACATCTGAGGGGAGAAATCAAATATTTGTGCAAAGATGAGCAATGATGTAAGAATTTTTTTAAAAAGATTAAAAAAATGAATAGCGGAAGTAAGACAGACTCAACTGGGTAACACTCATCACTGTCTCCACTGTTTCAGCCTGCCCCGATGCCTCCATACCATCTTCCCGCAGAGGACCCTCCCATTGGGCATTCCTGTATTCTTCTTACTATTATTACTCTGCGACCTCTGTTCTGCTCAGAATGGCATGCAAAATGACTGCTGGTGGAACTGCTCTCCATTGTTAAGGAGACAATAAAAGGATGTCTGATAAGCATCTTACGACAGATTTTTTTCTCCAACTGAAGCATATTGACGGCACAATTTTCCAAATTTGCATTCTACCTGCAGCTCTGTGGAACAAGCTAAGATGCTTTGCCAAAAGAGGACATTGTTCCTTCATTTCTAGAAGCTGTGAGCAGTTATCAGATTGTTGTAGATATTGTCTTAGAGTTGGCTAATTCTCACACTAGCTGGAAGCCATAAATCTCTGGTTTTTAAAAAGACTTTTGAACTCTCTTAATGTTCCATGAAAACCTATTTGATTGAGAAGTATGTGAGCAAGTACAATGTAGTCTGTATACAAGAATGGGTATATTTAAATAAGTAAATAAATGTATGTGAAAATCCAGATTATTTACTAAAAAGGTAGATTGAAAGGGAACAGTCAATAAAGGAAGATGAGAATTTTTCAAACTCTGATGTAATAACTTTCTCTTTCACTGGAGCTTTCAACAGAGGCTTCATGCCTATTATAAAGAACAGTCTAGAAAGATAAGTTTATGTTTGTTGGAAACTATGCTAGATTGTTGTTGAATGCCAACTCTAAGATCCAGTTTTTCTATGACTCTTTTAAATAAAGGAACCCCCACATATTTAACATATAATTAAATTAAGGGCATTTTAAGTTACATGCCAAAATGTAGGAATGTCTGTTGGCTATAGGAAACTCTTGTTTATGATCCTCGAATTAACTGCATTTATCATGTGTGCACAGCATATAAGGCACTATACTAAATATTTGGATATTAAGAAATTAGAAAGACAGTCTTCATACCTACAATGGAACAAAATATCTATCAATAAAACAAATCTTAGGTAGGTAGAAAATTAGATTTGAAATACCAAATGGTTGTCACAAAGTCCTTGTAGGTGATATAGGGGTTCAGATTGCAGGCTACAATGCTGAGGAACTCTTTCATTAAAAAAGTTAGATTTGGGCTTAGAAGAAAATTTTGACTCTCATATTTCCACTGCTTCCATGTCATATTATGATTGGGGTTATTTCGAAAACAGCCCAGAATAATAGTTCCTTTTCTAGCTTCCTCTATCTCTCAGAAGATCACAAAAGTAAGGCAGAAATTTAGAAGGTTAAACAAGAGAAGAGTCACAGGACATATAAAATTTAGAAATCTAAACATAAAGGAAAGCCAAAGTCATTTATTTAAAACCCATTTCTTCAAGAATCCTGGTAATGATTGAGCATGTTGGTTTCAATCAATCCATTTAAATTTTAATGTTTTCAACATGAGAGTCATCAAAATAAGAAGAAAGAACTGGAGTTAAATTAATGTCTCAGAAACTCCAGACCAGTGTCAAAGAGTTGCTGGTTGTAACATTTTAAAATTGCTGGGAGTACCTAGTGTGATTCCTTCTAACACAATGTAGAAGAATGTTAGGGGTTGGACTGTATTTGTGCATCTTGTAACATTTGGAATATATAAAGTTCCTCCATTTTCTGTTCACCAGATGTGCCATATTTTTATTAACATAAAATTCCAGTGCAACTCTTAAATAATACAGATTCAGTGACATAAAACAACTGAGAATCGACTGAAATGAAAAAGATGAATTAAATTCTATTTACGTTCTTTGAAAGTAAAATAACTTCCTGAGGCCACAGTGATATGTTTTTAGCAGCAGATTCCTTTTTCTAAGTACAATTTTAATAATATCAGCATTATTTAGGATTTGTTACAAACTGTTTTCATAACAGAATAGTTGCTGTTGCTGAATGTATTTACTTTAAACATTGAAAATGATGATTTTTCACTTAATTTGCTCTCTAAGTAATTGGGTTTTAATAGCTTATTTTTTGCTTTGTTGTAAATAAGACAAAAGGAAGCAGAATCAATGCACAATAAACACCAACTTCATCCATTTGAGGGAAATTAACAGTTTATAATTATTTGTAAAGCATGAACTCACTCTGGTGATAATTAAGCTTTTGTGTGGAAAGAAGTGAGCTTTGAACCAGACCTTCCAAAAACTTCCCTTCTTGCTAGGGAGAGAGAGGACCCACCAAATGGTCTATTTAACAATTCCCAACTTAAATGATCACATTAGGGTAAGAGTTACATACATGGGAAAGAAGACCTTGAAGAAATTCAGGAGAAGGCAGGACATGGCTTTTGAGATACATTCCATTTGGACAGTCTTGAGGGCAATAAGCACTGGAACTAGGTCATGCTGTTCATGACCAGTGAGAAACAAATCACTTAAACAGGGAACAGAAAGTTACATTAAAAACCAACCAAAAAACACCTTCCTAATTGAAGTAGGGAGTGGGAATTAGTAGCTAAGATTCTGCCAAATGATGTGGGCTTTGAAAATTAAACAAAATAAACAAAAGAGTCTATAGTAATACATGGGTTCCTGATTCCCATAAAATCCTGGGGAGTGTCGAGGAACCCCAAGCTACCCTGGGTATGTCACAACCAACATAAAGTTTTTTTTCAGTTAAATTATAGAAGTAAATTAGAAGAGAAAATTATCTCATAATATGCATTTTTTAACCCCTAACTTCTTTTTTTTTTTTAGTGTGGATGTGATATTTATTTTATTTCTTTTTTTACTAATATAATTTTTAAAAAAAATTTACATATACTTGCCATCAATTGTAATCCCCATGTATTCCCCATCACCATATCACCAGTGCACCATCACCTCAGTCCCTCGTGCTCCCATCTTCCCTCAACCCTCCCCCTCCCCTCCCGACCAAGTGTCCCCAGCCTGTCTTTGTCTCCTTATTTTTGGTTTTTGTGTCTTTATTGCTGTTATTGTTATTATTATTGTTCTTATTCCTTTCCTTGATCCTTATTTGGTTCCCTTATATTCCTCCTAAGGGAGGAACCATCTGGCATTTTTCTTTTGCCTTCTGACTTACTTTGCTGAGCATAATCCCTTCCAGTTCCATCCATGTTCCTATGAATGAGTCTAGTTTTTCATCTTTGATTGCTGAGTAGTATTCCATCTTGTATATGTACCACAGCTTCCTGATCCCCTCATCTGTTTTGGGCATTTAGGTTGTTTCCAGGTCTTACCTATTGTAAAGAGTGTTGGTGAGTACTAATGAACATTTTCTAGCTTTTCTAAATGATATGACAGAAGAGACACAATCCGTGATTTGGTATCTGACTTTTTTTTTGAGGAAGCCTTGTGCTTGGGGCTCTAATTTTTTGTTACACACAATAATTATAGTCAGATAGGGCAGCTGTTCTGTGTAATAAATAAGAAAATACCTTTTACCAGTGTATGACCTTGAGAAAGATATTTTTTACATGTGCCTCAGTATCTGCATATACAAAACTGGAAAGAGCATGATGATGGTAAAGTAATATCTATCTCAGAGAATTAAATTGATGTTTATAGTTTATTTTTAAAATTTTTTTAAAAGACTTATTTATTTATGCACGCAAGTGCTGGGGTACAGGTCAGAGTCTCGGGAGGTGAGAGGATTCTGAGTGGGGAGCAGAACAGGCAGATGGACTGAAATCCACTGCTAAGGGCAGCAGCAGGCGAGGCAGGAGAGGTCTGCTGAGCCATGTGGGTCCCCTCCCTGGCCGGCGGCAGGGATCAAACTCGTGCTGCAGTGGCCGTGGTTTGCTTCACAGTGCGTTGCTTAACCCAGTGCGCCACCAGGGAGGCCCTGATGTTTATAGTTTAATATATATAATATGTGTATATAATCCATAAATTTACATATATATACCTTTTAAACATTACTTGATATAGAATAATCAATTGGTGTCAGTATGATTATTTCATGGTAACAAATCTGTTCCTAGTATTATACCATAATTAAATGGATTAACATTTTATTTTATGTAAAAAGAACACTATAAAATCTAGATATTAAATAAAAAAGACTTGAGAACCAGATTGTCAAAAATAGGAAGCAATTATAGTTTTTTATAGAGAAGTGACATAATGAAAATAATTTTTGGGGAAAATTATTTAAGGATTTGATAGATGGGGAAACACACAGTCTTACTTATCTAGATATGGTTTGTGGCAATTTTTAAAGGAATGAGATGTTTCTAGACATCTCATTCATCTCATGGGATTCAATGTCATGGTATTTATGGCTCGTTATTTTCATTAGAGAACAACATTTCAAACATTCAAAATAAAGAATATACAATTAATGGCAAGTATATGTAAATTTTAAAATATTTTAATAAAAAAAGAAAAAAAAGGAAAACATTATTAAAACTTGAAAAAAAAAGAATATAAAGTTTCATAGTGGATTCAACAAGGGTGCCTCTTTTTAATAACATTTTGGGTAAATTTTATAGTAATGATGAATTTTTTAAAAAAAGATATTACTTTATGCATACAAGAAAAGAGGTACAGGCCAGAAGTATGGGGTATGAGAGGATTCACAAGAGACAGAGTGAGGAACAAAAGGGGCAGATCTACTGAAATACACTGCTGAGGGGAGCAACAGGCCAGACAGGAGAGGTCTGCTGCACCATTTAAGTTAGGTCGCTGGCTGGGCATTGAACTTGTGCTACAGGGACTCTGGAAGGCTTCATAGTGCTGCCCCTTAACCCCTTGTGCCACCAGAGAAGCCCCAGTAATGATGAACTTAAATAAACTGTGGTGATGTTGAATTAAATAATAAAAAAGCATTTTTATGAATGTTAAACAATATGCAATCTTTAAAAAATATAATTAGACAATTAAGGGCCAGCAGATTTCTTAGCAGATGTTTTGTGAATGTCAAGAGTGAAAAAATAAGTATTGATAAGAATGATTGGTATACAGGGACCTCCCTGGTGGCACAATAGGTTAGGCAATGCACTATGAAGCCACTGCAGCATGAGTTTGAACCCCAGCCAGAAAGGTGACTCCCATGGCTCAGCAGACCTCTCTGGCCTCCCCGACTGCTCCCTCAGCTGTGTATTTCAGTCAGTCTGCTTGTTCTGTTCCCCATTCTGTCTCTGGTGAATCCTCTCACCCCCAGAACCTCTGGCTTGTACCTCAGTTCCTATATGTATAAATAAATAAATCTTTAAAAAAAAAGAGAGAATGATCGATATAAATGATAAATAGCAGAGTGATAGAAAGATGACAAAGTATAAATAAAATTATTTTGACCTTTCATTTTATATCAGATTAATTGGCAATGACACTGCATTATTAAAATATGAATATAGCACTATAATATAAAGGAAAATTTAGAAAATGAAAACATTATTGAAAAAGAAAATATGCTTAATAAAACAAAAATCAAGAGACGCGGTCGAAGAAATAAAAGTTAGAGATAAAAATTATGAAAGGTTAAAAGGCTTGAAAGAAAAATTTAATAGAATAATTAAGGTGAACCTAAGTCTGCATTCTGTAATTTCAGAAATGGAGAGACTTATAAAATTTATCTCCTGTGCACTGTCTTTGTATAAGTCATATTAGAATGAATTAACAAGAGAAAAGTACCAGATAAAGAATATTGATTGGAGAGAGAGAGGAGATAATTTAGGTATACTAAAGAATTGTGGGGTGATAATTATGCACCAAGGAAAACATTAAACCCAAGTCTGAGGATGAATATCTGTTTATTTCTAAGAAAAAAAATAAATTTAAAAATGAAATTAATGTGCATTAACTGCATGATCTGATGAAAAAGTTTGTATATCTCATTCATGTAGTAAAAGTATATGTTTTTGCTCAACAAAAACCAAAAAACATGACAGCCAGAAACTATAGGAAAATTTAAATTTTGTAAATTAATTATGAATATGAAGGAAACAAATATTTGACATGGTTTGAAGGAATTCATGGGTATTGAAAAAATTTTACATATGGCGATGTTTTATTTGCTCTTATTTTTTAGACATTTTCAGTTTGATTGGCAAGGATTTACAGGCATAGAATTTCACTCATAGAAGTTTTTTTTTAGCAAACAATATATTTTTTAGTCAAAATATCTTATTTCTTGATTTTCCTTTCTGATGATTTCTACTGCTGAAATTCTCAATCTTGTCTTTTAATTTATTAATATTTTAATTCATGCTTAATTCAAACATGGGTATTATAAAGTTTGTGTCTGATAACTATTTCAGACTCTCCATTAGTCTGTACTTATGTTTCTTCTCCTTTTCTTTCTCCTCTTCTTCCTACTTCTGTTCTTCCTCATCTTTCTATTTCTTCTTCTCACCCTTTATTCTCTTATTTTCTTCTTTAATCATTTATTATCTCCTTTATTTTCATTTATTTTTGAGTTTTAGACATTATTCATGAAAAATTATAGAAGCAATTTGAGACTTCAGATAATGTTTGCTTATCCGGAGAAAGATTATGTCAACTCTTGAGGGAGTGAGATGTTTCTAGAACTGAGATTCAGTTTCATTGTATTTATGGTTTATTGTTTTCCCTAGAGAATAACTCTCTAGGGAGTTTCTCTTATATAAGGGATACTAAAGGCAAACAATCTCAAGAGGACACAGTAAAATGCAGGTAAACTTCAAAGATTTCACAAGAAGAATCTTAAAGCTCATAAAAAAAGGTCTTTGCTCTATGTAGGATATTGAACACATAGCAATTGTGTACAGGAGAGTGACTAAATAAATATTTAGAGTGACTAAATAAATAGCAGTACCTTGAGAATATTTAGTAAGACCATTTACCTAAAAACCTACACTTATATCATGCTTATTGAAAAAAAGAAATTTTAAAATTTATTGGGTCTCGTGGTATGTTTTTGATGCATGACCTCATTCCAGATAATTATTCTTACTATTCTCAAAAGTATATACAGGTCATTTTAACTTTGTGAAGGATAAACATCCATACTGTAGTATATAAAAAAAAAAACTTTCAGTTATGAACTGCTGCAACTTTAGATTTTTCTCTCTTCCCTAAAGGAAAACTAGAGAAGGGCTTGGGTGTTTAAAGACTCTTTTTTTAAAAATAAGATGTTAGTTTACAAAAATGGTTTCATCTATATGATAATTTTAGGTTTGCAAAAGTTTGTGCTATGCAGAAGAAAGCTTTTCAATCTGATAGAGATACTAACAATGTGTGGTATCTCTTTTTAAAAAGGTGAGAAAATTTAATTGCACATTCTCAATTTTTAATTAAGGTAGATCTACAGTCCTACTTTCTTGTATAATTAACCGATTAATGATTATAAACAAAAATGGGGAGTCTAAGGTGAAGCAGTGAGGACACAGATACTAGCCTAGTTGCATTACAACTACTGATACCACACTCTTATGAAAGGAGTTGGATGCCTTTTCATAGCTAACCCAACAGCCACCCCAGATTCCCACAGGACAGTCATTCCAGAGCAGGGGTAACTGAGAATACCTCTGAACAGCTAAGCTGCCTATTTTTGCATCTCTTCACTAATCAAAGATCTCTGAGTATATGTCTTGAAATATGTCTTTCTTCTTGTTATAGATTCAATTCTGTTACCTCCACCCCAACCCCATCCTCCCAAAAGAGAAAATAAGTTGGTGTTTTAGCAGCTAGTACCTCAGAATGTTATTTATTTGGAAATAAGTTTGATGCAAGTGTATAATTAGTTGAGGTGAGCTCATACTGGAGTAGACTGGGACCTTGAGTCATTACAACTGGTGTCCTTATAAGAAGATAGACTGTAGAGACAATGGGAGAAGACCAAATGGAGAGGAAGGCAGAGGTTGGAGCTCTGCCACCATAAGCCAAGGAATGCCTGAGGCTTCAAGAAGGTGGAAGAGACATTGAAGTCTCCTCCCCTACAGGGTTCAGAGAGGACATGACTCAGTTGACATCTTGATTTTAGACTTCTATAACCTCCAGCACTGTAAAAGAATAGATTTCTGATGTGTTAATCACTCAGTTTATGGTACTCTTTGTAACACCTTTGAAAAACTGATATACCTCTCCTAATCCCTAAAAGCAGGTAAACTAGAACATTAACCTTTTACTTAAATTTAATGATCTCAAAAGTATTAAATTCTACTATCTCATTACAATGACTCATTATTTTGGTATCACTATCAAATAGTTTTATCAAAAGTTTTTGGTATTTTTTTTGCAAATGTCTTAATCCTTTGTTTTGTGGACACAGTAATTTATTTTATAATTTCTCTATTAGATATTTAAATTAAAGATTTATTTATTTATGCATTCAAGAACTGGGGCATAGGCCAGAGGTGTGGGGTGGTGTTGGTGGTGAGAGGATTCACCAGAGACAGAGGAGGGAGCAGAACAGGTGTATTGACTGAAGCACTTTGCTGAGGGGAGCGAGCAGTAAGCACGATAGGAGAGGCCTGCTACACTGAGTGGGTCACCTCCCTGGCGAGATCAAACTCATGCTGCAGTGGCTGGTGATAACTTCATAGGACTGAGATTTAAGCCCTTGCGCCACCAGGGAGGCCCTAACTTCTTTCCTTTTTTTATCCTCTTTTAAATAGAGCCACAAATATTGTGGTATGCAAATTTTGTATACTACTGTGACTACTATTTTGGTAGACATATTATAAAATCATGTAGAAGCCAAGTTACTGGATCAAAGGGCAAGATACTTTTTAATATTTTTATGTGTGTTATAATATTATTTCCCATAATGTTTTAGTAATTTATTATTTGCACCCAGCATATAAAAAGGGTATTCTTTCAGAGCTATCTCAACATTCAGAATTTTGACTTAAAATGTTATTTGCTAATTTGACTAGTCAAGGATTTATTGTTTTAATTTTCAATACTGAAATATTGGCAAATCTCCCCCCCAATCTTTTCAAACTATTAGTATATCTTCTATGTCTCTTCCAACCTTGGTCTTCATTTAAAAAATAGTCTTTATATGAAATCTATTTGTTCCATGTATGTGAAACATATTGCCACTTTCAGTGTCTTCATTTGTAGTTTGAAGTTAAGAGCACATATTCTCTAGGGTAGCTAAAAACTAGCTATGCTAATTATAACCAGTACTGAATGCCTAGTAAGTTCATAAAATGATGATAATTCAGTATAATTTCATATGAAGATAATATCAAATAACTTGCATGTTCTGTCACTTGCTTACTTACAATTACTTTCACTTTTCAAATAGATTTCCCTTCCATCTGTGTAGTAACCTTGGCCATTTTTTTTTCCCCCACTTTCTCTACTTGCTAAGGTTGATCAAAGGTTGATCGAGGAATAAGCTGGTCCGGAGACTCACCATGCACAGAGGCATGGAATATATGTGTTGTGGGGTGAGGATGAGGCTTTGCACTCAGTCCACCTGGGTTCAAATCCTGATTTGATGTGTTGGTAACTGGATGTCTTTGAACAAATAAATTAATATTTTTAGCCTTCAGTCTTCTCTTCAATAAAATGGGATTTAGTAATGCTGATTATCTAATAGGTTATTGTGAATGTAAATAAATTCTCTTAGTTACCTATTGCTGCATCAGATTAACCCAAATCTAGATACTTAAAACAAAAATAAGCATTTATTATCTCACATAGTCTCTGTGTGTTGGGAATTGGGAGGGGAGTCTCTAGTTTAAAGTGCTCCAGGAGAGTGTGGGCAAGATGTCATCTGGGTCTAAAGTCATTGAAGGCTTGACTAGGTCTAGAAGATCTTCTTCCACAATGATCACGCAGGTGGTTGGCAAGTCAGTCTTAGCCCCTGGCAGGACATCTGAGCTCCTTGCCTGGTGAATCTCCTTCCAGGGCTGCTTGAGTGTCCTAACAACATGGCAAGACATGTGTGAACTAAGAAAAAAGCAAGGAGATAGTTGTAGTGCCCTTTTAAAAATCAAATCCCAAATCCCTATCCTGTCATTTCTGCCACTTTCTATTATCAGAAGCAAGATAACAGATTATTATAGCTACTTTGCAAGTATACGCATAAGAATGAGAATTAGCCCCCACCTTTAGAAAAGAGGAATGCCAAAGAATTTGCAGGATGCCAAAAAATTTAAAACAATCACATGACTTGGTAGATGCTATCCATGTAGCAGAGACAGCAAATACCAAGAAAACTCAAACAATATTAACCATCCACCCAAATAATCATCACAGTTATCTGATGCACTGCCCAAAGGAACTCAACATTGTTCTGTAAAGGTGCCTTTTGGGTGAATGTGAGTTGTAACAAAAAATGCGTTTGTGAGATATACACAAGTCTAAAAGGGGCTAGTTCCCTGGTGGTGCAATGGGTTAAGCACTGCACTGTGAAGCAGACCACAGCCACTGCAGCACAAGTTCGATCTCCACCTCCAGCCAGGGAAGGGACCCACATAGTGCAGCAGACCTCTCCTGCCTTGCCCACTGTTCCACTCAGCAGTGTGTTTCAGTCAATCTGCCTGTTCTGTTACCCACTTTCCCTGGTGAATCCTCTTACTGCCTGTACCTCTGGCCTGTACCCCAGCTCTTGTATGCATAAATAAATGAATTTTAAAAATAAAAAAGTGTCTAGTGTGTCAAAACACATACTAGCATTAATTTTTTCCTAGTTAGTCTTTGCTTTTAAAACTAATCTACTTCTAGGGCACACAGGGATGGGGACACACCTGAAGCAATTGGATAATACATGTCATATCTACTGAAGTACTCTTTTATTTTAAAGCAAAAAAGAGGCACTGAAAAGAAATGAGCTATCAAGCCATGAAAGTACATGGAGCATTTTTTTAAGATTTATTTTATTTATTTATGCATACAAGAGCTGGGGTGAGGTTCGGGGCAGTGGTTAAGAGTATTGCCCAGAGACACAGTTGAGAACAGAACAGACAGATCCACTGAAAAATATTGCTGAAGGAGCAATGGGCGAGGCAAGAGAAGTCTGCTGCGCCATGTGGGTCAGTGCCCTGGCCAGAAATCAAACTGGTACTGCATTGTTTGCCAATAGCCTCACAGTGCTGAGACTTAATCTCACCATGGAGGAGTCTTAAATATAGACTACTAAGTGAAGGAAGCTAATCTGCAAAGGCTACAATTCTAATATTTGACATTCTGGAAAAGACAAGCTGTAGACATAGTACAAAGATCTGCAGTTGCCATGGGTGCAGAGTAGGGGAGGGAAGGATGAGTAGGAAGAACATAGAGGATTTTTAGGGCATGGAAAGAACCCCTACTATACCATAATGGTGGATACATGTCATTATGTGCTTGTCAAGACACACAAGACAATTACAAGAGTGAGCCTTGGTGTGAAGTCTGGGCAATAATAATACGTCAACATAGACTCACCTATTGTAACTAAGTAGTAGGAGACATTCACAATAGGAGGAGTTATGTATGTGTGGGGGTAGGGGACATATGTGGCATTTTTGTACCTTTGGCTTAGCTATTTTGTGAATGTAAAAAAAAAATTCTAAAAAAAATCTATTTGAAAGAAAATACAGATGTATTGGAAAATACATCTTAAAGCCGCTTGGATTTTAAGGCAAAACTCTAGAATGAAGTTGAGTGTGGGCCTTTGGATGGCCTGCTTTGGCTTATGCCCCTTGATCCTTAGTAAATAATTAATTTTTTCTGTATTTGGGAGAAAATTAGCAAAATAATTAAGTAATTCAGTTAATAAATGAGGAATTACTGAAGGCACTTAGGCAAGGTAAGAACTTGATATTTTAAATAAATATCTCAGATGAGAATATAGAAGATAATTTAATATTAATAGATATTAAGGTATTGCCAAGCTCAAACAATTAAGCATTTTTTAAAAATTAGGATAATCGCTTCTCGGCCTTTTGGCTAAGATCATGTGTAGTATCTGTTCTTATCAGTTTAAAAATTAGGATAACAATACATTTATGAGAGTAGTTGTGCCATAAATAGATACTGATAACGTAGAACAAAGAAGGCATCACTAATCAATAGGAAAGAATGGATTCAAGGAAAGTTGGGGGAAAAGTGACTCTTTGGGGAAAAAATATCCATCCTCAACCCCATTTTGCATTACATAAGAAGATAAATTCCAGATGGATGTTGTAAATCTAAAAAGTAAATTATAAAAACTTGAAGAGAATTAGATGTATATTTACTTGATGCCTAAGTGGGATGGGAATTCTAAATATAAAAGCATTGGAAGGGCTCATTAGGGAAAGTAAATCAATAGATGTATCTAAGCAAGTACTAAATCTCATTGCAACACATTAAACATTTTAAAACAAACCACAAATACTGATGGATGGCATTTACTGTGTACCAACTGTGTACTAAGCACCATGCCTGGAGCTTTGTCAGGATAATAACATCCTGAATCTTCTCAAAAACCAGCAAGGGGTTTGATATCATTACCTCCATCTAATATATGAGGAAAGTGAGATTGTAAGAAATTGCATCAGTAGTTTACAATTCTGTTTGCATATTGAATTACATTGAGAGCTTTATTTTATTTTGTTATTGCATTGAGATAACATTGACTTACAACACAGTAAATGATTCACACTTACTCATATGTATGTTACACACACCACACTATCATCAAAGCACCTATGATACTCCACCACAGTCCATTGGGTCCCCTCTACTCTTTGCCCCCCAAAAAAGGAGCTTTAAAAAGACACATGTTTACACCCTGTCACAGAATGTTTAATCAGAATTCCTGAGAGAAACATCTGGACAGTTAATGATTTGTCCAAAGTCCCACAGCAAAGATGGAGCAGAGGCTTTTCTGCCTCTTAAATATTTGTATTTTCCTATATTATGTGGAAGGATTTTTTTAAAATATAAATAGCAGCTAGTCCTCAAAGGTTGTATAAATAGAAATTAAAGCTTAACTTAAGGAAGAAAAAAAGAATATATATAAGGATATATTTGTTGATTTCTGCAAAAAGGTTCTTATAGTCCATAATTTGAAAAAACCACAGGTTTAGAGTGGTGATGCTCTGATAGCTCAAAGCTGTGTGCTAATGGACATTATAGAAAGTTTAGGATGACGAGGGGAAAGATAATTTTGATACCTAATACTTTAGAAACAACTGGCAACCCATACATGGCACATGAGATATTTGCATGATTCGGCTTCATGGCTTATTATTGTTATCATCTCTTTCCCATCAAGTGGCTTTACCAGTATGAATGAGGAGCAACTTTATTTCATTGTTTTTAAAAGCACAAATTTTGGGGACAAGTCACCCAATTTAGGGCCCAAATATTCTCTTTTCTAGCTGTTTTATCTTAGGTAAATTTTGTAACTTTTTAAAAAAGATTTATTTATTTATGCATACAAGAGCTGGGGTACAGGCCAGATTCACAGGAAGTGAGAGGAGTCACCAGAGACAGAGTGGGGAGCAGAACAGGCAGATTAACTGAAGTACACTGCTGAGGGGAGCAGCAGGCAAGGCAGGGAAGGTCTACTGTACCATGTGGGTCCCCTCCTTGGCCGGGGATCAAACTTGTGCTGCTGTGCCGTGGAGGCTTCACAGTGCAGTGCTCAACCAGCTGCTCCACCAGGGAGGCCCAAATTATTGAAACTCTTCTTGACACAATTTCCTCGATGGCAAAATGGAGACAATAATAGTAGTATATTAATGATGATAACATATCATCAAAATACTAGTAGCTAACAATAGCTATGATTTTTCCATGTAGGAATGCAGGTGCCACTTTGTCGGGCGTTTCCAGCTCAGGATCTTCTCTAAGCTCAGGCTGCACTCATACGGTGACTTGATAAGTGCAATAGATTTTCTCATAGAATGACAAAAGAGTGCTTAGCATTGGCAGAAAGATGCAGTTTCTGTCCACAAGGGCCTTTGCACAGGACAATGTGAGAATCCACAATGCATGCCATATGACTTCCTCCAAAGCAAGAGACCAAAGTGGAAATTGCAATGCATTTTATGACTTGAGGTCATACATGCTCATTTCTGCTGTATCCCACTGATCAGACCTGATTCATTGTGAGAGAAGATTATACTCATACTATACAAAGCAAAGATCATGGAAGGCATTTTGGAGCTGTCTACCAAAGCACCTAATTTATAAATTTGTGGCAAAGTTGTAATATACTATCTCACAGTTAGAATAAATATTAGGCTAGAATAGAGTTTTGACCATAGTAAATGATTTGTAACTAAATCTGAAGTTCTGGGAGTGGGGTCTGGACATTAGTGTTAATAGGTTAAGAATCACCTTAGGTGAATCTAATATGCAGCCAGGTCTCAGTACCACAATTCCATTCCTGTACTTAACTTCTGTGTAATAATCAACCCTGAAGCTCTAGTTGAGGGACTTTCTGTCTTAGATACACAATCAAATCAGCTGGAGAACATGAACATTTAAATTGTTGTCCAAGCTACATACTAGATTAAGGGTGTACGAATCCCTGGGTCATTAGGAGCCAGGCATCAGTATTGTTTAAGCTTCCCAAGTCATTCCCAAATATTTTTAAATTTGACATCCTCTGTTCCAGTTATTTAACTTAGTTGATTATATTCCTTTTCTTCCATGAGCTGAATTCCAGTTCAGCATTTAGACCCTTGAAAGTTAATTTAACTTGTTGAAAACAAAGGGAAGACCTCAGAGTCACCCGAATGTGCAGGGAATGCTGAGGATGGGTGGGAATGTGCAGCATGGCGCCAGTGTCTTTCTGTCTATGCTCTGTGTGTCTGGAGGATTTGAGCCTCTGGCATGTCAGCCAGGCTCTTTTGGCCAGAATTTGCCTTCATGCAAGAGTAGAAATCTCTTAGACATGTGATTGCTGGGCCAGGAAAATGTCACCCATTGCCAGAGAAAAACCAGCCTTCCATGAAACTAGAGTGGCACATGAAACCAATTTAGCCAAATTGGCTTCATCAGAAGGCACCATGAGATGGCTATTCTGGAAACGAAGCCTGGAGATGGACCTGTAGGTGTTTATAAGTGCTGTTCAGGCACAAAATCCTCAAATTCAAGGCCATGGAGCTACCTGCTGCTTTGTGAATTTACTTTTGTAAATAAGCATTAACCTGGCATATAGAACAATCAATTACAATTTAGGGAAATTGAGATAAAGAGAAAA
Organism: Galemys pyrenaicus; assembly: GCA_019455555.1. Lineage (NCBI taxonomy): Eukaryota > Metazoa > Chordata > Mammalia > Eulipotyphla > Talpidae > Galemys > Galemys pyrenaicus. Next base: position 220,324 of record JAGFMF010011486.1, on the reverse strand, counting down.
TAACACATTTATTTGGGTTGGAAATGTACTAGGTGAATGGAAATTTCTAGTGAACTATACCATCAAAGTGGACCTAGAAAACTTCTGGTATGTTGGAAAAAATTCAACCCTTATTTGTGACTGAGAGAAGTGCTTTACAGGCTTTGTTCATAGCTTTCTCTCCACATTTAAGCTTATGTTTGTTTTAAGAAAAGCTTAATCCATGTGTTTCTGATTCCTTTACACATAACTCACCAGAGTCTTTATTTTGGAAAAAAATCTATTTAATGTCCAAGATGCCTTTGCTTTTTAGCCTTTTAAAGTGTTTTTCCATGTTTGAAAAGGGGCTTAAATAGCAAGTTTGCCAAGTTTGGAACCCTCTCAGATTTTGTGAATGCAGAATTTTGACCACTGTTTGGAATTTGGGTTTCTTCAAATTAGACAAAAATGTGACTTCCTGTTTGCTTTTATACTCAAATCCCTTTTCAAAATTGAGTTTGAGACTTTCGATGAAACCTTAATGCAATGGATTTGCCTATCCATATGTAGGGTAAATGGAAAAGTTATCAGGCTTTTCCACCCTCCCGCCATTGGTGTGATGATGGACACCTGAGGTCCTGCAGGCATGCCTAAGTGGGCATGCGCAGGTGAGTGCACCTGGGCTTAGACACGGGCATATAAGGGTGGCATCATGAGGATGCCAGAAGACAAGTGGAGAAGAAGAGAGGAGAGAGAAGAGAAGAAGTAACAGCAGCAGAAGCAACCCAGAGAGGGAAAATGTGCCGGGGGTTAGGAGGCCTGCCTGCTTCCTGCCCACCCCCTACCCCCTCCACCCCTCACCCCCCACCACCCCCCTGCACTGCTGCCTGCTGTGTACTTGGTCACCTCTGATAATAAAAGCATAAAAGGTCACTGAGGGCTCCAAGACTCCTTCCTTGACCCGTCTGCCCACAGTCATTGAGAACTTGCTCTGGAGCCTTCCTGGCACCACACCATAGATTCTTTTTTGCCCTATTGTGGAGCTTATTAATACATTTTATTAAGGTCTTTCTGACTCTTTGGAACAAATTTTATTTGTGTTGCCTAGTAATAAAATAAAAAACAGTTTGAACTTTGTTATAGCATCTTTTATGAAGGATCTCAAAGCTAACTTGTTCATGTTTATGAGTGAAGAGCTGTGACATTAGCATCTATACACATCATGATGAGGGAAGAACTTGATTTGAAGGAAGATGAAAATAAGAAGCAAGAATATAAAATGAATTTCTGACCTGAATGCAAGCCAAATGGGCTTTTGGGACCCAAATAACTATTTTCTCATATGTTATTCAAGAAAACTAATTAGGTGTTTCTTCTATTTCTCAAACTCTATCTTTTAGAATGAGAGAGAAAGAAATTGACCATGTTAATCAGCTAAGCTAATGTATTGAAATAATACGAATCGCTTAGTAACAATGAAAGAATGTTAACCAGTTATTCAAATCTATTCATCTGCATAATGTCATATTCCCTGTAATTTGGTATGTCTTTCTTTTTCTTTAACACATCTTTATTTATGGTTTCTAGGTTCAGGTAATCATAAAAAGAGAGAAAATAAAGCTCAAGAAAGTTGCAATGAACTATTATTGAGAACCCATAATAAATGCTATTTTTATTGATGCAATAAACTGATATCTTACATTATCTCCAGATGAATAATATGGTATGCACCATTTTTTATGCTGATGTTATTTCAGCATAAATATATAATGCAGGGACATTTGTACAGGAAATGGAAGTCATAGTTTTTGCCCTTGAAGAACTTATGAGAAATTATAAAATGTTACTAGCAATTGTAAACCATAAACAAACAAAAGCTTGATTCTTAATACTGACAGATATCTAAGCAACTGGTATTTGGAGGCATGAGGAGGACAGAAGTAGGGACTAAATGACCATATGGCATTAACTCTCACTGCTAGGTCACAGCAGACCACAGTAAATAATAAAGATTTATTTTTAAATAAAGATTTATTTTGAAAAAAATAAATAAATAACTGGAATAAATTATTTCACTTTATAACAGTAGTCTCACACTTTATTTTATTAACTTTTTTCTGGGCAGATATTTTATCTCCGCAATGGAGTCTTCAAATGCTCATGGTTGATACAAACTGAAGTTGACCATTGAAGACAATATGATAACTTATCCTCTTAATGAGGTTGAAAAATGGGGTATTTTTAAGGGAAGATATTGAATACTTTTTAAATGTTTAACCTTAATTTAGTTTGCCTTTCAGTGTCCTTTATGACAATTTAGGATTATTATTTCCCATAAATGTTGAAATGTTGAAAAGAAGATTTAGGCTTCATGGCTATAGGAATCATTATTCTTGAGATTCTAGGAAGATGATAGTATAGGAAGTGAAGAATCTGTCTACCCACTGAGATAATAATACTGGCAGAATATATCTTATGTAACTACTTTGGAACTCCAGAGTCTACTAAAAGCTTGCAACTTCCAAGGAAGAATTAGACTGTTGACTAAGTAATTCTACATATGCATTTTGGATCTCAGTAAGAGAATAAACAAAATGGCAGAAAGAATATTTGAATAAATACTGGCTGACAACCTTTCCAAATTTGATGAAAGTCATGAATACCAGCACCCAAGGGTCTCAACAAAACTCCAAGTAAAATGAACACAGATGGGTCCACATGATGACCCATCATAATCAAACTTTCAAAACACAAACAGATAACTTTGACAATAGAGAGACATGATTTGTAACAGACACAGGATATTCAATAAGATTATCAGCATATTACTCATCAGAACCATTGAAAAACACAAGGCAGTGGGTTAATACATGAAGTGCTAAAAGAAAAAATGAACTGCATCTGAGAAGTCTAAACTGTCCTTCAAAAATTAGGGAGAAATTAAGACATTACTAGGTTAAGAAAAGCTGGGGCAGTATATTGCTGGAGAACAATCCTACAAGAAATGATCAAGGGATTTTCACAGTTTGAGGTGAAAGTATATTATACAATAACAGAAAAGTATGTGTGAAGAAATTAGAGCTAAGTAAAGATAAATATATAGGCAATTATAAAACCTAGAATATTTTGGCAATTATTTATAAGTCTAATTTTTATTTTCTATATGATGCATTTTTAAAAAAGGCAATTATTTATTTAAAAGTTAGTATTATTGTTACCTTGGTTTGTAACTCCACATTTGGTCTCCTACATTATTTATAAGATCAATGCATTTAAAAGAATTGTCATTTATATTTTAGGGCACAGTGTATAAAGTAATTTTTGACATCAATAACTGGAAAGAGAGTGTGGCAATATAAACAATTTTTGTACAGCATTAAAGTTAAGCTGGGGGCCTCTCTGGTGGCACAAGGGGTTGAGTACTGCACTGTGGGGCTTCCGCAGTCACTGCAGAAGATATTAGATCCCCCACTAGGGAGGGGACCCATATGGTGCAGCAGACCTCTCTGGCCTCATCTCCTGTTCCTCTCAGCAGTGTATTTCAGTCAATCTGCCTGTTCTGCTTCCTACTCTGTCTATGATGAATCCTCTCTCTCTCTCTCTGTCTCTGTCTGTCTGTCTCTCTGTCTCTGTCTCTGTCTCTGTCTGTCTGTCTGTCTGTCTGTCTGTCTCTCTCTCTCTCTCTCTCTCTCACACACACACACACACACATACACACACATTTCCAACCCCTGTGCCTCTGGCCTGTACCCCAACTCTTACATGTATAAAATAAATAAAATCTTTTTTTAAAAATTAAATAAAGTTAAGCTGGTATGAATTTATTAAGAATATGTTGTTACTTTTCAATTAGCTATGAAGAAAAGGATCATTTGAGATATGCAATGTCATGAACTTGGAAAACATACATAGACTGTATATTGGTGGAAAGTCCCAGATACAGTCCAATGATATTATAACTTTACCCAAACTTGTGTTAAATCTCTGGATTTTGAGAGCTTAAATTTTTCCTCCTCACTTGAAGTATTTAAATATTACTTAACTTACATGTATGTTACCTATAGATTTCAAATACTAATATTCCCAGACTTAACAACAATATTTTCAAAAGAAATGAGAGATGACCAGTAAGGAGGAGAAATTCTAAAGCCATACTGGCTTTGGAAGACTCCTATCACAGGGAAAGCTGTTAGCTTAAGGAAAGTAATTGAATTCTATATTCATCTGATGCTCACCATTAACTGGTAAATGCTGTATCAGATTTTTAAGTTCCTTTTCTGTGAAACTTATCCCCATGTTTCCCAGAATTGTATCCAGTTTACTGAATCAATTTTCCCTTCTTGAAAAAAAAAAAGAGATAAAATAAACATAAAATAAAGTACCTCTAAAATGTGACTAATATAGATTTCCGTTATTTTGGCAATAAGTTGAGATGTGTATAGATTGGGATAGGATGATGGAAAGATTTGGGAAATGAATAGTAGTGATGATTGCACAATATATTTTTTTTTTACCAAGCAGGACATTTAAAAATGGCTAAAATTACAAATTTTATGTTATGTATCTGACCACAATTAAAAATGATAAATTATAGAACATTCTATAAAAGAATATTGATAGAATAACATATGAAAAAAGGTGAAAGTCCTATTTAAATATCTAAGAAGTAATAGTAAATGACAAGAACTTCAAAATCACCTGCTTATTCATTGTGATTTTCTCTTTCCGTAGGAGACCTTATATTTTCCAGTAATCTATTATGATAGATTTTTCCATCATCTCTATGAAAACACACAGGTCAAAGAGACATTAGAGTCATTAAGATGTTCTAAAAATAATTTCAGCGATTAGGCTCTAGAAATTTTATCTATATAAACTGACTTATCAATATATATAATATTAAGTGTAATCCCTATGGTAAAATAGCTATAGAACATATACAAAAGGAAATGAGAAAGGAATTTAAACCTTTCGCTATAAAAAAAAAAAAAAAAGACAAACACAAAAGACGGTAGTAATACAGAAAATGAAAGAAAAAGTTTCAAGATAACAAAAAAATTTAAAAAATGACAGAAGTCTATCAGTAATTATTTTAAACATACATGGATTGAACTCTCCAATCAAAAGACAGAAATTGACTGAATGTAAAATGATAAACACTGTATGTTTCTACTTATATCAAATATTTAGAGTAGTCACAATCATAAAGACAAAAAATATTAGTTGCCAGAAATCAGGAAATAGAGTTTCTGTTTAAAGGGTACAGATAAAAAGAACTCTGGTGGCAGTGACAGTGCAATATTAGGAAGGTTTTAATATCTCTGAGCTGTATGTAAACTTAAAAATGGTTGAGATGGCAAATTTTATAATATGAGTGTTTTACCACAATAAGAAAGTTTGAGGAACAATCTATTCCTAAAGAACTGTTTGTCATTTAAATTCTGCAGTTCTTGGCAAAACCAGGAAAGTAGATGCCAGGACTTATAACAATGAATAGTGAGTAATGTCAGTAAAATTTGGTGAGTTCTCTTTTCCTCTTGACTATCTCTATAATGACTTTTCCAACCTTCCCATACCTAGAAATGACTGTGTCATATGTCAAGTTCTAAGTAGTCAATAAGCTATAAGTAGATATGTACTGAGGTGGGGTGGAAATTTCTAGAAAACATTTAATTTTCTGATAAAATGACATAGACACAGCTGGTACTGTAACAAGGTGTCACAGGAAAGGGGGAAGTTCCAGAATCACGGTTCTACCCTATGTGGGTGGAGCTGAGGAGGGAAAGAAGATTTCTGCAGAGAAGAAGGAAGGAAGGAAGAAGGAAGATGGAGAGCAAAAAGGAGACCTGGAGGAGGCACGTGGAGCAGAGGGACATGTGAAGAAACTGTGCTTGCTTTTTTGGTCTTGGACTGGTTAGAACAGATGTGGGTGAGAGACCCGTNGGGAGGTTAACAATGGCAGCTTTCATCTTGATTTTGATTTTGCTCTTTTCCTTCCAGATTTGTCTGACTCTTTCTGACCCTTTTCTATGGGTCCCTACTGTAAGGTCCTTTGGATGTGTGGCAGGCTTTTGGGCCTTGTTTTGGGCCAATCCTACTTGACTGAACTTTTACCCTCAAGGAGATGGCTAACTTTGGATGCTTAACTTAGTCACTATGTTCTTTGTCCTTTCTCTATTGTATCCTAATTGTATTAAAGTTCCTTTCCATTAAAGGTCTTATATGTTTGTCATAATGCGGCAGATGGCAGAACCCATTCAGAGAGGGCAGGTTTAGGAGTTCTGGGGTGCTCCTCTCACTGCCCTGTAACAGAACCACTTTCTCATTTTGTTACAGAGCAGGGAGAGGGACACCTCAGAACACCCAGACCTGCTCTCTCTAAATGGGTTCTGCTATCTGCTGCGTAAAGACAAACATACAAGGTCTTTAATGGAAAGGAACTTTAATACAGTTAGGGAACAGTACAGAAAAGACAAAGAATAGAGTTACTAAATCAAACATTCAAAGTTAACCATCCCCTTAAGGGTAAAAGTCCAGCCAAATAAGATTGGCCCAAAGCAAGACCCAAAAGCCTGCCACACGTCTAAAGGACTTTTCAGTGGAGACCCATAGAAAAGGTTCAGAATGAGTCAGACAAATCTGGGAGGAAAGAGCAAAATCAAAATCAAGATAAAAGCTGCCATTATTAAGCTCCCCACGGGTCTCTCACCCACATCTGTTCTAACCAGTCCAAGACCAAGAAGTAAGTGTAGTTTCTTCACATGTCCCTCTGCTCCACATGCCTTCTCCAGGTCTCCTTGTTGCTCTGCATCCTGCTTCCTTCTTCCTCCCTTCCTTCTGTCCTCCTATCTCCTTTCTCTATCATTTTCTTATCCCTGTTCAGTTCCACCCCACTTAGTGGGGGACCGGGATTCTGGAACTTCCCCTTTTCCTGGGGACCACCCTGTTGCAATTTCTCCTTTGGTCTTCCTTAAAATGAAACTCCAGTATGATAATGATGTTGCTACAATAAGGTAACAGACAGAGGACAATACTGAATGTACCAGGGATAGCAGTATGAAAGACAGGAAGACACTGAACCTGGAAAGAGATTGCTGAGCAACGGAGTAGCCTGCAGGAATGGTTGACCGCCTGACTTTCTGTTCTATAGGAAAAGAACCACTCTGTTTATTTCTCTGTTACTTGGAGATTCTCCTTCTTGCAACCAAATGCATTGCTATGCAATAATCCTTTCATCTTATGCATATTTTGCACAAATGTGATTAAATATATACCCTATATTATTGATTTTATATCTCATTTTGTTTTTAAAGAAACATGGGCTCAAAAGAATAAGTAAGAGCAAAGTGGACCCAAATCCTGTTGCTTTATTTCCTATGATTGTGCTTTATGCCCTGTTCCCTTTTGAGTCACACAGTGTATCAAAGCATTTTGTACATGATGATTTTCTTATGATAACTCTAAACATCTGTCTCAACCTCTAAAGTGTTCAGTGTATTTTCAAAATTTTCATCAGTTCGATTCAGGGAGCAATCAGTGAGATAGATACTCTTTTTTTCTTTTAAAGATTCATTTATTTATGCATACAAGAACCTGTGTATAGGCCAGAGGTGGGGGGGTGTGAGAGGATTCACCACAGACAGAGTGGGGAGCAGAACAGGCAGATCTACTGAAATATACTGCTGAGGGGAGCAGTGGGCAAAGCAGGAGAGGTCTGCTGTGCCATGTGGGTCCCCTCCCTGGCTGGGAATCGAATTCGTACTGCTGTGCCGCGGATGCTTCACAGTGCAGCGCTCAACCTGCAGCACCACCAAGGAGGCCCAATATACATACTCTTAATAATACCCCTACATGTGCAGTTATTGTCATCATTTCCTTTACTTCTTTTTTTAGCCACTACTGCCCCTCGATTCAGCAATTCTGCTATGGTGGATAAAAAGTTCCTGAAGTCATTTTGGAGTTTAGAGTCATTTTGATAGGTTTAGAGAGCTGGTCCTTGGGTTCACTCTGGAAAAGATTTCACCAAAGCTCCCCTTACAGTGACACACGGTGAGTTTCCCAAGTGAGTTTCTCCACGAGACAGAGATGTTAGTTATATTTTAAAAAGCAGATTTATTAGGGAAAGGGACAGAAGAATAAAGGACATTTGCATATGATGCAGGACAAAGAATAGAAAAGCTGGAAAGGAGGCACCTTAAGACCAGAGAGCTGACTCACACAAGGAGGTGGGGTAGTAGGGATGAACAGCCATTAACCCAACTTATCAATCAAGATCTCTGTGTACACCCACACAGATGCATACATCACAAAGCAAATGATCCAAGCAGGTGTCTGGAGCCCAGGCCAGAGGGTAAAGTTATGGAGATTGAGCCCATCGTAGAATCTCCTGTCACTTTCAGATTCTACAGAGTTTGTTCAAAGTCAACAAATAGGCCAGTCCATGAAGGAGTGAGCCCTTCCCAAACAGAAGAAGACTATATCAGGGCAGTCCCTGCACTGGCTCAGGCAGCTGTGCTTATGCCCATCTGTGACTATGCAGGTGCTTCGCTTCACCAACTCTCTCCTCTACAGGGCAGCAGCCTCCCGCCTGGCCTGCCATGACCTGTACCCTGCTGGGGCTTCTCCTCACTGACCTCCCTCAGTGAAGGCAGCTCTCCTCAAGGCCACCTCCTGTAACCATGCAGGCCTCTCTCAGCAAACCTGTCCCTTCAGGGGTAACTCTTCCTGCCTGCTTGTGTCTATGCAAGTGTCTTTTACTTTCTTGTCCCTTTCCCAATAAACCTGCTATTTAAAATAACTAATGTCTCTGCCTTGTGGAGAAACTCTCCTGGGAAACTCGCCACATGCTGCTGAACAGGGAGTTCTGGTAAAACCTTTCCGAAAGTGAACCCAAGAACCCCGTATTCCTAACTCACTGACTCCAAAACCCACATCACATAGACACAAATGGGCAAAGGGCTGTCCAGAAAGTGGCAGGTCTGCTAGAGAGAGGCCTCCACTGTTGCAGGAAGGTGGCCTTGAGGAGAGCTGCCTTCACTGAGGGAAGTCAGTGAAGGGAAGCCTGGGTAGGATACAGGTCACCAGCAAAAAGGCTGCTGCCCTGAGGAGGAGAGAATTGGTGAAAAGGAGCACACAGCCTCAGTCTCTGCACTGATAGAGTCTTCTCTTTGGGAGGGGCTCACTCCTTTCTGGAGTGGTTTGTTGTTGACTTTGAATAACTATGGAGAATCAAAAGGGGCCCAGTTTCTACAATGGCCTTTGATCTCCATATCTTTACCTCACATCTCTTCTCCTGACACCTGCTACAGCCCTCTGATGCCTGCTTGAGCTTTGTGATCTAGGCATTGGAGCCTAAAGTTCTTAGTTTTCATAGCTGGGTTAATGGCTGTGTTAACTCTTTCTTCCCCCACCTCCAGCTCTTGGCATTATGTGAGCCAGGTTTCTGGTCTTGTGACGCCTCCTTTCTATTTTTCTTCCTCATTCTTCATCAGTTCCCACTTACTAGTCTTTCCTTTTTTTAAATTTTGTCAGGTTCTTCCTTTCCTTCATGTATTTGCCTTGTAAGATTCCATTTAAGATTATCTTGTAAAATTCTATTTTAACATAGCAAGACATGCAATAACAACATCAGAATGGGTTATGGCTTAACTAAACCAAGGGCTCTGGAAATCTCACTACTGAGTTTGCCTACTGTAGCGGCAGGACGGCAGCACTGGAGTAAGGTTCGGGATGGTTCTGGGCAGACGGGTCAAGGAAGGAGAGTCTTGGAGCCCTTGGTGACTTTTCATGCTTTATTTAGTAGAGGTGGCTGGGTACATGGCAGGCAGGGGTGCTGGGGGGCTGGGAGGCTGGCAGTCCTCCCAGCCCCCAGCGTATCTCACCCTCTCAGCTGCTTCTCTCTTTCTGCTGCTGCTGCTGCTGCTGCTGCTCCTTCATCCTGTTGGTTCTCTCGGTTCTGTTGGTCGGTCATCGCAGTTCTGGAGTCCTCATGACACCGCCCATTTAAGCCCGTGTTCAACACAGGTGCGCCCACTTGCGCATGCCCACCTTGGAATGCTCGCAGCACCTCAGGTGTCCATCATCAGTGGTGGGAGGGTAGAAATACCTGATAAACCTTTACCCTACACCTACATTGCTAAATTTACTTATTAAAAGACAAATATTTACATTGTAGCATTAGGCATGAAATTTATCCCTGGCCCTGGCCAGGGATAAATTTCACAAAAGCAGTTCTCTGATTCTGGAGTAGCTGCTGCCTACTTTTTCTTAACCAAACACACTAAGAGGAAACCTCTTTGCCTCATTTGAGCTAACTAGATGAAGGATTTGTACACAAATCCTCCTCCAAGCTGATGATTTGAAAGTGATATCACATGGGCAAACTAACATCAGTTTATTGAAATAGATTCTGTGTGTAATGATAAGGCAACTCAGTTTAGAGAGGGACTAAGAAGGAACCTAAAATCACCTCAAATTCTTGCTCCTACAGGTGGGGCCCTGGATGAGCATCATCTGCACTATCTTGGAGTCTGTTTTAACTGTGGAATTTCAAGTTCTATCCCAGACCTACTGCGTGAAAAATTGAATTTTTGCAAAAGCTGCTGGGAATGTGTATTTATGTTGATGGATAAAAAGACTACTGGAAGAGTTCCTTATCACAGTTACCCCCCTATCATGGGGCCCACAAACCAGTCTTTTCTCAAGTATAGATTCTTGCCATTCTTTATACCTTACCTGTGGCACCTAAAAAACTTCAGTGAATTCATTGAAATGCATTCTCCTCACCCCCTTTTAAAACTATTCAAAATTATAGGTTGGCTCCACTGATGTTTACTTATAATGAATATATTTGAATGCATCCAGTTTGAGTAGTGGCAGTTTTTTTTCTGTAGTATTTGTCCTGCCTGATTGGATCTGGATTGAAGTTCAGTAACTGAATTCCTGAGCTCTTACTGATCCCGGAGTATCACTCCACCTTGTAAAGTGATTTGGATACAGCATGTGAAAGCATCCATAATGTACTCGAGCAGAGTGTCATGAAAAAACTGGTGGTGGGAATAATTTCATTAGACTTTATGTTATATTATTGTTTCCATTTTGGGATTCATAGACAATATCGGAAGGGATGCAGGGAGAAACATGGGCTGTGCAAAATTGCCTACTAACTCTTCTTTAAACAAGTATGCACAATTATCTTCTGGTCCCCACATCGACCAGGCAGTGAGCATATGAGGAATGAGACAGTCTCCCTGTAGCAGCAGGAAGGGCGTCACAGTAGCAAGGTTCGGGATGGTTCTGGGCAGACGGATCAGGGAAGGGAGTTGTCTTGCAACAATCCCAGATTGGATAGGAGGTTCATCGTCGGTTCAAGCAGTTTCTTCGCTGCCGTCACGGTATCCCTCACACTCCACCACTCCACACCACCACACCCACCCCCAGGGTGCTCTCACTCTCGGGATTGGCGATTCTATACTCTGGGGCTAATCGCCCAATACCCAAGGTACTCTCTGCTGTCACTCCAACATTCGGCTTTCATAGCCACATGTGACACGCAGCCCCTGCACTCAGGCCAACCCTGTGCACATGCACGCGGGTCGGGGATCCGTGGATACAAGCTCCACATGTGGCCTTTCTTGGGTCCCCTTTTCAGCTGTGGGCTCCACCACAAGTCACGTTCCCTTCCCGTCCTCCAAGGATGGTTCCTCAGCTCCTCACCCTCATTCTGCACCAAAGAGGGCATCACCCACAGGTGATTTTAAGAAACTCATCGGCCTTCTTTACCAAACAGGCTGCTTACCAGCCACTCTGGGTTTCCCCAACTTGTGCCAGCTTTTGCCAATCTCTCCTCTGCCTGGCTGCAGAGGGCTTCCTGCCTCTGCCACTCTTGGGCTTTTCTACGCCCAGGCTGCTTTTGGCCACCAAGGCCCACTGGCCATGCCTCCTGGGGTGTACAAACAAACATCCACCCCCAGGGTCCCACAAACACAACCTGCCTTCTGACAGGATTGTCAGTCCATTAGTCCATTAGTCCTTTCCTTGCGTCAGCAGTGGGCGAGCTCTGAATCGTGGTCCTCTTTCGGTCTGCTGCCTCGGGTCGTGGGCTGGTCCTCACGGACATCTCCTCCTCCTCTCGAGGTCTTGTCCCGCAGCTCCCGGACCTGTCCACCTCCTGCGCTCCTGCAGCATCTTTCTGCAGCGTCCTGGTCTTCAGCCACCTCCTGTGCTGCCATTGTTCCGCCAAGTTACATGTTCCTGGCCTGCCACCTCTCAGTCCCTCCTGCGGTCTTCTTAGGGCTCTGCATCCATCTGCATCGAACCATCCTGCCGACTAATGCCAATTGTAGCAGCAGGATGGCAACACTAGAGCAAGGTTCAGGATGCTTCTGGGCAGACGGGTCAAGGAAGGAGAGTCTTGGAGCCCTCGGTGGCTTTTCATGCTTTATTTAGTAGAGGTGGCCAGGTACATGGCAGGTATGGGTGCCGGGGGGCCAGGAGGCTGGCAGTCCTCCCAGCCCCCAGCGTATCTCACCCTCTCGGCTGCTTTCTTCTCTCTCTGCTGCTCCTTCGTCCTGTCTGTTGGTCCTCGCAGTTCTGGCGTCCTCATGACACCGCCCATTTATGCCCGTGTCCAACACAGGTGCGCTCACTTGCGCATGCCCAGCCTGGAATGCTCGCAGCACCGCAGGTGTCCATCATCAGTGGTGGGAGGGTGGAAATACCTGATCAACCTTTACCCTACAGGAGTCTTGGAGCCCTCGGTGGCTTTTCATGCTTTTATTAGTAGAGGTGGCCACTTGGGGACATGGCAGGCAGGGGTGCCAGGGGGCTGGCAGGCTTCCCAGCCCCCAGTGCATCTCACCCTCTCAGCTGCTTTCTACTGCTGCTGCTCTTCAGTACTGTCAGTCCTGTTGGTTCTGGTGTCCTCATGACGCTGCCCATTTAAGCCCGTGTCCAACTCAGGTGTGCCCACCTGCGCATGCCCACCCTGGAATGCTCGCAGCACTGCAGGTGTCCATCATCACAGTGGTGGCAGGGTGGAAAGACCTGATTTCTCCAACCCTACACTCCCCCTTGAAGCTGCAGATGGCCATACAGAGGCAGTGCGCTGCACAGCATGACCACAGGGGTATGTCACTCTCTGGGCCTGTGAACGTGGTCCTGGGGCTGGCCTTTTTAGTGCCAACAAAGGCACTGAGCAAGTTCTCCATGATTCATACAGATGGGTCAAGGAGGGAGTCCTGGAGCCCTCAGTGGCTTTTATGCTTTTATTATCAGAGGTGACATCATTATCTCAGAGGCGACCAGGTACAAGGCAGGCAGGGGTGCCTGGGGGCCAGGAGGCTGGCAGACCTCTTAGCCCCCAGTGCATCTCACTTTCTAGGCTGCTGCTGCTCTCCTGCTCTTCTACTGTTGTCCTGTTCCTCTGGCGTCCTTGTGATGCAGCCCTTATATGCCTGTGTCCAAACCCAGGTGCACCCACTTGCGCATGCCCACTTAGGCATGCATGCAGGACTGCAGGTATCCATCATTACACCAATGGTGGGAGGGTGGAAAAACCTGATCACTTTTCTCTAACCCTACAGCCTTGCAGTTGATGTCATTTTTAGAGCCATTGGGTTTGGAGACTAGGGTTCTTGGGTTCACTCTGGGAAATGTTTTGAGGCCTGAATGATTAGTTTCAGGGACAGGTGGGACACTGGGAAAGTTAAGCTTCAGAGTTTTAAGGTTAACAAAAGGGAAGGGAAGATCTGGAGACAGGAAATACAAAATTCTAAAGGAAACTAGTTAACACCTTGGACTAGAAACGAAAGGACATTCAAAAGCAAAGAAGAGTTAATAGATGTAAATTAGGAAGATTCCAGACATGGAAAATTCTACAGGCATGGTAGTAGATTAAGTGGGACCACCAGATTGAGACCACTGAGAACTAACCAATCACAAAGACACTGGTGGAGCTTCAGAATAATTGGGGAAAGAAGGCATATATTCCCTGAGGCTCGACTTCACCTCGGCTCTCTTTGCCCCTCCCAAGTACCATCTACCTGGGAGTCTTTACTCTTTACCTTTTTTTCCTAAATAAACTTTTCTTTACTTCCCAAGACAAAGTTTGCTTCTCTTTGCTTACTTGTCTAAAAAGTCGGTGAACTCCTCTTTATGGCTTCACAAGACAAGAACCCGTGGTGAGAGGCAGCGGCAACAGCAGCAGCTGTGATTACGGTAACCTGGCACCCCTGCATGGGTTTCACAAGCGCTCCCTGTTCAACAGCCTGTGGCGAGTTCCTCCATGAGGCAGAGATGTTACTTTGCATGGTTGCATGTGGGTGGCCTTGAGGAGAGCTGCCTCCACTGAGAGAGGTCAGTACAGAGAAGCCCCTGTGTGGTGCAGGTCACGGGCAGGAAGGAAGACCGCTGCCCTGCAGAGAGAGCTGGTGAGGAGAAGCACCTGTCCAGTCGCAGGGGAGCAGAGGGACGGCTGCCCCGTTGTGAGGGCAACATTAGGTCTTATCATCTTTTGGTAGGGAGGGGCTCATCTCTGTGGGTGGATGGTTTATTCCTTAATCTCTATATCTTAACCTTCAGATTTGTGCTCTTGACATTCCCAATATCAGTCTGATTCTTATCTGGGTGTTGCACTTCTTGATCTGGGTGTTGACCCCAAAGGGTCTTGGTTAATGGCTTTGCTAATTGCTTCTACCCCTACCTCCTGGTGTGGTACAGGTTCTTCACCTTGTGGTTCTTCCTTCTCTATTCTTTATCCTTCACCATTCCCCCCTTCCCTCCCCACCATATTTGGCCCAAAATCTTTTAGGCAGCTGAAGGGATGCCATTCATCTTCTGTAGCTACTTCCTGCTGGAGTGAGACATAGAGCTGTAACTGGGTGGTTTTCAGGATAAGCAGAAGTTTTAGGATATTTGCCCTACTGTAAGTAGGGTGGAGCTATGCAGGAATAAGATATAGAGAGTGGTAGGGTCAGAGAACAATCAGGTCTTTCCACCCTCCTACCACTGTGATGATGGACACCTGCGGTGCTGCGAGCATTCCAGGGTGGGCATGCTCAAGTGAGTTTGACATGGGCTTGAATGGGCAGCTTCATGAGGATGCCAGGACCGACAGGACTGACAGTACTGAGGAGCAGCGGCAGTAGAAAGGAGCCAAGAGGGTGAGATGCGTCGGGGCTGGGAGGCCTGCCAGCCTCCAGGCCCCCCGGCACCCCTACCTACCATGTACGTGGCCACCTCAACTAATGAAAAGCCACTGAGGGCTCCAAGACTCTCCTTCCTTCACCCGTCTGTCCCGAACTTGCTCCAGTGCCACCCTTTCCTGGCCTCTACAAGAGGAAACTAAAGAAGGAAGGAGGGAAGAAGCAGGATGGATAGCAGCACATGGAGCAGAGGGACATGTAAAAAAAACTGTGCTTGCCTTTTTGTCCTGGACTGGTTGAAACAGATGTAGGTAAAAGTCCTGTGGGGAGATTAACAATAGCAGCTTTTATCTTAACTTTAATTTTACTCTTTTCCTCTCAGATTTGTCTGATTCTTTCTGACCCTTTTCTATGGGTCTCCACTGAAAAGTACTTTAAACTTGTGGCAGGCTTTTGGGCCTTGCTTTGGGCCAATCATATTTGGCTGGACTTTTACCTTCAAGCATATGGGTAACTTTGGATGCTTGATTTAGTAACTCTATTGTTTTTTCTGTATTGTTTACTAGTTTGTTTCCATTAAAGGTCTTATGTTTATCTTAATACAGCGAATGGCAAAACCCATTTTGATTCTAGGGTGCCCCTCTCCCTGTCCTGTAACAGAGCTGGCCCTACCTAACAGGGCCTGGGATATGGTTTCCCTAACATTAGTCCCTAAGCTACCCATCCTTGCTGGGTTCGGAAGGAGGATGTAGAGGTCAAGGGGTAGGGCACCTGGACAGGATATTCTTGTCAGCTGTTTTTTCTTGGAGGAGGTGTTCAACCTTGAAGAGCTCCCTCTAGATTGAGGGAACACATCTAATTAGGAGATAGTGTATATTAAGGTTTAAAGAGGAGAGTGAGAAATACAGTAGTGGCTAAGGGCCCTCAGTAACTTTGTAGGGTTAGAGAAATCAGGTCTTTCCACCCTCCCACCACTGTGATGATGGACACCTGTGGTGCTGCGAGCATTTCAGGGTGGGCATGCACAAGTGGGCGCACCTAAGTTGGACATGGGCTTAAATGGGCAGCATCACAAGGATGCCAGGGCCGACAGGACCGACCAACGGACCAAAGAGCAGCAGTGAAAGGGAGAGCAGCAGAGAGAGAGAGAGAGAAGCAGCCGAGAGGGTGAGATGTGCTGGGGGCAGGGAGGCCTGCCAGCCTCCCAGCCCCCCGGTACCCATGCCTGCCATGTACGTGGCCACCTCTACTAATAAAAGCATGAAAAGCCACCGAGGACTCCCAGACTCCTTTACCCTCCCGTCTGCTAAGAACCATCTCGAGCCTTGCTTCAGTGCCACCACCCTGCCTCTACAAACATGTACAGTCATTTTGGACCAGCCATTAAATGTCAGGTTTAATAAAAAGGTGAGTAGTAAAATAACAAGTTTTTGGACTAAAAAGAATGTTGATGGGATATTTGCTGCTAGCAGAGGAGCTGTTAAATTACATGAGTCCCTTTTGAGGATAGCACCACCAGGGGAGCCCTGAAAAAGTGGAATAAGGCCCTCAGAGGAGGTTTGGCTTGCTATGTGTGTACAGTAGCAAGCCCAATGAAAACCACTAGTTTTCAGCTTTGTTAGGGCACAAAGTGACACAAAATATTATAATTATGATCACTGTGAGGCTAGTCAGGATCTCAGGAAAAGTTGGGTGAGCTTTAAAATTAAGTTAGACAAAGGAGGATCAAGGAAAGGAATAAAAACAATAATAATAACAATAACAGCAATAATGACACAAAAGCCAAAAATGAGGAGACAAGGACAGACTGGGGACACTTGGTGGGGAGGGGAGGGGGAGGGTTGAGGGAAGATGGGAGCATGAGGGACTGAGGTGACGGTGCACTGGTGAGATGGTGATGGGGAATACATGGGGATTACAATTGATGGCAAGTATATGTAAATTTAAAAAAATATTTTATATTAATAAAAAAATAAAGTTACATCACTCCCCTGGAAAAAAAAATTAAATTAAGTTAGAGTGAGGGACTGCAGTCCTTTTTTTTTTTAAAGATTATTTATATTTATGCCTACAAGAGCTGGGGTACAGGCCAGAGGTGTGGGGATGAGAGGAGTCACCAGAGACAGAGTAGGGAACAGAACAGGAAGACTAACTGAAATACACTGCTGAGGGGAGCAGCGGATAAGGCAGGAGAGGTCTGCTCACCATGTGGGTCACCTCCCTGACCTGCAGCAGGGATCTAACTTATGCTTCAGTGGCTGCATTTTGCTTCACAGTGCATTGCTTAACCCATTGCGCCACCAGGGAGATCCCTGCAGTCCATTTTTTAAATGTTAAGGTTTTAGGGACTCCCTGGTGGCGCAGTGGGTTATTCAACGCACTATGAGGCAAACCGCAGCCACTGCAGCACGAGTTTGATCCCTGCTGCTGACCAGGGAGGGGACCCACATGGCACAGGCAGACCTCTCCTGCCTCGCCTGCTGTTCTCCTAAGCAGTATATTTCATCTGGCCTGCCTGTTCTGCTCCCCACTCTGTCTCTGTTGAATCCTCTCACCCCTCCACACTTCTACACCTCTGTCCTGTACCCCAGCTCTTGTATGCATAAGTGAGTAAATCTTAAAAAAAAAAAAAGTTAAGCTTTTACCCAAGTATGATGAATTCAAGGTTTACATAATTCAATTTTCAGGCAGAGCAGGTATTAGGAAAAACAGTATTGTACTCTTTTTTGAGGCTCCAGGATGATGGCAAGTGCAAGTTTCCATAAGCACTAGTTATGTAAAGGGAAGTTTTCTGGAGATTGGAGTCTGTTAGAAGAAAATTTATATAAAATATATACAAAATGTGCTAGCCCTATCTGTACACTCTGAGTATTAGTAGGCAAGCATGTTTTTATTGTAACATACATATTTTAGGATAATCAGATTTGTCCAGTTGTTACAGGGCAACCCTAATATAAAATTGTTTTCCCTGATTGGGTCCTTAACTGCATGCTCAAATGGTTTTTATAATAAGCCCCAACTGCAGGCACATGCGACAGAAGTTATTAAAGTGTTTTACTTTACAAAAGAAGGAATAAAGTAGTAATAACACAAAAAGAAGAGAGGGATACAAATCCGTAAATATCCTACCACATCTTTCAAGTTGGAACCCAATAGCATGTTGAGAGCTGGCTCTGAATCAAGGGAGATGGCTTCGAAGAGAAAGCCCAAGGCTCACCTCTCTGGTTTTATAGGCAGACTGGCTGCTTAACTCCACCCTCAGGTCCCAGTGATCCACTCTTCGATAGTCATATTATCGGACTGGATTTGTGGTTCTGGAATACCATGGTCTGGAGTGGGGGTTGGAGTCCATAAACCTATTTGTGTAATCCATTCAAGACTACTTTTACCCCTAACAATGATATTGTACCAGAATAGGCATTGGATATTAGGAAGTCTCCCACACCTGAGCACTAATCTGTTTATACTTATGTTGATGACGAAGTTACCTATGAGGTATGTATGTTACAGGACAGGGAGAGGGGCACTCTATAACCCCCAAAC
The DNA here is from genome assembly GCA_019455555.1 of Galemys pyrenaicus. NCBI lineage: Eukaryota > Metazoa > Chordata > Mammalia > Eulipotyphla > Talpidae > Galemys > Galemys pyrenaicus. Next base: position 201,680 of record JAGFMF010011486.1, on the reverse strand, counting down.
CTGATTTTTTTTAAAAATGGGTTTTGCCATCTGCCGCATTAAGACAACCATATAAGGCTTTTAATGGAAAGGAATTTTAATATAATCAGGGAACAATATAGAAAGGATAAAGACTATAGTTATTAAGCATTTAAAGTTACCCATTTTCTTGAGGGTAAAAGTCCAGCCAAATATGATTGGCCCAAAGCAAGGCCCAAAAGTCTACCACACGTCTAAAGGACTTTTCAGTGGAGACCCATAGAAAAGGTTCAGAATGAGTCAGACAAATCTGGAAGGAAAAGAGCAAAATCAAAATCAAGATGAAAGCTGCCAATATTAAGCTTCCCACGGGTCTCTCACCCACATCTGTTCCAACCAGTCCAAGACCAAGGAGCAAGTGTAGTTTCTTCACATGTCCCTCTGCTCCACGTGCCTCCTTCAGGTCTCCCTGCTGTTCATCATCCTGCTTCCATCTTCCTCCCTTCCTTCTGTCCTCCTATCTCCTTTCTCCATCATTTTCTTATCCCTGCTTAGCTACAACCTACTTAGGGTGGAATCAGGATTCTGGAACTTCCCCTTTTTCTGGGGACCACCCTGTTACATGTATATACTTAAATTGGCACTTTTCTTTTTGGAACAATGTATCGGGAGGACAGGAGAAGAGGTAGATTAAGATCTTCTTGTACAGTTTGCCTGGTTTTAGACTCTTAGAAATCTGAGGTTTGGAATTTAGCTACACTGTTTTGTCCTATGTAACAGTGTGGTCCCCAGGAAAAGGGGAAGTTCCAGGATCTCTGCCCCACCCAAAGGAGGATGGAGTTGAGCTGGAATGAGAAGGAAACAGGATGGAGAGCAGCAAGAAGACTTGGAAGAGGCATGTAGAGCATAGAGACATGAAGAAATTGAGCTTGCTTTTTGGTCCTGGACTGTTGAAACAGATGTGAGTGAGAGACCCATGGAGAGGTTAACAATAACAGTTTTGATTTTGCTCTTTTCTCCCAGATCTGACTCTTTCTGATTCTTTTCTATATATCTCCACATAAAGGTACTTTAGATTTGTGACAGGTTTTCAGGCCTTGCTTTGGGCCAATTCTATTTGGCTGGACTTTTACCCACAAGGGGATGGGTAACTTCGGATGCATCATTTAGCAACTATATTCTTTCTTTACCTTTTCTGTATTGTTCCCTAATTTTATTAAAGTTCATTTCCATTAGAGGTCTTATACATCTTGTCTTGATGTGGTGGATGGAGAACCCATCTAGAGTGGGAAAGTTTGGGGGTTCTGAGGTGCCCCCTCCCTGCCCTGTAACATATTTGGTGCCCAACATGTACAGGGACCATGAATTGGAGCCATCCATGGTTAGTCAGCCCCTTAGGGAAATTTGGCTTTCCCATGGCACTGGCTACCATAAGTGTAATGGTAGTTTTGGGTTTGTCTTGTGTGTTTGTTTCAGATTTGCTGTTGAAAAAAGCTGGCTTGGGCTTTGTGTAAAATATGTGTGTATGTGTGTAATTTTTTGTCACTTACTAAGAGCTTTGAATTTGTGGAAATTGTTTTGTGTAGCAATTTTACTCCAAGGAAGATTGTAAGTTGGATCATGTGGCCAGATTCAAGATGGCATTTGAGGCCAATTGGTGGGTTCCTCTGAAACTCAGAAGTTGTTCTTTTGATCTTTTACTAAGATTTTTGCTTTCTGCTTGTAACATTCTTAGCTAAAGTCAAGTTGCTGGGACTTTGGACTTTTGTTATCTTTTGCTGTCTTATAGGTCTCACTGGCATTTCTAAAAGCAATAATGGTTCTTCAGTATATGTTGTTTTGACTTTGACTACTTTCTGGTCTTTGCCTGAGGGCTTTTGCAAGCAAAACAGACCAGGTGTATTTAAATTAGCAAATGTATGCCTGGGTCCTGGGTGTTAAGAAAAAAAAAAAGTCTTGAGCAATTGTAGCCTTGCAAAGTCTGGATCAGGAAAATTAAAAAGATTTTGTCTAAATCTGAAAGTGAAACAGGCACAGAGTAGGGATTTGAGGCTAGAAAGCCCCTAAAAGGCCTTAAAAGGCTAAAAGGCTATATAAACTAGAATTAAGGGCTATAGTAATAAGGGCTATAGCCTAATAGAGGACAGTGTTTGATATAAGTTTGTATTTATGTGTTTTTGCCCATACACACAATTGTAAGAGACCTCAGGCTACAGGAATAATAATTATGGGGTTTATTTATAAATGGGGAAAAAAACACTTATGTATTTATAAGAGGCTGGTTGCTTTATGTAGACAGCATTAGTATTGGTAGTTAGTGGTTACTAGGAGTGCTGGGTAGTACTGACTAGTAGCGATGGTGTTAGGGACACCAAGTGTTGGATTAGTTCTCGGTGGTCTCACTTAATCTGGTGGTCCCACATAAGCTACTATCTTGCCTGTAGAATCTTCCATGTCTGGAATCTTCTAATTTACATCTATTACCTCTCCTTTGCTTTTGAATGTTCTTTTGTTTCTAGCCCTAAGGTATTAACTAGTTTCCTTTAGAATTTTGTATTTCCCATCTCCAGATTTTATCTTATCACTTTTCTTGCCCTTAATTCTGAAACTTTCCCTGAAACTGCCTAATCATCCTAGCCTACTTGACCTAGGCCTTATTAAGATAGGCAAGCTCCAAAATAAATGAGCACATTCATGATTGAAGTTTTCCAGAAATTAAGAAGTGGAATCTATTATATTTTTTTTATGATGACATTTTATCAATTTGGCTTTTTTGATTCATCAGTCACTTTTCTCATCCTCATCCACAGGATAAAGAGAGAAGTGGATGACTCAAGGGTTATTTAGGAAATACTACTGTTACAGGGCAACACCATGTTGAGCGCCAAACTGTTACAGGGCAACTTTAATATAAAATGGGGTTTTTTTTTACTGGGTTTTTACCTGCACACTTAGAAGACTTTTATCATGTTTTAACTTTAGGTACACATGATAAAAGTTATTAATGGGTTTTATTTTTTAAAAGAAGGGGAATAAAATAGTAATAATACCAAGGGAACGAGAGGGATGCAAATTTGTAAATATCTTATTAGATTTTCTAAACAGTGGTGCGTTGAGAGCTGGCTCCGAGTCAAGTGAGATGGCTCCAAAGGAAGAGAGATGGCTTGACCTCTTCCCAAGGAAGAGAGCAAGCCCAAGGCTCACCTCTGGTTTTATAGCCAGCCTGGCTGCTTAACTCCACCCTCAGGTCCCAGTGATCCACTCTTTGATAATTATTTTATTGGATTTGTGGTTCTGGAACACTGGTGGTCTGGAGTGGGGATTGGAGCTTACACACCCATCTGTGTAGTCTATTTAGGACTACCTTTCCCCTAACACTACAAGAGAACATATTTAGGAGGTAAATTGAATGTGGGGACACAGACAAATCAAAAATAATTCCTTGGCTTATGTCATGAGTAATTTTGTGGTTGGCAATGCCATTTCTTGTGAGGGGGAAATTGGTGATGACACATTTTGGTTAATGGAGAAAAATAGATTTTGGAGTTGTAGTTATTAGTGATCATAGACATTTGTATGTATAAATCTGGAACTCACAGGGCATGTTTGATTTAGAAAAGAAACTTGGGAATTAACTTTCAGATGGATTCTGTATACATGAGAGTTAATGATGTTGTACAGATAGAGTATAGTGAGGGAAGAAGGCCCAGTCCAGAGTCCCAAAGAACTCTGATATTTAGATGCAAAATAGAGGGAATGAGGTCAGCAAAGGAATGGAAAGTTTCCCAAGATGTGAGAGTGGTGTCAATAAAAGCAAAGTGTTTCTGGATAACCTCACCTGGGTCTAATCTACAACCACTGAACATAATTTCTCTAACTCAAGATTATTTCTGAATTATACATATTCCAAGCCACAGAATGAGTCACTTGTTGTTTCCTGAGGCCTTTAAAAAGTCTGAACAAAACTCTTGATTTTATTAAAATAACATTTCTTAAAGTGTGAAGAAATCAAGGAGATAAATACTATATATCCATAGTTTTGCATTGAACTCATGAAAATTTTATTCCTATTTCCAAATGTTTTCCTTCTAAAGGAATGATTGACACATATTTGTACAATAGGCAGAACAAGTTAATGCATAGATTGATTTATCTGTTTATGCCTAAGAATGATTCTGTTTACCTGAGGCACTTCAGATACCTGACTCACCAAATCTTGAAGAATTTAAAGCATTTCTTTGGAAAGTCCAACTTGTCAACTAAGGGATGTCTCAATGATTTTTCAATAAGAGAAAAACATGGTGAATTTCTCTGTTACAAAGAAAATTCATCTAATTATATCCATGTCACATAATTTATAGCAAAACATGCTGATAACTTTATCTTGATTTCCTCATAGCATTCCCAAAACGTTTAAATATGTTATAATGAACAACAAATCTGTTGTCCAGAAATTTTGTATGTCCATTTACTTAGGTTGAAATGACTACCAGCTTTAGCCATATTTTAGAATTGCCTTTTTACTGCATTTAAGTTGTTAAAGAATATTAAATAAAAATGTTTCCTCTCTTTAGACTACCATTTATATACATAGTTCTTTAACTTTAGTAGTTTTAAGTATTAATATGAGCTGTCAACAGCAGATATATTCACATTAATTTTTATAACCAGAATTTGAATTCTCATGGTAGTTGTTATACACCCAAGATGGTTTTCAGAAGTCACTAAAGAAATATAGATTATCCACCCAGAGACTGCAACAATTTACTTTTTAATATTAATGAAATTCATATAAGTATCACTAGAGGCATATAAATTATACTTACATGTCTTCATGGAGTCATAACTTGGATCCAGTGTTCTTTTGGGACTCCCTATGCTTTATAGATGACATTTATGTATTTCTTTCAGGGAATATATATAAGTAGAGTTTTCATCTTGTCTCTGAAATTAGAAAATGATTTATTCTTGCATTTCAGTTTTATTCTCTTTGGAGACAATAATTGTCACTTGGAAAATAGTGAAAGTTTGATTTGGAGCAATTAAAATTGATTTGTGAGCTCCAGATTTAAGAGAATGAACATTCTTTTATAGTCTATAGCCACTTGGATAGAAGTAACTGATATATATATTTGTATCTATATATTTTAAGATTTATTTATTTATGCATACAAGAGCTGGGGTGTAGGCGCTGGGTGGAATATGAGAAGATTCACCAGAGGTAGAATGTGGAGGAGAACAAGCATATCTACTGAATACTGCTGAGGGGAGCAGCAGGCAAAACAAGAGAGGTCTGCTGCACTACCATGTGGGCCTACTCCTTGGCTGGGGATGAACTTGAACTCGTGGGGCAGTGTCTGCAGCCAACCCCACAGTGTTGCAACTTCCCTGCACCACCAGGGAGACCCCACTGCTAATATATTAAAAGATATAATTTGAGGATCCTCCCTGGTAGCACAATGGATTAAGCAACGCACTAAGAGGCAGACCGCAGCCACTGCAGCATGAGTTCGATCCCTGCCTCTGGCCTAGGAGGTGACCCACATGGCATGACAGACTTCTTCTGCCGCACCCCCTGCTCCCCTCCGCAGTGTATTTATGTTGATCTGCCTGTTCTGTTCCCCACTCTGCCTCTGATGAATCCTCCTCCACTACCCCCCCACCCCATACCTCTGATTTTTATTCCAGTTCTTGTATGCATAAATAAATAAATTTTTTGAAAATAAAAGATATAATTTGAAAGCTATAAATAAACAACTTCTATTAAAAGGATTGAGTTAGAGACCTTTGTTGTAGCTCTGCATTAGGGGTGCTCTTGTTTAAATAATCTCCTGTTATGTCTTCCCACCCTGTATGTCTCCAATTGCCTTGATTCTCTAACACCAACAAGGGTGGAGCCAATGTAGGGGGTGGGCAGAAAGACTACACAGCAGTCACATTGCTATCCAGACTCTGAATACCACAGGAGAAAGAATCCACCACCCCCCATACACACACACACAAACACACTCTCTTTCTTAGAATGCCTTGAAGTTAAGAAAGCTCTCCTTTACAGTGAAGCAAACTAAATATTTCTTCCAGTATATGTAAATAATGATCTCCACTACTTTAGTCAGCTTAGGCTGTTATAACAAAAAAGCATAAGTTAACCAGCACTGTTTATTCACTGTTTATTAACAGTGAATTTTTCATTATCGCTTAAAATTAACATCCCATGCTAGAATTGTAAGGAAAAATTATTTATCAATTCTAATACATATTTTTATTTTTTGAGACAGGAGACACATACCAGTGAAAGTATGTTTGCCAAATATCCTGTTTTCTTTCCCTTCAAAAACCAGAAACCCAAAAACAGGAAGTGTGTAGATCAGGGAACGATTTCTATTCTAGCTGGTGCAGTCATGGTTAACAAGAACACACTGCTCTGACAGGAAAATAATGCTGGGGAAAAAAAGCTGAAACAAAATATAAAGGCTTTAAACTTAAAAAAAAATTAAGGTTCTGAAATAAGCATACTGTATTTCCTTCCATTTACTTAACTTTCTGTCAGGAATAATTCTCTAAGTTGAGTTTTTTATAGTTCTGAATATGTTCTACTCTGAGAGAGTAATTAGTTGACTTGTACCATGGCCTATGGGTATATCACAAGTTGATGTACATATGTAATGTATGCACATTAGTGACCCTCCTGCCCTCCCTACCATCACATATTTAAATTATAGACATGAATAGACTTTTCTTCAACACTGACAGAATCAGAGATTCTCAAAATTACAGTACTTCACATATGCTCTCAACCTTTCTCTTTAAACCAGATAGTCCAACTCATATTCTGCAAGATTTTCTCACAGTTCTGGAGTCTAAGAGGTCCAAGGTCAAGGTTGTCTTCCTGGTTACATATGAATACTTTCCCTGTGTCTTGACCTGGCTTTTCCTCTGTGTGTAAGCTTTCATATCTCTTCCTTTTCTTATAAGGTCAGTTATTTCATTATGACCCCTCATGAACTCATCTAAATCTAATTATTTCCCAGAAGTCCCACCTACAAATACCATGAGGTAGAATTTCAACTTAATGAATTTGAGACAGTTAACACACCTCCATGTGCCAGACAGTTATAATACCTGCCTTTTAAAACTTTCATGTTAGGTACAATTAACCTTCCCTTACAAAACTTCAGATAAGTTAAAAAAAAAAAAACTGTCCAACCACATATAATGAGAAAATAGTGTGACAAACACAGCTCTGACTTCCAAGCCCTTTTTCTTCCCTTTTCTGCATCTTGATATTTCTTAATCAAAGAACTGCATAGAATGAGCCCTACTTTGACAGTACATTGGGCTACCATATTGTTCAGTCTTTCTTGTTCATTCCATGACTTCTCTCATTCAAGCTACTTGTTCTGAATTTAGTCAACCTTTCTTCAAATGACTTGAGTTTGAATCTGTTCATCATTCTAGTTTCTCTTCTCAAGACATGCTCCAAGAAGTCAATGTCTTCTTAAAATCTTAGTACTCAGAACTATACCTAAAACTGCAAGAAAATCTGAGTCAGACAGAACTGGATGGGACAAGCACATGCCTCAGTATGAGTAGTACCCTTCTTTAATGCAGTCTAATTTTGTAAAATAGCCTGTGAAACAGTCACTGTGTATCTTGACTGTAAGTGTATTGTAATAGTAATATCAAATTGTACCAGAATCTTCTAAAACTGTACTTTATGTTAAACTTGAGCTGTATCATTGTTAAATAAAATATGTTAGTTTTCAACCTTCTTTGTTGTCAGGCAACATTCATTTTCTTTTGCTTCATCCCAGAGTAAGGACTATATTGTATTCATATGTTTTTCACTGAGGAGTCTTCTTTCTAATGCAAGAAGCAGTGTTCATTCAACACCTGTTTTATAAATAGAATGATCAAACAGAAGGAGACATAAATAACAAAGCATTTTGATAGTTGAATTAATTCAAAGTATTTTGAACAAAACGTCCCAGTAAATAGTTTGTTTACAAAGATGAATTTTCTTTTTCAAGATAGAAAGATATATCAAAATATATTGCTTTCAAGTCATCAAGATATTTTGACTTAATCCAACAACCACAATCCTACTATGGTCAAAAGAGACCATACTCAAACAAGAACCACAGGAATAGTTTTATGAAATAAGTCTATTGATGTCATTTTATTAAATAAATTATGGTAAACAGTTTTGGCAGGAAAATAATAATTATTTTATTTATTAACAGAGGCAAGATTCTGTACTAACATTTTACAGGTTAAAGCCAATTATCTTCAAGATACTGCCTATCTCAGGGTCTCCCTGGTGGTGCAAGAGATTAAGTCTCAGCTATGAAGCTGTCCTCAGCCACTGCAGCATGAGTTTGATGTCTGGCCAGGGAGCTGACCCACATCGTGCATCAGACCTCTCCTGTCTTGCCTGCTGCTCCCCTCAGCAGTGTATTTCAGTCAATCTGTTCTGTTCCCCACTCTGTCTCTAGTGAATGCTCACCCCCACCCTGTACCTCCGGCCTGTACCCCAGTTCTTGTATGCCTAAATAAATCTTTTTAAAAAACAAAAGATACTGCCTATCTCAACAACAATGAAAACAATCTTGAAATAAAGTTTATGGTTTCACTGTACATATTTAGAAATGATCAAAATAAAATAAATGACCCAACAAGAATTCTAATTGTATATAAAATTCTAATAAGTCTGTGCCACAACTTGAGCAAAACTGCAGTAGAGTCAACCTTAATAGTCCTTAACAGTATACTCATATGCAAAGTCCAATATCCATCTCAGGAAGTCCTCTGCCAGAGACATCTTCTATGTTTACACTGGGATAGACAATGTATTTTGAAATATATAGGAAGATTACAATGGATAAGGATCATTCCGTCAAAAAGAAGAGAATAGAAACAATCTAAGAATTAGATAGCATGTTGCCAATCTTGCAAAAGTCTCAAAGTTTAACGTGCAGCCTGTCAGCATCTTCTACTCTCAGTACATTGTTTAAAATCTCATTATGGCTGTTCTGTTCTGAAGGAACAGGAAACTCTTCAACAGCATGCCCTATAGGATGTCTTGATAACATCAGCAAGCAAAGCATTGAGCACACGCCTCCTGGTCACATACACACCCCAGCAGAAAAGGTAATGAAGGCAAGAATTCTTTATGTTCTCAACAAAAAAAAATGCTAGCATGTAAAAGCAAAATAATACTAAAAATAACCTTTGCTTCTGAATGTATGCATGACTGGGGGAGAAAACAAACTGTTATCCTTACAGTCAGTAGAAGTCAGTCACCAGGAAACTTAATCTGCAAAGTTTGCTATATCCACCATGCCACCCTCTCTCTTTGGCTACTCCTTTACCAATCTCTCCTCTAGTGCAAAAGTGACATGGGAAAGCCAACCTTTTGAAAGATAACTTCCATTCTTTCTTTATGTTAACAATGCCTTAAATTGTATATAAACATATTAATCCCTGCTAATGTTCAGAGCTATGAATAAGTTCTGAAGACAGAAAAGAGTAAAGTAGAAAACAAATCTCTCATTCACTCACAAAGCACTGTTAATTTTGAATAATGTGGAACTATTTTATTTCCTCCTTAAAGTGAAAGACACATTGACCCTGCTGCCAGAACTGAAGCAAAGATAAGTACATAAACTTCAATGCCTGACTTAGTGTTTACAGTGTGATATCCTTTTCTTGTAGACATTACATATTTTGGTACTGAAGACTATTATACTTTATACATACTAATGAATGTGTCAAAACCTATAATTGAACAAAAATAATTAGGTGAACTGATTTGGGGCTATAAAGTAGCACCAAAATAAAGGGGTGTTTATTTTTATTGTTGTTGCATTCATTTTCTAGGATTGCTATGATAGATTTCTGTTACCGGGCTGCAGCTGGCAGGAGGAGTGGTCTCTGGCTCCCCTGCAAATTAGTGTGGCAGTCCTTCCTCAGAAACCATTTATGTAGCAGTGTGCTGCCTGGATCATGGGATGGACCTATCAGGTGTGAGCTATGGGTTGATTGATACCAGGACTCCGTCTCTCACCACAAGTTAGGGATAGCAGAGCCCCTCTTATAAGTTACACTTCTTGAATTCTGGAACTGGCCAAAATGGACTAATCAGGTGCAGGATTGAAAAATGGACCAATCAGACTATGTGTGGGGGGCACCTTGAAAGTGAATATAAGGCAGGGTCGAAGGGAGCATTGGAATGGGAAGCTGACTGGGATTCAGAGTGACCTGGAGGAGCAGACAGAGCAGCAGCATCCCAGAGGAAGAAGGGATCCAAAGAAGCAGCAGAGGAAGAAGAGCTCCTGCAGAGGAAGAGGAGAAGATGGTTCCAGCCTTCGAAGAAAGGGGGGAAGCTTCCAGAAGCCACCCTCTAAGGAGGAGAGAGACTGAAGGACTTTGTAGGAACTGGGACTTGGTCCTGGCTGTGACAATGACTGGAAGAAGCATCAAAGGCCCTGGGTCTGGTGTCTCAAAAAGTTGTTTGTTGGTGGTATAAACCAGCAACTCACAAGAGCTGTTAACACTGGGTGTTCCTGAACACTTTCTCTGTAGGCCCATAGTGGTCATGGCTACAGGCCAGTGCTGCCTAGAACTGGTGACAGGTGACTACCAACATTGATGCTGTCCAGATGAAGAAGCCAGCCTTTTATGGATACATAAGCCTTCTTGTTTCCCCTGTTTGTAAATAAACCCCATGACTGTTGTTCCTGTAGCCTGAGGTCACTTGCAATTGTGCGCACAGGTGAGAACCCATAGACAATGACCTGTATCGGGCACTGTCCTTTGCTAGACTATAGCCTCTGTTGCTATAGCCCTTGATTCTGGTTTGTGGCCTTTTGACCTTTAGGGGATTTTCAGGGGCTCTCTGGCCTCGGAGCCTCCTCTGCCCCCTGTCTCAGTCAGAACCTTCTCTGTTTCATTTCCACAGACTCGCTAATTTAAAAAATAGTTTTTCTACCAGTTCTGGAGGCCAGTAGTCTGAAGTCAACTTGTTGGTAAGGTCACGCTCTCTCTGAAGACTACAGAGGGAAGAATCCTTTCTTCTTCTGGTTTCTAGTGTTTCTAACTTGCAGATGCATCATTCTAGTCTCTGCTTCTATTTAAACTGGACCTTCTCACAATATAGCTGTACAATTTCCCTCGTGTTATAATGGTATCAGTTAATCTGGTATCAGTTAATCCAGTATGAAGTCATGGTAACTTGGTTATATCTGCAAAGACCCTATTTCTAAATAAAGTCGTATCCACAGGTTCTGGGCGGTAGGAGTTCAATATATCTTTTAGGGGAAACAGTTCAACCTATAACAATAGTCATTTTAATCACTGACTAACTTAAAAACTACAGTTAGTAGTATTGATACATCCCTTCATTGCAATAGGATGATAGAGATGGAGAAGGAGGCACATGGTCCAAAGAGAACAACCCATTTCTTAGTGTGTGTTTGTATCAGGACCATGGACAGTAGCTGATGCTCCTGCCACCATCTCCCCATCTCACCCCAATATTAGTTATTCTTACACTTATGGAGAAAAATGCCTTGCCCTAAACAGGGTTTATCAAAGAACTATTATATATTTTTCCATCATTATTTCTAAACTAGTATTATGTAAATCAATTTATCTCACTATAATTTTGCCTGGTATAGAGAAAAGATTATTGATGTTTACTATGAAAACTTTGTCTTTCATGTATTTTCATTGTAAAGTCTTAGAACCTAAATTCTAAGCATAGTAAATTATGATCCAAAAGAAGAGCATGGCTCTTAAAATTTAAACTGATTCTGAACTTATTTTTTCCCAGAGAATTAATAAACATATTACAGATAAATTTAAATTTTGACTATTATCATAAAATGATCAACACATATATCGCTTTCCTAAGATGAACTATGTCAAAGCAATGTGTAAAGAAACAAAAGTGGAAATATGATTGAATTAAGCCAGAGAAAGAAGTGGGAAATGGTAAAGGAAATGGATACAGTGACCAGATGGTCTATTTAACATTTTGAGAAATCTCAACTTCTAGTAAAGAATATGTGCATACAAGCACTGGGGTACAGGCCAGAGGTGTGAGGGGGTGAGAGGATTCACCACAGAGAGCGGGGAGCAGAACAGGCAGATCAACAGAAGTACACT